>CM022300.1:606652981-607035646 GCA_011799875.1 Thinopyrum elongatum | reverse complement strand
ATGTTATCGGGGAAGGGTATATCGACCCCCCCCTCATGTTGAAGTTATCGGGGAGGGGGTATATCGAGAGGGGGTGTAACATTTTACCTTAGTAACTTAAAAAAAATGTTATCGGGGAGGGGTATATCGACCCCCCCCCCCTCATGTCAAAGTTATCGGGGAGGGCTATATCGACAACGACATACATATAGCCACATACATATAAAAAAAATGTTATCGGGGAAGGGTATATCGACCCTCCCCCCTCATGTTGAAGTTATCGGGGAGGGGGTATATCGACAACGACATACATACAAGGAAAAATGTTATCGGTGAGGGGGTATTCGACAACGACATACATACATGGAAAAAATGATATCCATCTATACATACATAGCCACATACATATATACATGGAAAAAATGCTATGAAAAAAAATACATATATGAAAAAAAAAATTATACACATTGAACAATAAATACATATATGAACAAAACAATGCTCTGAACAAAAAAATAATACATATATGAACATCCATACATACATATAGCCACATACATACATATATACATTATATATATAAGAACAAAATTCACATATAAAATATGAAAAAAAAATCATCAAATACACAGACCGGGCGGCGGCGGCTCACAGCGGGGCGCCGGCGAGGGCGACGGCGGGGGCGGCGAGGGCGGCGACGGTGGGGGCGGTGGGGGCGGGCCGGGCGCAGTGCGCGCCGGGCGCGCTCGGCGCGGCGACGGCGACGGCGACGGTGTCGGGTAGCCTGGCGGCGTCGGGGAACTGCGATGAAACTGAAATTTTCACAAGTCTTGCTTAATACACACAGCATGTTCCCTGTTCGTGACACCAACCGGACTAATACCCCTTTAGTCCGTTTGTGTGCCACCAACCGGGACCAAAGGTCCTTTTCAGCAGCCCAAAGGCGGGAAGCAGGGACCTTTGGTCCCGGTTGGTGCACCAACCGGGACTAAAGGGCATGCATTGGTCCCGGTTGGTGCCACGAACCGGTACCAATGCACCCCTTTAGTCCTGTTTGGTGCCACCAACCGAGACAAAAAGCCTTGTGTTGCCCGCGTCACGGCCAAGTTTAGTCCCACCTCGCTAGTTAGAGAGCTCGAGAGTGGTTTATAAGCGCTGCTGCGCCCACTCTCTCGAGCTCCTCTCAACTGCAGGCTTTCGGCCTAACTTGCACTATGTGCCTGTGGGCCTACTGGGCCTGCTGCGGGCCTGAATCCTGGCCCATGGTTCGTTTTCTAGTCGTATTCAGGCCGTGGTGGCCCAGTAGGCGGTACTTTTTTATTTTATTTTGTTTTCTTTGTTGCTTTATTATTTTATTTTGTTTCTACTTACAACAAAATACTTACTGTTGCTATTTTTATTATTTTATTAAATTTTATTTATTTTATTTTGTTTCTACTTATTTATTAAAGTTTATTTTGTTTCTACTTATTTATTTGATTTGTTTCTACTTATTTTTTATTCTTTTTGCTTTTTTTTTTTATTTATTTTGAAAATTCTTTTCTTTAATGTTTTGAAGAGAAAATACTTTGATAATTTTAGTTGCATATATTTTATTAATTTTAGTTTCAATAATACAAGAGGTTTAAAAAGTTTTTTAGTTGATTCCTTTAGCTATTAAAGTTTCATTAAAGTTTTCTAGTTCATTCTTTTCTATTAGAGTTTCATCAAAGTTTTCTAGTTCATTCTTTTAGTTTATTTTTTTGCTATTAGTTTTCAATAAAGTTGAGAGGGTTACGGCAAAAACTGGATGCACTTCGTGTACAAAATGGACAATCTCTTTCGATTATCAGGTTTCGGACGAAAACTCATCTTTACAAAGGGATTTCATTTTTGAACTTATTTGAACTCCACACTTTTTGTGTGCTCAAAATGAACCATTTAAACAACATCATCAATTTTCAACCCTTTCTGAGTTCATCTATTATTTTTCATGCATTTACTGATTTTTTGAGCTAAATGACCCTGAAATTGAAAACACTTCAAATGAACTCTGAAGAGGTTGAAAACGAGCATGATATCATCATTTCACCCCACATAGCATGTGCTAAAAAGTTGAGAGGGTTACGGCAAAAACGGATGCACTTCGTGTACAAAATGGACAATCTCTTTCGAAGTATCAGGGTTTCGGACGAAAACTCATCTGTTACAAAAGGATTTCATTTTCTGAACTTATTTGAACTCCACACTTTTGTGTGCTCAAAATGAACCACTTAAGCACATCATCAATTTTCAACCCTTTCTGAGTTCATCTATTATTTTACATGCATTTACTGATTTTTTTGAGCTAAATGACCCTGAAATTGAAAAGCACTTCAAATGAACTCTGAAGAGGTTGAAAATTGGCATGATATCATCATTTCACCCCAAGCATGTGCTAAAAAGTTGAGAGGGTTACGGCAAAACTGGATGCACTTCGTGTGCAAAATGGACAATCTCTTTCGAAGTATCAGGTTTCGACAAAAACTCACCTGTTCAAAGGGATTTCATTTTTTTGAACTAATTGAACTCCAGACTTTTTGTGTGCTCAAAATGAACCATTCAAAGCCACATCATCAATTTTCAACCCTTCTGACTTCATCTGTCTTCACTTTTTCTTCGCTTGTGTCCTTGCTTATTGTGCCGTAACCATGGATATTCTTCATCGCTTAACAGGTGCTTGGGTCAGCCTTGACTTTGAAGGGAGGAATTTCATGAAACTTTTCGTTAATCTTCAGACATGTCTGTCTTACCCTCCACTCCCACGATGTCTCTTTTCCCTGAAAGAACTATGTGGAGCTTTGGCTCATCGTATGATGTATTCGTTCCTTATCTTTTCTTTTTCTCGGTTTGGTAGACTGTCCTCACATAGAAAACCTGCGCCACATCATTGGCTAGGATGAATGGTTCGTCTGTGTACCCAAGATTGTTCAGATCCACTGTTGTCATTCTGTATGTGGCTCTACCTTTACCCCGCCTCCTGACAGATTGACCCATTTGCACTTAAACAAAGGGACCTTAAAATCATGTCCGTAGTCAAGTTCCCATATCTCCACTATGTAACCATAATATGTGTCCTTTCCCCTCTTGGTTGCTGCATCAAAGCGGACACCACTGTTTTGGTTAGTGCTCTTTTGATCTTGGGATCGTGTAAAATTTATTCCCATTTATCTCGTATCCTTTGTAAGTCAATACAGTCGAAGATGGTCCCCTGGAACGAGTACAGCTCATCAGAAATAGTGTTGTCACCTCTGAGATGTTTTTCCAACCACCTGCCGAAAGTCCTGATGTGTTCACATGTAATCCATCGTCACACTGCCTCCGGTGTTTGGAGCGCAGAATGTTCTTGTGTTCATCGACATACGGGGTCACCAAGGTAGAGTTCTATAGAACTGTGTAGTGTGCTTGAGACCAAGAATGCCCGTCCCTGCATATTATTGAATCCCCTCGTAGCGTGCCTTTTCCAGTCAGTCTCCCCTCATACCGCGATTGGGAGACCAATCTTCTTAAGGGCGGGAATGAAGTCAACACAAACCCAATGACATCCTCTGTTTGATGGCCCATGGAGATGCTTCTTCTGCCTAGCGCGGTTAAGGACATATTTCTTTAGGACTCCCATGAACCTCTCAAAGGGGAACATATTGTGTAGAAATACGGGGCCCAGAACGACAATCTCGTCGACTAGATGAACTAGGACGTGCGTCATGATATTGAAGAAGGATGGTGGGAACACCAGCTCAAAACTGACAAGACATTGCGCCACATCACTCCTTAGCCTTGGTATGATTTCTGGATCGATCACCTTGAAGATTGCATTGAGGAATGCACATAGCTTCACAATGGCAATCGAACGTTTTCCGGTAGAAGCCCCCTTAATGCAACCGGAAGTGGCAGTCATGAGACTTTAGGTCTGAAACTTTTTCTCTGCCATATTTATTATTCCCTTTATATCGACGAGAAGCCGACGGAACCTTCATACTGACCAGGCATTCAAAGAAATTTCCTTCTCTTCTTTGGTAAGAGCGTAGCTGGCAGGACCTTCATACTGCTTTGGAGCATGCCGTCTTTTTCGTGCCAACGTTGCAGGTCCCTCCGTGCTTCCGGTGTATCTTTTGTCTTTCCATACACCGCCAAGAAGCCTAGCAGGTTCACGCAAAGGTTCTTTGTCACGTGCATCACGTCGATTGAAGAGCGGACCTCTAGGTCTTTCCAGTAGGTAGGTCCCAAATATAGATTCTTCTTCCACATGAGCGCGTCCCTCGCGTCATTCGGAACAGATAGTCCGCCGAGACCCTTTCCAAAGATTACGTGCAAATCATTGACCATAGCAAGTACGTGATCACCGGTACCATGTCGGGCTTCTTTCGGTGATCTGCCTCGCCTTTGAAATGCTTGCCTTTCTTTCGACATTGATGGTTGGTCGGAAGAAATCGACGATGCCCCAGGTACAATTCTTCCTGCATTTGTCCGGTATATACTTTCGGTGTTAGCTAAACAGTGCGTGCATGCGTGGTATCCCTTGTTTGTCTGTCCTGAAGGTTACTGAGAGCAGGCCATCATTGATGGTTACAAACAGCAACGCATGCAGGTCAAATTCCTCCTGTCTGTGCTCATCCCACACCAGTACACCGTTTCCATTCCACAGCTGTAAAAGTTCTTCAACTAATGGCCTTAGGTACACATCAATGTCGTTGCCGGGCTGCTTAGGGCCTTGGATGAGTACTGGCATCATAATGAACTTCCGCTTCATGCACAACCAGGAGGAGGTTATAGATACATAGAGTCACGGGCCAGGTGCTGTGATTGCTGCTCTGCTCCCCAAAGGATTAATGCCATCCGCGCTTAAACCAAACCATACGTTCCTTGGGTCACCTGCAAACTCAGTCCGGTCTTTCTCTCGATTTTTCTCCACTGCGACCCGTCAGCGGGTGCTCTCAACTTCCTGTCTTTCTTACGGTCCTCTCTGTGCCATCGCATCAACTTGGCATGCTCTTTGTTTCTGAACAGACGTTTCAACCGTGGTATTATGAGCATACCATATCACCTTGGCAGGAACCCTCTTCCTGGGGGGCTCGCCATCAACATCACCAAGGTTATCTCGTCTGATCTTATACCGCAATGCACCCATACCGGGCATGCGTTCAAATCCCGTACGCACCGCGGTACAGGATGCAGTTCATTAGGGCATGCATGTATCTTCTGCACCTCCAATCCTAGAGCCATACGACCTTCTTTGCTGCTACGTACTGTCGGGCAATTCGTTATCCGTTGGAAGCTTCTTCTTCAATATTTTCAGTAGCTTCTCAAATCCTTGTCAGGCACACATTCTCTGCCTTCCACTGCACAATTCCGTACCGTACCGCTTGTGTTTGCCATCTTCGCAATTGGGTACTACCCTTTTTGGTGATCCTCTACAATGCGATCATTTCAGCTTCTCCTTTTCACTTTCGCACTGTCTCCTTGCATCAACAATGACCCGGCGGAGATCATCATCGGGCACATCGTCTGGTTCCTCATGATCTTCAGCTTCCCCTGTTGCAGCACATCGTATTCAGGGGGCACATAGTTGTCATCGTCCTCTTCTTCTTCGCTGTCTTCCATCATAACCCCTATTTCTCCGTGCCTGGTCCAAACATTATAGTGTGGCATGAAACCCTTATAAAGCAGGTGGGTGTGAAGATTTTTCGGTTAGAGTAAGACTTCGTACTCCCACATATAGGGCATGGACACACATAAAAACCATTCTGCTGTTTGCCTCAGCCACTTCGAGAAAATTATGCACGCCCTTAATGTACTCAGAGGTGCGTCTGTCACCGTATATCCATTGCCGTTCATCTGCAAGCATTATATATATTAAGTGTGTCAAAAACCATACAAAACCATCATGAATAGATAAGTGACTAAATTAATAGAAGTTCATCATCACATTAAAACCAAAGTACAACATAGTTCTCATTGAAACACATATAGCTCTTCAGAGCATCAATTAAACCATACATTATTGAAACTATGTAAAACATTTCAATGCAACAACAATGCGATCATAATCGTAACCAGTAACAATTGATCCAACGCATATGATACCAGCCTCGGTATGAATGGCATATTTCTTACTTTCTAATCTTGAAGCGCATTGCTCCACTTGATCTTGTGATCATCGACGACATCCGCAACATGCAACTCCAATATCATCTTCTCCTCCCATTTTTTTCAATTTTTCCTTCAAGTAATTGTTTTCTTCTTCAACTAAATTTAACCTCTCGACAATAGGGTCGGTTGGAATTTCCGGTTCACATACCTCCTAGTAAAAAAAATCTATGTCACGTTGGTCGGCATAATTGTCATAAACAACAGATGAACCAAATAGTTATAAATATATATACCACATCCGATCATAGACAGGACGAGGGCCGACGGGGGCGGATACCAAAACCATCGCACTATATAATAACAAACAATAATAAAGTAAGAAAATTATACAAGTATCTATGTAAATCATACAAGTAAGAATTTTTTTCTTTTAGAAAGAGATAAGAACAAGAGCTCACCACGGTTACGCCGGCGACGAGATCGCGCGGGCGATCGACGGCGGTGAAGACGGGGACGGGACGTGACGGACCCTAAACCTAGACAAATCTTGAGGAATGGAGCTTGAAGGTCAGTTTGGAGAGGAGAAAGCTTAAGTAGTGTTGCTCGGCATTTCATCGAACACCTCATGTGCATAGGAGGTGAGCTAGAGCACCACAAACACCTCCCCTCGCCAGCCAGAAAAAACAGAGTAGTGTTGTGCTCTGCTCGCGGGCGAGGGGTATAATAGGCACAACATTGGTCCCGGTTCGTGGTTGGAACCGGGACTAAAGGTGCCTTTAGTCCCGGTTCCAGCCACGAACCGGGACCAATGGATGTGGGCAGGACGAGGGGCCCATTGGTCCCGTTCGTGTCTGGAACCGGGACCAAAGGGTCCAGCGAACCGAGACCAATGCCCCACGAGCCCCGCCGGCCCCCTGGGCGCACACCGGGACGTATGCCCCCATGTGTCCCGGTTCCTGACTGAACCGGGACTAATGGGCTGGGCTGGCCTGGAGCAAACCCTGTTTTCTACTAGTGACTTCTACGTCCTGATAAATATTACGTAACAATTAAATGCCACATGAACTATAGTTCATCATCCAAATTCGACTTCTTTGTCCTAATCTAATATCCAAAAGTAATTATTTTGTCCGGAGACACAACATAGACTATATAGGTTATACAGAATAAATGGTGCTACATGTACATATGTACAGTTAGTCATATAATAATGGAACGTTTTTTGGGTATCTTCAAATTATAACATGATATTAGTGGCTAGCAATATAAATTGAAATTTAATAAATAATAAATACAAACACGATAACGACATAGTGCGCCCGTGAACACCTTCATCATTTTTCTCGCCACAAAAATTTAAATTTCTACTCGTGATTTCTCTGACAACAATAATTCGATGGCTTGTACAAAGGATAACATGGCTAGGTCACTTCCGAGCTTTACTTCTACCTACTGATGAATATCATGTAGACAACTAAATGTCACATGAACCAATAACCCGTTTGTCGCAGCATCCACTTGACTTCTTTGTTCTCATTAATATCCAACTAGAATTGACTAAGTGTCACATGAACTAATCAGCTGTTAGCTCAGCATCCAAATTTGACTTCTTTCTCCTAATATAAAATCCAAAAAAAAACTTTGTCTGGGACACAACATATACTATATAGCGTAACACGTACAGGCGGTTAGGCATACAATAATGGAACTTTTTCAGATATCTTCAAATGACTAACTTGATTTGGTGGCTTGATATTAGTGGCTTGCAGTATAAATTAAAAATTATATTTTATTTAGAAAGACTGATGACAATATAGTGCGTGCATGCACACACTACATCATTTTTACCGCCACACAAATTTAAATTTCTATTCATGACTATATCTGACATATTAAGTCATACTTTGTACAGTGGGTAAAATGTCTAGCACATGTTCTGAGCTTTACATCTACGTACTGTTAAATATCACATGAACCAATCCATTGTTAGCTCAGCATCCAAACTTCGCTTCTTGCTACCAATCTAATATCCAAAAAAATTGTTTTGTCTGGAGACGTAACAAATACTATATAGGTTATACAGTATAAACTGTGCGACAAATATAGATAAATGACTATACAAACACTGAAGACAAAAATACCATCAACTATAGTAAAATGAATCTACAGTATAAATGTTTTGAAAGAATAGTTTTATGAAATTTTCCACCCAATACTACACACTTTATATTCTTACGAGAGAGAAAACTTGAAAAATAAATCTTTTACAAATGTCATCTATTATATAATAAAAGTACTAACGGGATAACTGAAAAAAGACAATTCTTCAATGAAAATCTTACAATAATCAGAAACACCTGGCCATTATTTTAAAGCTCTCTAATAAAAAACAATTAGATTTCTATAATATCTCTTCTCATCGAAGTTGGGCGAAACCCACCTATGCCATTATAAAAAAATGTTTCATCTCTTTTAGTTTTACACTAAATTTCTACAGATAGATGGGCCACCAGCTATAGGTTCGATCTTCCCCTCTAAAAAACAAAGCTATAGGATCGATCACATCTGAAAAAACATAAAGAAACCGAGAAGAACCCTTCGCAAAAACACTCACATCTGCCGTCCAAAAAAACTCTCACTTCTGCTCTGCTCTCTTTTCCCGTCCATCGGATGCATCGCACCATGGCTTTCTCCCATGGGTCCCCACCCCCTTGCGTTCCTTCTTTCGTCCTCACCGTTGTCACGACAGCCTGATGGCGGAGTAACAAGTATCTTCCTTGATGCCTCCTTCATTTGTACAGCCCATTAGTAGTAGAAAATAGGGCTTTGGTCACAGCTCAATGTACATATTAGTCCCGGTTGCATCACGAACCGGGACTAATGTGAGCATTAGTCCGGTTCGAGCGCCTAAGGCGTCGGGAAGGCTTAGTCCCGGTTCACATGGGACCTTTAGTCCCGGTTTGAGAGACGAACCGGGACTAAAGGGTGCGATGCCCTTTATTCCCTGTTCGTGTCTCAAACCGGGACAAAAGGTTCAAACTCTACCCCCCCCCCATTGTATCGCCTTTTCAGTTTTGTAAAAAACAAAAGAAAATGATAAAAACTTCAAAAATTAAAATCCTTCGAGATGTAGTATGTTACTACATCTACTAGTTAGAAAATTAAAAAACTTAAATTTGGACATGTTTTACAAAACAGTGTTATGAAAAAGTAAAACGGCCATATCTTTTGCATACGATGTCGAAAAAAACGCATAATATAATCAAAAAAATCAGCACGAAAATCCGCATCGATTTTGACGGCCATACCTGTTTGCAAATTTTTAGAATCCTCAAATTCTGAAAGAAAAAAAGATATGCTCAAATTTTAGTTTTTTTGATTTTTTGTTAAATCTGGGCAAACTGTGGTCAACTACTTATTCAAAAATATTAGTGTTAATAATATTTATTTTTAGTTTTTTGGCTTTTGGTCAAACTGTGGTTAAACTATGATCAAATCTGGTCAAACTGTGGTCAAACTATGGTCAAATCTGGTCAAACTGTGGTCAAACTACTTATTCAAGAATATTAGTGTTAATAAATAATAATTATTTTTAGAATAATAATTTCAAACTCAAACGGTGCTTAATGCTCAAGTTCAACTCCTAAGGGTTAATAGGATTGACGCTTAGTATTGTCAGAAAACAACAAGTGCAACTTGGAAACTAGGGGAAAGAACTTGAAAGTTAAGCGTGCTCAGGCTGGAGTATAAGAGGATGGGTGACCGGCTGGGAAGTTACACGATTTGGAATGAGTGGTTCATAGGATGGGTGACCGGCCGGGAAGTTAGACGATTTGGAATGAGTGGTTCATATTGAGCAGTGATGAGGGGTGATTAGAGTGGGTGATTAAAGATTGAATTGTCAAATATCAGAAATTTAAAATATTAAAAAAAATTCAAAATTTTATTTTTCAAAAAAATTCGTAAAACAAAATTTCAAAAAATTTCTTTAATCCGGTTGGTGTTACCAACGGGACTAAAGGTGGAGCTCCAGAAGCGGCCACGTGAGGGCCTTTAGTCCCGGTTCGTAACACACCGGGACTAAAGGGGGGGGGGGGGGCCTTTAGTCCCGACCCTTTAGTCCCGATTTGGGAACCGGACTAATGGGCCTTGAAACCGGGACAAATAGGCCTTTTTCTACTAGTGCATGCTGGACATCCTCTTCAACAACTCGGTCTCTGGCTTGTGGTGATTTACTTCTTCATCCGTTTCTCTCTGCCCCAGCCTATGCAGATTATAGGTCTGCTACCAAGCGTCGACGCTTTCATGTTTGTATGGAAATATTATGTTCTCCATCTTTCGGTCCATGCGTGTGTTATTTCGGGTGTTCTCCATCAGTGCATAAAACAATATGCATAGGCTAAACAACATACAATTAATTAGACCACTTTTTGTTAACATTCTTGTGGTTGTAGTAAAAAAATGTGATGTTAATAAATAGTTCCATTTACAATAATTTTGTTTACAAAAAAACTACGTATAGAACAATATGTTTCATTACTGAACCTTATAAAATTCTAGCCCTCGCATCGAGTGGGCCACTTTTCTAGTTAATTAAATTATTTTTATATACAAATGGAAAAGAACAATCAACATACACTACAGGTCGCCGAGTATCAAGTCATACGCCGAGTGTCAAAACACGGGTTTAACGCTTAGTGGCATGTAAGCCGAGTGAAAAAACGGTTCAACGCTTAGTGGCATGTAAGCCGAGTGAGGCTAACACGACACCGGCTACATGGCGACACTCGGCTTACTTCCATGTAAGTTGTGTGTCCATGCAGAAGACATTTGGCTTATTAATATACACGACTGCATCTTAATCAGCTGTGAGGCCGTGAAAAAGGACTCGGCTTACCTTAAATACACGGCAATTTAACTGCCACCGGCGTCCACTAACGACTCCGGGATGTGCTAGCTATAAGGCGAGTACCCAATAAACTTCACTCGCTTAGCAGTGCAGAAACTATATGTAGTGCAAAAATTGATGAGAGTATGAGTTGGACTTATAATTACTTCTGCATTTGTTTCTTTCCCCCTATTTGCACCCTTTTTTCTAGGCTGTTTTCATCGCCTTTCGATCCCTTTTAATCGTATTAGAATAATCCAAGATGCATAGTCGATCTACCAAGGACTAATGCAATCACCACGAGTCCACCCGGCACGCCGCGTGATGCCGGTGCCCGACAGAGGAGCATCTCATTCCATGGGTGTACCGTCGATCGCTTACCACGGCAGAAGGACACCTGATGGCTCCGAAGGATCACGTCAGCTCCGGCTCGGCATTGATCAGTCTGAACAGGAGGTGGCGGAGGCAGCGATGAGGCGGCGAGGGTGGCCAACCTCAAGCGCAAGAAGACACTACTAGGGAAAAGCCTATATGTAGATGCTTAGTTAGTGCCGGGCAGAGGACCGGCGATACTGTTAATTATAGCGGCGTTGTTCCAGGACATGCACTATAGGTATCGCTAGTAGCAGCACGAGTTAAGCAACCCAGCGCTACTATTCGTGGTCTCCACAGCACCCCGGGGTAGCCACAGTAGCACGATGGTATATTACCCACGCTGTAACTAATCTCTAGTACAGCGTAGTTCTGTATCCAACACTTCTACTATTTATACATAAAGCCAGCCTATGGGCCTCAATTACGAGTAGTGGCGGGCCTGCAATCCGGCGCTGCAGGTACCTTGGTAGCAGTAGCGTCGGCTGATTGTCTCCACGTATCTATAATTTTTGATTGTTTCATTCTATTATATTAATCAATCTTAGACGCTTATATGAATTTTATATCATTTTCCAGAGTAACCTATTAACTAGTGCCTAGTGCTAGTTGCTGTTTCTGCCAGTTTTCTGTTTTCCTGAAATTTGTACCAACAGTGTCCAAAATCTACGAAACTTTTGACTTTTTTTCTCACACACAAGAGACACTAGAAGCTTCAAAGAGAACATACGAGAAGCAAGGAGATATTAAGGCACAGGCCGCTATCTTTGGGGGTGCGTGCCTATTACCTTGTGAGCCTCATGTGGTTCTGTCTGACATAATTCCACTTCTATAAATTCTTAAATACTGGGAAACCCCGGAGAAGCCATTGTTACAATTTTTTCCGCCGCCGCAAGTGCCTGATCTTCCGCGACCCCATCTGGAAGCCTTTTTCGGTACTCTGCCGGAGAGGGAATCGATCATAGGGGCTTCTACATCAACCTTGTTGCCTTTCGATGATGTGTGAGTTGTTAGTTAATACGACCTGCTGTCCATAGCTAGCAGCTAGATGGGGTTCTTCTTTTTCTCTTTGATCTTCAATACAATGTTCTCTTCGGAGATCGATTCAATGTAATCTTCTTTTGTGTGTGTTTGTTTGGATCTGATTAATTATGGTTTTATGATCAGATTATTCATTGAATGTAATTGAGTCTTTTTGAATTTATTATGGATGATTGTTATAGCTTTATATTTCTCTCTGGTCTATCTGTTTGGTTTGGCCAACTAGTTGATTTATCTTCAGCGGGAGAGGTGCTTTCTAGTAGGTCAATCTTGCGAGTCACTACTAGAAATACTTATAGGTACATGCTTAACAGTAGCGTGGGTAGGGACCAACGCTACAGTACATATTAGTAGTAGCGTGGGTGGGCGCATCATGCGCTGCTGGTAAGTGTGCCCCATGGTACCACCCTTGTCGAGCCGTAGTAGCAGCCTAGCACGCCGTGTAAAGACCCGCACTACTGCGACGCCCATTCCCTGTAGCGCGGGGCATATAATCGGCGCTGCGACAATGTTACACGGGCCAGCTATTGGCCCCACTTTGCAGCAGCATTGGGAACGACCCGCGCTAGAGGTAGGTGTGATAGCAGTGCGCGGGCCTCACCCTGCAGTAATGCTAAGGCGCACCAGCCAAAGCAGCCACCTTTTTTCCCCTCCTCCCGCCATTCCTTCTCCCGTAATTCCTTGCTCTCACTTTCTCTCTTCTTCTTGCTTCTCCCCTCCTCCCTCTCCTCTCCCCTTCATTATGGCTCACATTCCTCACTTGCTTTTCTTCTGCCTCTCCTCTTCCCCATATCTCTTGCCCCTTACACTCCATTCACTCACTAGCAATCTCTCCTCTCCACTAGTTAAGATGCATCTCCTCCCGAAGTAGATCTACTCATTAAAATGAAGTAAGCTAGCTATCCACTCTCATGAATGAAGATGCATTAAATATCTTTGTCCACTTCGATCCCAGATACGTGAGTAAATTAGTGTTTGGCAAGAATGGAATATATGTGTGTGGTGCGATTTTACCAAATGTGCGTGGCATGAGTTGCCTATATGTATTTTGCCGAAATGTGTGTGTGACATGAGTTGCCCTATGTTTGACCGAAATGTCGATTTTTTCGGTTTCGGCAAACTTCGGGCCAACTCGATATGTCCTATTCTTAGGGAAGGTGATGCCGAATTTCTGTATGACTTTCATGCATGCATCGTGGTTAAATTCTTTGCTTATACCGCGCAGCAATCATGAGTTCAGTGGTAGGATGGTGGAAAGAAGGTTGCAATCCATGATGCACGACATGTATGAAAATAACCAGAAGGCGATTTTATGTCCGTGTCGAAAATGCAAAGGATGGCTATACTCGTGAAAGTCAAGATTACGATGATGAGGATGTCGGCGGGGCAACCAATAATGACATGGGTTCAGACGAAGAGATAACCAATAATGGACGCGAAGAAGAGGGCACCGGACATGACAGCGGAGAAGAGGCCCAATATGACTAAGAAGAAGCGAACACGCCACAGTCTTCGTCGCTACTAAATTTAGTCTTGCGGGACCCCATGATCGAGACTTGCTTCACAAGAGACGATTAGCGACAGAGCTGCTTCTAGAGAGGAGGCCAATCTGGTACACCTAGAGTGAGACTCAAAGACTCCATTGTATGATGGTTGCGATCCCGAGGTGACCCGCTTGAATTTCACGTCGACTTCTAAGACGAAGGGCAAAAACAAATGGACCGACAGAAGTCTCGATGATCATTTGAAGTATCTAAAGAAGGTTCTTCCTACGGGGAACTTGTGTCCTACTAGTGTCGAGCAGGCCAAGAAAATCATGTTCCTGCTTGATCTTCCGTACATTTGATACCACGCAATGCATCAATGATTGTATCATTATCGGAACGAGCACGTGGAAAAAACCAGCTGTCTGATACGTCTCCCTAATCTATACTTTTTATTGTTTCCATGCTATTATATTATCTATCTTTGGATATTTTATATGCATTTATTGCTATATATCATTTTTGGGACTTAACCTATTACCCTAGTCCTAGTGCTAGTTGCTATTTTTTCCTTGTTTTTGTTTTTTAAAGAAATCATACCAAACGGAGTCCAACCGGAATAAAACTTTACATATTTTTTCTTGGACAACAAGAGACCCCGAAGCTTCGGGAGGGGGCCAGATAAGCCACGAGGAGGCCACAAGCCTCCTCGCCGCGCCCGGGGGGGGGGGGGGGGGGCGCCCTCAGGGCTTGTGGCCCCCTCGGGACTCCCCTAACCCTAACTCCAGTACTATAAATGCTCAAATATTCCCCCTACACTAGAGGGCACACCAAAAATACTTTTCCGCAGCCGCAAGCTTCTTTTCTCATGAGATCCATCTTAGGGCCCTTTCCGCACTCCGCTGGAGGGGGATTCAATCACGGAGGCCTCTACACCACCCTTGCTGCCCTTCCAATAATCAGTGAGTAGTTTACCATAGACCAACGGGTCCATATCTATAGCTGATACGTCTCCAACGAATCATAATTTTTTATTTTTCCATGCTATTATATTATCTGTTTTGGATGTTTTATATGCATTAATATGCTATTCTATATTATTTTTTGGACGAACTTATTAACCTAGAGCCCAGTGCCAGTTTCTGTTTCTATTCCTTGTTTTTGAATTTTACAGAAAAGGAATATCGAATGGAGTCCAAACGGAATAAAACTTTCGCGATGATTTTTCTTGGACCATAAGACACCCAGCAAACTAGAGAGGGGGCCAGAAGTTCCCGAGGAGGCCCAAGCCTCAGGGGCGCGCCCTAGGGGGGCGCCCTGAGGCTTGTGGCCCCTCGGAGGTCCTCTAACCCTAATTCTTCCTCTATAAATTCCAAATATTCCAAACGACAGAACGTCCACCAAAATACTTTTTCTGCCCCGCAACCTTCTGTACCCGTGAGATCCCATCTTGGGGCCTTTTCCGGCACCCTGCCGGTGGGGGATTCGATCACTGAGGGATTCTACATCAACTCTATTGCCCTTCCGATGAAGCAGAGTCGTTACCACAACCTACGGGTCCATAGCTAGTAGCTAGATGGCTTTTTCTCTCTCTTTGATCTTCAATACAATGTTCGCCTTAGTAGCTAGATAGTTTTGCGGTGTGTTTTATCGAGATCCGATGAATTGTGGATTTATGATCAGATTATCTATTAATATTATTTGAATCTTCTTTGAATTCTTATATGCATGATTTGATATCTTCGTATTTTCTCTTCGGATTATCGGTTTGGTTTGGCCACTAGATTTGTTTCTTCTTGCAATGGGAGAGGTGCTTAGTTTTGGGTTCAATCTTGCGGTGTCCTCACCCAGTGACAAAGTAGGGGTAGCGAGGCACGTATTGTATTGTTGCCATCGAAGGATAAAAAGATGGGGTTTTCATCATATTGCTTGAGTTTATCCTTCTACATCATGTCATCTTACTTAAGGCGTTACTTTGTTTTTATGAACTTAATACTCTAATGCAGGCTGGATAGCGGTCGATGTGTGGAGTAATAGTAGTAGATGCATGCAGGAGTCGTCTACTTGACCGGATATGAGGCCTATATTCATAATCATTGCCTTGATATCGTCATAGCTTGGCGCTTTTCTATCAATTGGCTCGCAGTAATTTGTTCACCCACCGTATGTTTTTCTTTCAAGAGAAGAGCCTCTAGTGAAACCTATGGCCCCCGGGTCTATTTTCCATCATATATTTTCAGATCATAAATCAAAAACCCCAAAATACCTTGCTGCAATTTATATGTTTTTTACTTTGTTTTATCTTTTAGTAATCTTTATATCTATCTCTATCAGATCTCATACTTGCAAGTGACCGTGAACGGATTGACAACCCCTTTATCGCGTTGGGTGCAAGTGTTTGATTGTTTGTGCAGGTGCATAGATTGGAGACTTGCGTGTACCTCCTACTGGATTGATACCTTGGTTCTCAAACTGAGTGAAATACTTATCTCTACTTGATGCTCACCCTTTCCTCTTCAAGGGAAAAACCAACGCAGCTCAAGAATAGCAGTAGCTAGATGGCTTCTTCTCTCTCTTTGATCTTCAATACAGTGTTCTCCTCGATGTTCTTGGAGATCTATTCGATGTAATCTTCTTTTACGTTGCGTTATTGAGATCCAATGAATTGTGGATTATGATCAGATGTCTATGATATTATTTTAGTCTTTTCTGAACTCTTTTATGCAGATTAATTTAGCTTTGTATTCTCTCTGACTATCGATTTGGTTTGGCCAACTAGATTGTTTTTTTTTCAATGGAAGAGGTGCTTTGTGATGGGTTCAATCTTGCAGTGTCCTCACCCAGTGATAGTAGGGGTAGCAAGGCACTATTTGTTATTGTTGCCATTAAGGATAAAAGATGGGGTTTTTCATATTGTTGGATCTATCCCTCTAACATCTGTCATATGGGGGAGCGGGTATATCGACCCCCCCCCTCATGTCAAAGTTATCGGGGAGGGGCTATATCGACAACGACATACATATAGCCACATACATATAAAAAAAATGTTATCGGGGAAGGGGTATATCGACCCTCCCCCCTCATGTTGAAGTTATCGGGGAGGGGGTATATCGACAACGACATACATACAAGGAAAAAAATGTTATCGGGGAGGGGGTATATCGACAACGACATACATACATGGAAAAAAATGATATCCATCTATACATACATAGCCACATACATATATACATGGAAAAAATGCTATGAAAAAAAATACATATATGAAAAAAAAAATTAATACACATATGAACAAATAAATACATATATGAACAAAACAATGCTCTGAACAAAAAAAATAATACATATATGAACATCCATACATACATATAGCCACATACATACATATATACATTATATATATAAGAACAAAAAATTCATCATATAAAATATGAAAAAAAAATCATCAAATACACAGAGCCGGGGCGGCGGCGGCTCACAGCGGGGGCGGCCGGCGAGGGCGACGGCGGGGGCGGCGAGGGCGGCGACGGTGGGGGCGGTGGGGGCGGGCCGGGGCGCAGTGGCGCGGCCGGGCGCGCTCGGGCGCGGCGGACGGCGACGGCGACGGTGTCGGGGTAGCCTGGCGGCGTCGGGGAACTGCGATGAAACTGAAAATTTTCACAAGTCTTGCTTATATACACGAAGCATTGGTCCCTGTTCGTGACACCAACCGGGACTAAAGGGCATGCATTGGTCCCGGTTGGTGCCACGAACCGGTACCAATGCACCCCTTTAGTCCTGGTTGGTGCCACCAACCGAGACAAAAAGCCTTGTGCTGCCCGCGTCACGGCCAAAAGTTTAGTCCCACCTCGCTAGTTGAGAGAGCTCGAGAGTGGTTTATAAGCGCTGCTGCGCCCACTCTCTCGAGCTCCTCTCAACTGCAGGCTTTCGGGCCTAAACTTGCACTATGTGCCTGTGGGCCTACTGGGCCTGCTGCGGGCCTGAATCCTGGCCCATGGTTCGGTTTCTAGTCGTATTCAGGCCGTGGTGGCCCAGTAGGCGGTACTTTTTTTATTTTTATTTTGTTTTCTTTGTTGCTTTATTTATTTTATTTTGTTTCTACTTACAACAAAATACTTACTGTTGCTATTTTTATTTATTTTATTAAATTTTATTTTATTTTATTTTGTTTCTACTTATTTATTAAAGTTTATTTTGTTTCTACTTATTTATTTGATTTTGTTTCTACTTATTTATTTTATTTTCTTTTTTGCTTTTTTTATTTATTTTATGAAAATTCTTTTTCTTTTAATGTTTTGAAGAGAAAATACTTTGATAATTTTAGTTGCATATATTTTATATAATTTTAGTTTCAATAATACAAGAGGTTTAAAAAGTTTTTTAGTTGATTCCTTTAGCTATTAAAGTTTCATTAAAGTTTCTAGTTCATTCTTTTTATTAGAGTTTCATCAAAGTTTTCTAGTTCATTCTTTTAGTTTATTATTTTTGCTATTAGAGTTTCATAAAAGTTGAGAGGGTTACGGCAAAAACTGGTGCACTTCGTGTACAAAATGGACAATCTCTTCGAAGTATCAGGGTTTCGGACGAAAACTCATCTGTTACAAAAGGGATTTCATTTTCTGAACTTATTTGAACTCCACACTTTTTGTGTGCTCAAAATGAAACCATTTAAAGCAACATCATCAATTTTCAACCCTTTCTGAGTTCATCTATTATTTTTCATGCATTTACTGATTTTTTGAGCAAATGACCCTGAAATTGAAAAGCACTTCAAATGAACTTCGAAGAGGTTGAAACGAGCATGATATCCTCATTTCACCCACATAGCATGTGCTAAAAAGTTGAGAGGGTTACGGCAAAAAACTGGATGCACTTCGTGTACAAAATGGACAATTCTTTCGAAGTATCAGGGTTCGGACGAAAACTCATCTGTTACAAAAGGGATTTCATTTTCTGAACTTATTTGAACTCCACACTTTTTGTGTGCTCAAAATGAACCACTTAAAGCAACATCATCAATTTTCAACCCTTTCTGAGTTCATCTATTATTTTACATGCATTTACTGATTTTTTTGAGCTAAATGACCCTGAAATTGAAAAGCACTTCAAATGAACTCTGAAGAGGTTGAAAATTGGCATGATATCATCATTTCACCCACATAGCATGTGCTAAAAAGTTGAGAGGGTTACGGCAAAAACTGGATGCACTTCGTGTGCAAAATGGACAATCTCTTTCGAAGTATCAGGGTTTCGGACAAAAACTCACCTGTTACAAAGGGATTTCATTTTTTTGAACTAATTTGAACTCCAGACTTTTTGTGTGCTCAAAATGAACCATTCAAAGCCACATCATCAATTTTCAACCCTTTCTGACTTCATCTGTCTTCACTTTTTCTTCGCTTGTGTCCTTTGCTTATTGTGCCGTAACCATGGATATTCTTCATCGCTTAACAGGGTGCTTGGGTCAGCCTTGACTTTGAAGGGAGGAATTTCATGAAACTTTTCGTAATCTTCAGACATGTCTGTCTTACCCTCCACTCCCACGATGTCTCTTTTCCCTGAAAGAACTATGTGGAGCTTTGGCTCATCGTATGATGTATTCGCTTCCTTATCTTTTCTTTTTCTCGGTTTGGTAGACATGTCCTTCACATAGAAAACCTGCGCCACATCATTGGCTAGGATGAATGGTTCGTCTGTGTACCCAAGATTGTTCAGATCCACTGTTGTCATTCTGTAATGTGGCTCTACCTGTACCCCGCCTCCTGACAGATTGACCCATTTGCACTTAAACAAAGGGACCTTAAAATCATGTCCGTAGTCAAGTTCCCATATCTCCACTATGTAACCATAATATGTGTCCTTTCCCCTCTTGGTTGCTGCATCAAAGCGGACACCACTGTTTTGGTTAGTGCTCTTTTGATCTTGGGCGATCGTGTAAAATGTATTCCCATTTATCTCGTATCCTTTGTAAGTCAATACAGTCGAAGATGGTCCCCTGGACAACGAGTACAGCTCATCAGAAATAGTGTTGTCACCTCTGAGATGTGTTTCCAACCAACTGCCGAAAGTCCTGATGTGTTCACATGTAATCCAGTCGTCACACTGCTCCGGGTGTTTGGAGCGCAGAATGTTCTTGTGTTCATCGACATACGGGGTCACCAAGGTAGAGTTCTATAGAACTGTGTAGTGTGCTTGAGACCAAGAATGCCCGTCCCTGCATATTATTGAATCCCCTCGTAGCGTGCCTTTTCCAGTCAGTCTCCCCTCATACCGCGATTGAGGGAGACCAATCTTCTTAAGGGCGGGAATGAAGTCAACACAAAACCCAATGACATCCTCTGTTTGATGGCCCATGGAGATGCTTCCTTCTGGCCTAGCGCGGTTAAGGACATATTTCTTTAGGACTCCCATGAACCTCTCAAAGGGGAACATATTGTGTAGAAATACGGGGCCCAGAACGACAATCTCGTCGACTAGATGAACTAGGACGTGCGTCATGATATTGAAGAAGGATGGTGGGAACACCAGCTCAAAACTGACAAGACATTGCGCCACATCACTCCTTAGCCTTGGTATGATTTCTGGATCGATCACCTTCTGAGAGATTGCATTGAGGAATGCACATAGCTTCACAATGGCTAATCGAACGTTTTCCGGTAGAAGCCCCCTTAATGCAACCGGAAGTGGCAGTCATGAGACTTTAGGTTCTGAAACTTTTTCTCTGCCATATTTATTATTCCCTTTATATTCGACGAGAAGCCAGACGGGACCTTCATACTGACCAGGCATTCAAAGAAGATTTCCTTCTCTTCTTTGGTAAGAGCGTAGCTGGCAGGACCTTCATACTGCTTTGGAGGCATGCCGTCTTTTTCGTGCCAACGTTGCAGGTCCTCCCGTGCTTCCGGTGTATCTTTTGTCTTTCCATACACGCCAAAGAAGCCTAGCAGGTTCACGCAAAGGTTCTTTGTCACGTGCATCACGTCGATTGAAGAGCGGACCTCTAGGTCTTTCCAGTAGGGTAGGTCCCAAAATATAGATTTCTTCTTCCACATGGGAGCGCGTCCCTCAGCGTCATTCGGAACAGATAGTCCGCCGAGACCCTTTCCAAAGATTACGTGCAAATCATTGACCATAGCAAGTACGTGATCACCGGTACGCATGTCGGGCTTCTTTCGGTGATCTGCCTCGCCTTTGAAATGCTTGCCTTTCTTTCGACATTGATGGTTGGTCGGAAGAAATCGACGATGCCCCAGGTACACATTCTTCCTGCATTTGTCCAGGTATATACTTTCGGTGTTAGCTAAACAGTGCGTGCATGCGTGGTATCCCTTGTTTGTCTGTCCTGAAAGGTTACTGAGAGCAGGCCAATCATTGATGGTTACAAACAGCAACGCATGCAGGTCAAATTCCTCCTGTCTGTGCTCATCCCACACACGTACACCGTTTCCATTCCACAGCTGTAAAAGTTCTTCAACTAATGGCCTTAGGTACACATCAATGTCGTTGCCGGGCTGCTTAGGGCCTTGGATGAGTACTGGCATCATAATGAACTTCCGCTTCATGCACAACCAAGGAGGAAGGTTATAGATACATAGAGTCACGGGCCAGGTGCTGTGATTGCTGCTCTGCTCCCCGAAAGGATTAATGCCATCCGCGCTTAAACCAAACCATACGTTCCTTGGGTCACCTGCAAACTCAGTCCGGTACTTTCTCTCGATTTTTCTCCACTGCGACCCGTCAGCGGGTGCTCTCAACTTCCTGTCTTTCTTACGGTCCTCTCTGTGCCATCGCATCAACTTGGCATGCTCTTTGTTTCTGAACAGACGTTTCAACCGTGGTATTATAGGAGCATACCATATCACCTTGGCAGGAACCCTCTTCCTGGGGGGCTCGCCATCAACATCACCAAGGTTATCTCGTCTGATCTTATACCGCAATGCACCGCATACCGGGCATGCGTTCAAATCCTCGTACGCACCGCGGTACAGGATGCAGTCATTAGGGCATGCATGTATCTTCTGCACCTCCAATCCTAGAGGCCATACGACCTTCTTTGCTGCGTACGTACTGTCGGGCAATTCGTTATCCGTTGGAAGCTTCTTCTTCAATATTTTCAGTAGCTTCTCAAATCCTTTGTCAGGCACAGCATTCTCTGCCTTCCACTGCAGCAATTCCAGTACCGTACCGAGCTTTGTGTTGCCATCTTCGCAATTGGGGTACTACCCTTTTTGGTGATCCTCTAACATGCGATCGAATTTCAGCTTCTCCTTTTCACTTTCGCACTGTCTCCTTGCATCAACAATGACCCGGCGGAGATCATCATCGGGCACATCGTCTGGTTCCTCATGATCTTCAGCTTCCCCTGTTGCAGCATCATCGTATTCAGGGGGCACATAGTTGTCATCGTCCTCTTCTTCTTCGCTGTCTTCCATCATAACCCCTATTTCTCCGTGCCTGGTCCAAACATTATAGTGTGGCATGAAACCCTTATAAAGCAGGTGGGTGTGAAGGATTTTTCGGTTAGAGTAAGACTTCGTACTCCCACATATAGGGCATGGACAACACATAAAACCATTCTGCTTGTTTGCCTCAGCCACTTCGAGAAAATTATGCACGCCCTTAATGTACTCAGAGGTGCGTCTGTCACCGTATATCCATTGCCGGTTCATCTGCAAGCATTATATATAATTAAGTGTGTCAAAAACCATTACAAAACATCATGAATAGATAAGTGACTAAATTAATAGAAGTTCATCATCACATTAAAACCAAAGTACATACATAGTTCTCATTGAACAACATATAGCTCTTCAGAGCATCAAATTAAACCATACATTATTGAAACTATGTAAAACATTTCAATGCAACAACAAATGCGATCATAATCGTAACCAAGGTAACAATTGATCCAACGGCATAATGATACCAAGCCTCGGTATGAATGGCATATTTTCTATACTTTCTAATCTTGAAGCGCATTGCATCCATCTTGATCTTGTGATCATCGACGACATCCGCAACATGCAACTCCAATATCATCTTCTCCTCCTCAATTTTTTTCAATTTTTCCTTCAAGTAATTGTTTTCTTCTTCAACTAAATTTAACCTCTCGACAATAGGGTCGGTTGGAATTTCCGGTTCACATACCTCCTAGATAAAAAAAATCTATGTCACGTTGGTCGGCATAATTGTCATAAACAACAGATGAACCAAATAGTTATAAAATATAATATATACCACATCCGAATCATAGACAGGACGAGGGCCGACGGGGGCGGATACCAAAACCATCGCACTATATAATAACAAACAATAATAAAAGTAAGAAAATTATACAAGTATCTATGTAAATCATACAAGTAAGAATTTTTTTTCTTTTAGAAAGAAGATAAGAACAAGAGGCTCACCACGGTTACGCCGGCGACGAGATCGGCGCGGGCGATCGACGGCGGTGAAGACGGGGACGGGACGTGACGGACCGCTAAACCTAGACAAATCTTGAGGAAAATGGAGCTTGAAGGTCGAGTTTGGAGAGGAGAAAGCTTAAGTAGTGTTGCTCGGGCATTTCATCGAACACCTCATGTGCATAGGAGGTGAGCTAGAGCACCACAAACACCTCCCCTCGCCAGCCAGAAAAAACAGAGTAGTGTTGTGCTCTGCTCGCGGGCGAGGGGTATATATAGGCACAACATTGGTCCCGGTTCGTGGTTGGAACCGGGACTAAAGGTGCCTTTAGTCCCGGTTCCAGCCACGAACCGGGACCAATGGATGTGGGCCAGGAGCGAGGCCCATTGGTCCCGGTTCGTGTCTGGAACCGGGACCAAAGGGTCCAGACGAACCGAGACCAATGCCCCACGAGCCCCGGCCGGCCCCCTGGGCGCACGAACCGGGACGTATGCCCCCATGTGTCCCGGTTCCTGACTGAACCGGGACTAATGGGCTGGGCTGGCCTGGAGCAAAGCCCTGTTTTCTACTAGTGACTTCTACGTCCTGATAAATATTACGTAGACAATTAAATGCCACATGAACTATTAGTTCATCATCCAAATTCGACTTCTTTGTCCTAATCTAATATCCAAAAGTAATTATTTTGTCCGGAGACACAACATAGACTATATAGGTTATACAGAATAAATGGTGCTACATGTACATATGTACAGTTAGTCATATAATAATGGAACGTTTTTTGGGTATCTTCAAATTATTAACATGATATTAGTGGCTAGCAATATAAATTGAAATTTAATAAATAAATAAATACAAACACGGATAACGACATAGTGCGCCCGTGAACACACTTCATCATTTTTCTCGCCACAAAAATTTAAATTTCTACTCGTGATTATCTCTGACAACAATAATTCGATGGCTTTGTACAAAGGATAACATGGCTAGGTCACGTTCCGAGCTTTACTTCTACCTACTGATGAATATCATGTAGACAACTAAATGTCACATGAACCAATAACCCTGTTGTCGCAGCATCCACTTGACTTCTTTGTTCTCATCTAATATCCAACTAGAATTGACTAAGTGTCACATGAACTAATCAGCTGTTAGCTCAGCATCCAAATTTGACTTCTTTCTCCTAATATAAAATCCAAAAAAAAACTTTGTCTGGGACACAACATATACTATATAGCGTATACACGTACAGGCGGTTAGGCATACAATAATGGAACTTTTTCAGATATCTTCAAATGACTAACTTGATATTGGTGGCTTGATATTAGTGGCTTGCAGTATAAATTAAAAATTATATTTTATTTAGAAAGACTGATGACAATATAGTGCGTGCATGCACACACTACATCATTTTTACCGCCACACAAATTTAAATTTCTATTCATGACTATATCTGACGATATTAAGTCAATAACTTTGTACAGTGGGTAAAATGTCTAGCACATGTTCTGAGCTTTACATCTACGTACTGTTAAATATCACATGAACCAATCCATTGTTAGCTCAGCATCCAAACTTCGCTTCTTGCTACCAATCTAATATCCAAAAATAATTGTTTTGTCTGGAGACGTAACAAATACTATATAGGTTATACAGTATAAACTGTGCGACAAATATAGATAAATGACTATACAAAACTAACTGGAAGACAAAAATACCATCAACTATAGTAAAATGAATCTACAGTATAAATGTTTTGAAAGAAATAGTTTATGAAATTTTCCACCCAATACTACACACGTTATATTCTTACGAGAGAGAAAACTTGAAAAATAAAATCTTTTTACAAATGTCATCTATTATATAATAAAAGTACTTAACGGGATAACTAGAAAAAAGACAATTCTTCAATGAAAATCTTACAATAATCAGAAACACCTGGCCATTATTTTAAAGCTCTCTAAAATAAAAACAATTAGATTTCTATAATATCTCTTCTCATCGAAGTTGGGCGAAACCCACCTATGCCATTATAAAAAAATGTTTCATCTCTTTTAGTTTTACACTAAATTTCTACAGATAGATGGGCCACCAGCTATAGGTTCGATCTTCCCCTCTAGAAAAACAAAGCTATAGGATCGATCACATCTGAAAAAACATAAAGAAACGCGAGAAGAAACCCTTCGCAAAAACACTCACATCTGCCGTCCAAAAAAAACTCTCACGTCTGCTGCTGCTCTCTTTTCCCGTCCATCGGATGCATCGCACCATGGCTTTCTCCCATGGGTCCACACCCCTTGCAGTTCCTTCTTTCGTCCTCACCGTTGTCACGACAGCCTGATGGCGGAGTAACAAGTATCTTCCTTGATGCCTCCTTCATTTGTACAGATCCCATTAGTAGTAGAAAATAGGGCTTTGGTCACAGCTCAATGTACATATTAGTCCCGGTTGCATCACGAACCGGGACTAATGTGAGCATTAGTCCCGGTTCGAGCGCCTAAGGCGTCGGGAAGGCATTAGTCCCGGTTCACATGGGACCTTTAGTCCCGGTTTGAGAGACGAACCGGGACTAAAGGGTGCGATGCCCTTTAGTCCCGGTTCGTGTCTCAAACCGGGACAAAAGGTTCAAACTCTACCCCCCCCCCCATTGTATCGCCTTTTCAGTTTTGTAAAAAACAAAAGAAAATGATAAAAACTTCAAAAATTAAAATCCTTCGAGATGTAGTTATGTTACTACATCTACTAGTTAGGAAAATTAAAAAACTTAAATTTGGACATGTTTTACAAAACAGTGTTATGAAAAAGTAAAACGGCCATATCTTTTGCATACGATGTCGAAAAAAAACGCATAATATATCAAAAAAATCAGCACGAAAATCCGCATCGGATTTTGACGGCCATAGGCCTGTTTGCAAATTTTTAGAATCCTCAAATTCTGAAAGAAAAAAAAGATATGCTCAAATTTTAGTTTTTTTGATTTTTTGTTAAATCTGGGCAAACTGTGGTCAAACTACTTATTCAAAAAATATTAGTGTTAATAAATATTTATTTTTAGTTTTTTGGCTTTTGGTCAAACTGTGGTTAAACTATGATCAAATCTGGTCAAACTGTGGTCAAACTATGGTCAAATCTGGTCAAACTGTGGTCAAACTACTTATTCAAGAAATATTAGTGTTAATAAATAATAATTATTTTTTAGAATAATAATTTCAAACTCAAACGGTGCTTAATGCTCAAGTTCAACTCCTAAGGGTTAATAGGATTGACAGCTTAGTATTGTCAGGAAAACAACAAGTGCAGACTTGGAAACTAGGGGGAATAGAACTTGAAAGTTAAGCGTGCTCAGGCTGGAGTAGTAAGAGGATGGGTGACCGGCTGGGAAGTTACACGATTTGGAATGAGTGGTTCATAGGATGGGTGACCGGCCGGGAAGTTAGACGATTTGGAATGAGTGGTTCATAATTGAGCAGTGATGAGGGGTGATTAGAGTGGGTGATTAAAGATTGAATTGTCAAATAATTCAGAAATTTGAAAATATTAAAAAAAATTCAAAATTTTATTTTTCAAAAAAATTCAGTAAAACAAAATTTCAAAAAAATTTCTTTAATCCCGGTTGGTGTTACCAACCGGGACTAAAGGTGGAGCTCCAGAGAGCGGCCACGTGGAGGGCCTTTAGTCCCGGTTCGTAACACAACCGGGACTAAAGGGGGGGGGGGGGGCCTTTAGTCCCGACCCTTTAGTCCCGATTTGGGAACCGGGACTAATGGGCCTTATGAACCGGGACAAATAGGCCTTTTTCTACTAGTGCATGCTGGACATCCTCTTCAACAACTCGGTCTCTGGCTTGTGGTGATTTACTTCTTCATCCGGTTCTTCTCTGCCCCAGCCTATGCAGATTATAGGTCTGCTACCAAGCGTACGACGCTTTCATGTTTGTATGGAAATATTATGTTCTCCATCTTAGTCGGTCCATGCGGTGTTATTTCGGGTGTTCTCCATCAGTGCAATAAAACAATATGCAATAGGCTAAACAACATACAAATTAATTAGACCACTTTTTGTTAACATTCTTGTGGTTGTAGTAAAAAAAATGTGATGTTAATAAATAGTTCCATTTACAATAATTTTGTTTACAAAAAAACTACAGTATAGAAACAATATGTTATCATTACTGAACCTTATAAAATTCTAGCCCTCGCATCGAGTGGGCCACTTTTCTAGTTAATTAAAATTATTTTATATTACAAATGGAAAAGAACAATCAACATACACTACAGGTCGCCGAGTATCAAGTCATACGCCGAGTGTCAAAACACGGGTTTAACGCTTAGTGGCATGTAAGCCGAGTGAAAAAACGGGTTCAACGCTTAGTGGCATGTAAGCCGAGTGAGGCTAACACGACACACGGCTACATGGCGACACTCGGCTTACTTCCATGTAAGTTGTGTGTCCATGCAGAAGACATTTGGCTTATGTAATATACACGACTGGCATCTTAATCAGCTGTGAGGCCGTGAAAAAAGGACTCGGCTTACCTTAAATACACGGCAAGTTTAACTGCCACACGGCGTCCACTAACGACTCCGGGATGGTGCTAGCTATAAGGCGAGTACCCAATAAACTTCACTCGGCTTAGCAGTGCAGAAACTATATGTAGTGCAAAAATTGATGAGAGTAGTGAGTTGGACTTATAATTACTTCTTGCATTTTGTTTCTTTCCCCCTATTTTGCACCCATTTTTTCTAGGCTAGTTTTCATCGCCCTTTCGATCCCTTTTAATCGGTATTAGAATAATCCAAGATGCATAGTCGATCTACCAAGGACTAATGCAATCACACGAGTCCACCCGGCACCGCCGCGTGATGCCGGTGCCCGACAAGGAGGAGCATCTCATTCCATGGGTGTACCGTCGATCGCTTACCACGGCAGAAACGGACACCTGATGGCTCCGAAGGATCACCGTCAAGGCTCCGGCTCGGCATTGATCAGTCTGAACAGGAGGTGGCGGAGGCAGCGATGGAGGCGGCGAGGGTGGCCAACCTCAAGCGCAAGAAGACACTACTAGGGAAAAGCCTATATGTAGATGCTTAGTAGTAGTGCCGGGCAGGAGGACCGCGATACTGTTAATTATTAGCGGCGTTGTTCCAGGACATGCACTATAGGTATCGCTTAGTAGCAGCACGAGTTAAGCAACCCAGCGCTACTATTCGTGGTCTCCACAGCACCCCGGGGTAGGCCACAGTAGCAGCGATGGGTATATTACCCACGCTGTAACTAATCTTCTAGTAGCAGCGTATGTACTGTATCCAACACTTCTACTATTTATACATAAAGCCAGCCTATGGGCCTCAATTACGAGTAGTGCGGGCCTGCAATCCGGCGCTGCAGGTACCTTGGTAGCAGTAGCGTCGGCTGATATGTCTCCAACGTATCTATAATTTTTGATTGTTTCATTCTATTATATTATCAATCTTAGACGCTTTATATGAAATTTTATATCATTTTCCAGGAGTAACCTATTAACTTAGTGCCTAGTGCTAGTTGCTGTTTTCTGCCAGTTTTCTGTTTTCCTGAAAATTTGTACCAAACAGTGTCCAAAATCTACGAAACTTTTTGACTTTTTTTCTCAACACAAGAGACACTAGAAGCTTCAGAAGAGAACATACGAGAAGCAAGGAGATAGTAAGGCAACAGGGCGCTATCTTTGGGGTGTGCGTGCCTATTACCTTGTGAGCCTCATGTGGTTCTGTCTGACATAATTCCACTTCTATAAATTCTTAAATACTGGGAAACCCCGGAGAAGCCATTGTTACAATTTTTCCGCCGCCGCAAGTGCCTGATCTTCCGCGACCCCATCTGGAAGCCTTTTTCGGTACTCTGCCGGAGAGGGAATCGATCATAGAGGGCTTCTACATCAACCTTGTTGCCTTTCGATGATGTGTGAGTTGTTAGTTAATACAGACCTGCTGGTCCATAGCTAGCAGCTAGATGGGTTCTTCTTTTTCTCTTTGATCTTCAATACAATGTTCTCTTCGGAGATCGATTCAATGTAATCTTCTTTTGTTGTGTGTTTGTTGGGATCTGATTAATTATGGTTTTATGATCAGATTATTCATTGAATGTAATTGAGTCTTTGTTGAAATTTATTATGGATGATTGTTATAGCTTTATATTTCTCTCTGGTCTATCTGTTTGGTTTGGCCAACTAGGTTGATTTATCTTCAGCGGGAGAGGTGCTTTCTAGTAGGTTCAATCTTGCGGAGTCACTACTAGGAAATAACTTATAGGTACATGCTTAACAGTAGCGTGGGGTAAGGGACCAACGCTACAGGTACATATTAGTAGTAGCGTGGGTGGGCGCATCATGCGCTGCTGGTAAGTGTGCCCCATGGTACCACCCTTGTCGAGCCGTAGTAGCAGGCTAGCAGCGCCGTGTAAAGACCCGCACTACTGCGACGCCCATTACCTGTAGCGCGGGGCATATAATCGGCGCTGCGACAACTGTTACACGGGGCCAGCTATTGGGCCCCACTTTGCAGCAGCATTGGGATACGACCCGCGCTAGAGGTAGGTGTGATAGCAGTAGCGCGGGCCTTCACCCTGCAGTAATGCTAAGGCGCACCAGCCAAAGCAGCCACCTTTTTTCCCCTCCTCCTCCCTGCCCATTCCTTCTCCCGTAGATTCCTTTGCTCTCCACTTTCTCTCTTCTCTCTTGCTTCTCCACCCTCCTCCCTCTCCTCTCCCCTTCATTAATGGCTCACATTCCTCACTTGCTTTTCTTCTGCCTCTCCCATCTTCCCATATCTCTTGCCCCTTACACTCCATTCACTCACTAGCAATCTCTCCTCTCCACTAGTTAGATGCATCTCCTCCCGAAGTAGATCTACTCATTAAATGAAGTAAGCTAGCTATCTCACTCTCATGAATGAAGATGCATTAAATATCTTTGTCCACTTCGATCCCAGATACGTGAGTAAAAATTAGTGTTTTGCAAGAATGGAAATATATGTGTGTGTGCGATTTTACCAAATTGTGCGTGGCATGAGTTGCCTATATGTATTTGCCGAAATGTGTGTGTGACATGAGTTGCCTATGTTTGACCGAAATGTCGATTTATTTCGGTTTCGGCAAACTTCGGGCCAACTCGATATGTCCTATTCTTAGGGAAGGTGATGCCGAATTTCTGTATGACTTTCATGCATGCATGCGTGGTTAAAATTCTTTTGCTTATACCGCGCAAGCAATCATGAAGTTCAGTGGTAGGATGGTGGAAAGAAGGTTGCAATCCATGATGCACGACATGTATGAAAATAACCAGAAGGCGATTTTATGTCCGTGTCGAAAATGCAAAGGATGGCTATACTCGGTGAATAAGTCAAGATTACGATGATGAGGATGTCGGCGGGGCAACCAATAATGACATGGGTTCAGACGAAGAGATAACCAATAATGGACGCGAAGAAGAGGGCACCGGACATGACAGCGGAGAAGAGGCCGAATATGACTAAGAAGAAGCGAACACGCCACAGTCTTCGTCGCTACTAAATTTAGTCTTGCGGGACCCTCATGATCGAGACTTGCTTCACAAGAAGACGATTAGCGACAGAGCTGCTTCTAGAGAGGAGGCCAATCTGGTACACCTAGAGTGAGACTCAAAGACTCCATTGTATGATGGTTGCGATCCCGAGGTGACCCGCTTGAATTTCACGCTCGAACTTCTGAAGACGAAGGGCAAAAACAAATGGACCGACAGAAGTCTCGATGATCATTTGAAGTATCTAAAGAAGGTTCTTCCTACGGGGAACTTGTGTCCTACTAGTGTCGAGCAGGCCAAGAAAATCATGTTCCTGCTTGATCTTCCGTACATTTGATACCACGCATGCATCAATGATTGTATCATTTATCGGAACGAGCACGTGGAAAAAACCAGCTGTCTGATACGTCTCCAACGTATCTATAACTTTTTATTGTTCCATGCTATTATATTATCTATCTTGGATATTTTATATGCATTTATATGCTATTATATCATTTTTGGGACTAACCTATTACCCTAGTCCTAGTGCTAGTTGCTATTTTTTCCTTGTTTTTGATTTTTAAAGAAAATCAATACCAAACGGAGTCCAACCGGAATAAAACTTTACGATGATTTTTCTTGGACAACAAGAGACCCACGAAGCTTCGGGAGGGGGCCAGATAAGCCACGAGGAGGCCACAAGCCTCCTCGCCGCGCCCGGGGGGGGGGGGGGGGGGCGCCCTCAGGGCTTGTGGGCCCCTCGGGACTCCCCTAACCCTAACTCCAGTACTATAAATGCTCAAATATTCCCCCTACACTAGAGGGCACACCAAAAATACTTTTCCGCAGCCGCAAGCTTCTTTTCTCATGAGATCCCATCTTAGGGCCCTTTCCGGCACTCCGCTGGAGGGGGATTCAATCACGGAGGGCCTCTACACCAACCTTGCTGCCCTTCCAATAATCAGTGAGTAGTTTACCATAGACCAACGGGTCCATATCTAGTAGCTGATACGTCTCCAACGAATCTATAATTTTTTATTTTTCCATGCTATTATATTATCTGTTTTGGATGTTTTATATGCATTAATATGCTATTCTATATTATTTTTGGGACGAACTTATTAACCTAGAGCCCAGTGCCAGTTTCTGTTTATTCCTTGTTTTTGAATTTTACAGAAAAGGAATATCGAATGGAGTCCAAACGGAATAAAACTTTCGCGATGATTTTTCTTGGACCAGAAGACACCCAGCAAACTAGGAGAGGGGGCCAGAAGATTCCCGAGGAGGCCCCAAGCCTCAGGGGCGCGCCCTAGGGGGGCGCCCTGAGGGCTTGTGGGCCCCTCGGAGGTCCTCTAACCCTAATTCTTCCTCTATAAATTCCCAAATATTCCCAAACGACCAGAAGCGTCCACCAAAATACTTTTCTGCCACCGCAACCTTCTGTACCCGTGAGATCCCATCTTGGGGCCTTTTCCGGCACCCTGCCGGTGGGGGATTCGATCACTGAGGGATTCTACATCAACTCTATTGCCCTTCCGATGAAGCATGAGTCGTTAACCACAAACCTACGGGTCCATAGCTAGTAGCTAGATGGCTTTTTCTCTCTCTTTGATCTTCAATACAATGTTCTCCTTAGTAGCTAGATAGTTTGCGGTGTGTTTATCGAGATCCGATGAATTGTGGATTTATGATCAGATTATCTATTAATATTATTTGAATCTTCTTTGAATTCTTATATGCATGATTTGATATCTTCGTATTTCTCTTCGGATTATCGGTTTGGTTTGGCCAACTAGATTGGTTCTTCTTGCAATGGGAGAGGTGCTTAGTTTTGGGTTCAATCTTGCGGTGTCCTCACCCAGTGACAAAGTAGGGGTAGCGAGGCACGTATTGTATTGTTGCCATCGAGGATAAAAAGATGGGGTTTTCATCATATTGCTTGAGTTTATCCTTCTACATCATGTCATCTTACTTAAGGCGTTACTTTGTTTTTATGAACTTAATACTCTAGATGCAGGCTGGATAGCGGTCGATGTGTGGAGTAATAGTAGTAGATGCATGCAGGAGTCGGTCTACTTGACACGGATATGATGCCTATATTCATAATCATTGCCTTGGATATCGTCATAGCTTTGCGCTTTTCTATCAATTGCTCGACAGTAATTTGTTCACCCACCGTATGTTTTCTTTCAAGAGAGAAGCCTCTAGTGAAACCTATGGCCCCCGGGTCTATTTTCCATCATATATTTTCAGATCTATAAATCAAAAAACCCAAAAATACCTTGCTGCAATTTATATGTTTTTTACTTTGTTTTATCTTTTAGTAATCTTTTATATCTATCTCTATCAGATCTCATACTTGCAAGTGACCGTGAACGGATTGACAACCCCTTTATCGCGTTGGGTGCAAGTGTTTGATTGTTTGTGCAGGTGCATAGATTGGAGACTTGCGTGTACCTCCTACTGGATTGATACCTTGGTTCTCAAACTGAGTGAAATACTTATCTCTACTTTGATGCATCACCCTTTCCTCTTCAAGGGAAAAACCAACGCAAGCTCAAGAAGTAGCAGTAGCTAGATGGCTTCTTCTCTCTCTTTGATCTTCAATACAGTGTTCTCCTCGATGTTCTTGGAGATCTATTCGATGTAATCTTCTTTTACGGTGCGTTATTTGAGATCCAATGAATTGTGGATTTATGATCAGATTGTCTATGAATATTATTTTAGTCTTTTCTGAACTCTTTTATGCATGATTAATTTAGCTTTGTATTTCTCTCTGATCTATCGATTTGGTTTGGCCAACTAGATTGTTTTTTTTTGCAATGGAAGAGGTGCTTTGTGATGGGTTCAATCTTGCAGTGTCCTCACCCAGTGATAGTAGGGGTAGCAAGGCACGTATTTGTATTGTTGCCATTAAGGATAAAAAGATGGGGTTTTATCATATTGATTGGATCTATCCCTCTACATCATGTCATATGGCTTAAGGCGTTACTACATTCTTGTTAACTTAATACACTAGATACATGCTGGATAGCGGTCGATGTGTGGAGTAATAGTAGTAGATGCAGGCAGGAGTCGGTCTACTTGTCACGGATGTGATGCCTATATTCATGATCACTGCCTTGGATATTGTCATAACTATGCACTTTTCTATCAATTGTTCAATAGTAATTTGTTTACCCACCGTATGCTTTCTTCAAGAGAGAAGCCTCTAGTGAAACTTATGGCCCCGGGTCTATTTTCCATCATATATTTTTAGATCTATAAAACCAAAAACCGAAAAATACCTTGCTGCAATGTATTTATATTTACTTTATTTTGGCTTTTACTTATCTTTTATACCTATCTCTATTAAATCTCACTCTTGCAAGTGCCCGTTAAGGGATTGACAACCCCTTTTTCGCGTGGCGTGCAAGTGTTTGTTAGTTTGTGTAGGTGCATATATTGAGGATATGCTTGTGCCTCTTACTGGATTGATACCTTGGTTCTTAACTGAGGGAAATACTTATCTCTACTTTGGTGCATCACCCTTTCCTCTTCAAGGAAAAAATCAACGCAAGCTCAAGAAGTAGCAGGAAGAATTTCTGGTGCCGTTGCCGGGGAGGTTCTACATCAAGCCTACCAAGTACCTATCATAAACTCTCATCTCTTGCATTTACAGTATTTGCCATTTGCCTCTTGTTTTCCTCTCCCCCACTTCTAAAACGTTTTCGGAAAAAACACAAAAATATTTGCCTTTTTATTCGCCTTCTTTCCGTTCGTCTTTCGTTTGCTTTTTGTTTGCTTGTGTGCTAGATTGCTTACTTTGCTTTCATGGCTAGTCTTTCTATCATAGTTAGTACCCCGGAAAGTGAGGTTCTCAATTTTAAACAAAGGGGGGAGAGAATTTAAAAGATGCTTGGTATAGAATTTGTGCTCAGAATAGATCTACCCATAAGCAATCTACTACCGTTCTTCTCCGAAATTTTTATGTGGGTGTGATACGTCCATTTTGCATCATGATTACCTACTGTTATTTATAATGTTTTTATGCATAATAATGATTTATGGAGTAATTCTAATGCCTTTTCTCTCATAATATTCAAGGTTTACACAAAGAGGGAGAATACCGGCAGCTGGAATTCTGGACCTGAAAAAGCTACGTCAGAGATACCTATTCTGCACATCTCCAAATGAGCTGAAATTTTACGGAGAATTATTTTGGAATATTTTATAAATATTGGAGAAAAGAACTACCGGAGGGGGCCCACCTAGTGAGCACAAGACACCAGGGCGCGCCAGGCCCCCATGCACGCCCTGGTGGGTTGTGCTCAGCCAAGTCCACCTCCGGTGCCCATCTTCTGGTACATAGGTCATTTTGACCAAGAAAAAATCAGGAGAGGACTTTCGGGACAGAGCGCCTCCCTCTCAAGGCGGAACTTGGGTAGGAGAACTTTTACCCTCCGGCAGAGCGATTCCGCCGGGGGATGTTCCCTCCCGGACGGGGAAATCGAAACCATCGTCATCACCAACAACCCTCTCATCTTTGGAAGGCCAATCTTCATCAACATCTTCAACAGCACCATCTCCTATCAAACCCTAGTTCATCTCCTGTGCTCAATCTTTGTACCGAAACCTCAGATTGGTAACTGTGGGTGACTAGTAGTGTTGATTACATCTTGTAGTTGATTACTATATGGTTTATTTGGTGGAAGATTATATGTTCAGATCCATTATGCTAGTTAATACCCCTCTGATCATGAACATAATTATCATTTGTGAGTAGTTACTTTTGTTCTTGAGGTCATGGGAGAAGTCATATTGCAAGTAATCATGTGAACTTGATATGTGTTCGATATTTTGATGATATGTATGTTGTGATTCCCTTAGTGGTGTCATATGAACGTCGACTACATGGCACTTCACCATATTTTGTCCTAAGGGAATGCATTGTGGAGTAGTTATTAGATGATGGGTTGCTAGAGAGACAGAAGCTTAAACCCTAGTTTATGCGCTACTTCGTAAGGGACTGATTTGGATCCATATGTTTAATGCTATGGTTAGATTTTATCTTAATACTTTTCTCGTAGTTGCGGATGCTTGCGAGGGGGTTAATCATAAGTAGGAGTTTTTTTAAGTAAGAACAGCACCTAAGCACCGGTCCACCCACATATCAATTTATCAAAGTAGCGAACACGAATCAAACCAGCATGGTGAAAGTGACATGGTGAAATTCCTGTGTACCCTCAAGAATGCTTTGCTTCATATAAGAGACCGTTTTGCCTGTCCTTTGGCACAAAATGATTGGGCTACCTTGCTGCACTTTATTTACCACTACCGTCACTTGTCCGTTACAAATTATATTACTACCAAACTATCTGTTACCGACTATTTCAGTGCTTGCAGAAAATAGCTTGCTGAAAACCACTTGTCATTTCCTTCTGCTCCTCGTTGGGTTCGACACCCTTACTTTCCGTAATATTTTCTATCTTGAGAGAAGCCTCTAGTGAAACCTATGGCCCCCGGGTCTACTTTCCATCATATAAGTTTCCGATCTACAATCTTAGTTTTCTATTTATGTCCTTTGCAATCTTTTCCTTTCCGTTCTATAAACCAAAAATACCAAAAATATTACTTTAACGTTTATCCATCTATATCAGATCTCACTTTGCAAATAACCGTGAAGGGATTGACAACCGCTTTATCGCATTGGGTGCAAGTTGGTGTTTGTTTGTGCAGGTATTCGGTTACTTGTTCGTTGTCTCCTACTGGATTGATACCTTGGTTCTCAAAACCGAGGGAAATACTTACTCTACTTTGCTGCATCACCCTTTCCTCTTCAAGGGAAAAACCAACGCAAGCTCAAGAAGTAGCAGGAAGAATTTCTGGCGCCTTTGCCGGGGAGATCTACGACAAGTCCAGACATACCAAGTACCCATCATAAACTCTCATCTCTTGCATTACATTATTCGCCATTCGCCTCTCATTTTCCTCTCCCCCATTTCTAAAACAATTTTCGAAAAGATTTGCCTTTTCTTCACCCCTCTTCCGTTCGTCTTCTTCGCTTGCCTTTTGTGTGCTCTTGTGTTGGATTCCTTGCTTGTCACGATGACTCAAGAGAATACCAAACTGTGTGACTTTTCCAACACCAATAACAATGATTTTATTAGTACTCCCACTACAGGAATCAGCTTATTTGCCGCTCTTTGCCGTCTACCACCGACGGCAAACCTGCCCGGCAAAGAGGGTCACGGTAAAAGGGTTCTTTGCCGTCTGCTTCTTTAAAGCGGACGGCAAAGAAAACGGACGGCAGCTAATAGGCGTTAGCCACGTTAGGTGGCTAACGGCAGCCTTTGCTGTCCGCCAGCGGATGGCAAACATTCCCCCCCCCCTTTGCAGTCCGCTAGCGGACGGCAAAGTAACCAAATGGTCTGCTCCCAGGTAGCACAGGGTACTGCCACGTGGCATCTTTGCCGTCGGTGGCAGACGGCAAAGAGGCTGCATTTTCTCTTTTTTCTGTTTTTTCTTATATCCAAGCATTTTCAAAGCAAATAGATGATATATATATATATATATATATATATATATATATATATATATATATATATTTCACAGGGCAATTACAGAGCAAACATATAAGATATCCAACACATTACTTCATCATACATGCGTAGTTCCATCCAACCGTACCAAGTTCCATGCATAGTTCCATTATACATAGCAAGTTCAACATAGAGCGATCCAACCATATATATTACAATAGTTTCATCCAACGATACATGCATAGTCCAATGATACAAAAGAAATAGAGAAAGGGATAAGAAGCACTCCATCAATGCAAGCTATCGTCAAGTGAATGAAATCTGCAAAATGGGAAATAAGAAAGTTAGGAGAAGAAGAAGAAGAAGAAAATGAAGAAGGAGAAGAAGTAAGCATACGTAGGTAAAATGGAGCTAACCTAGCTAATTATGCCATTTTTGAGTGAACTAAGCATATTATGCCATTTTTGATATAAAGCAGCTTAGTATAGGTCATTATTGAGCTAACCTAGGTAACTAAGCATATTAGAGCTAACTTAGAGCTAACTTAGGTCATTTTGGAGAAGAAGAAGAAGAAGAAGAAGACTAGAAGACTAGAAGAAGAAGAAGACTAGAAGAAGAAGAAGACTAGAAGAAGAAGAAGACTAGATGAAGAAGAAGAAAAAGTCTACAAGAAGAAGAAGAAGGTTTTACCCTTTTCCTTCTCATTCTTCTTCTTCTTCTCCTCTTCCTTGTTTTTCTTCTTCTTATTCCTTATTTGTGTCATTTGAGAGCTTACATAGGTAATTATGCCATTTTTGTGCTAACTAAGCTTATTATGTCAATTTGGAGGAAAAAAGGTAAGTATAGGTTATTTTTGTGCTAACATAAGTAATTATGCCATTTTTGAGCTAACGTAGGTAAAATGGATCATTTTGGAGCTAACCTAGCTAAAATGGATCATATTGGAGCTAACCTAGGTAAACTTGGTCATTTTGGAGCTAACCTACGTAAAATGGATCATATTGGAGCTAACCTAGGTAAACTTGGTCATTTTGGAGCTAACCTAGGTAAAATGGATCATATTGGAGCTAACCTAGGTAAAATGGGTCATTTTGGATCTAACCTAGCTAATTTATGACATTTTTGAGTTAACTAAGCATATTATTCCATTTTTGACATAAGTAAGCTAAGTATAGGTCTTTATTGAGCTAACCTAGGTATCTAAGCGTATTAGAGATAACTTAGCATATTAGAGCTAACTTAGGTCATTTCGGAGGAAACAAAGCTAAGTATAGATCATTTTGGAGCTAAGTAAGCTAATTATGTCATTTTGGAGGAAGATAAGGTAAGTCTAGGTCATTATGGTTAGCATTTTGGAGGAAATAAAGCTATGTCTAGGTCTTTTTGCATTTCGTAAGCAAAACACTAGAGAAAACTTACCATCATCACGGAGGTGAAGGACCGCCGTGGCTCGTGCCGGTACCATCACCTGGAGAAGGATCGTGTGATGCTTGTCTGGAGGCACGCTGCACCAAAGATCATTTGCAATGTCTTGTTAGCATGACGACACTCAAATGTTAATACTAGTAACTAATGACCATTCAAATTAAACGCACCGTGGTCCCCGGAGCAATCTCTGGCATCGGCGGAGGGGTCTGACCGGCCTTCTGACACACAGACTGCACATTTGGTTTTGACGGGTCAGTCATACTTGTTAGTAATGAAACGAACATTACGTGCATGATTTGGCTAATATGCAGAAGAAACTTACCACGAGGAGCTCGTACATGGCCCGGTTCTGCATGTCATTCCGTGCCCTCTCCTCCTCCATCAACCTTGTCGTCTTCTCCTGGGGAAGCTGTCGGTTTACATATGGGTGTTCTATCTAAAACGTTTGCGATCAAGAGCTGCCCAAATCCTGCTCGGCACATTTTCGCTAGGCTTCCTGGGGAAGCTCTCGGTTTGCATACGGGTGTTCTAACTAAAACATTTGCGATGAGTGTTTAATATTTAAAAACCGTATTAAACTGCGGCTTGGGCGCCATTAATGGAGAAGATGCGAGCAAGGCGGGCGGCCATGGAAGTCAAAGGGCTCGCTTCCCAGTGAGCCTGCGCGGCGTACAGCTCGCACGCTTCCCGGTGACCCTGCGCATTGGAGTACAGCTCGCACGCCTCCTGTTTAGTCAAGCACCTGTCCGCACGGCACCTCCTAGCCATTAAAAGAGTGAGGCATGGTGTCACATGAATTGTTAACAGAACACACACGATTTAAATTATACAAAACTTTTGAGATGTTACAGCGGCAGCTATTTGTTTCAAAATGCCTTTGTTGGCTGCTATTCGAGTGCGCCTTCTCTTAAAATGGACACGAAAAATACCACAGCATGTCGGGTGCCATTCCATCTAGCATTCCAAGTTTCATGAATTTCAGACGAGTTTTGGATTTACTAGAATTTAAAAAAACGTATCTCAACGTTTTGCCGGCAATAAACAATGCCCTGGTGTTTGAAATTCATTCCCATTTCTTGCATGGGACCTCAGAATCCACCCAAGGACACAGATTTGATTTTTTAACCAATTTATATGCACTGGAGCATGTGCACGTAGTTCAAATTTGAATTATGCACATAAAATGCCTAGAAAACCTAGTTAATGTATAAAAATGTCCAAACGAACCCCGAAAAATTCCAAAATTTAACACAACACTCCTGTTGTTCTATGTTGACACTAGAAATTTTTTGAAAGCAATAAGAGGCAAAGGATATCGTTTTGTCCCCAAAGGTGGCACGTTCCCTACCAAAACCATCAGGCTTGTTGTGAGAATCTCTGTTTTGTGAGAAGCTTATACCCAAACCTGCCCCAAATGGGACAAAAATTTACCACGACATGTCGATGCCGCTCCATGATAGCATGCCAAGTTTCATGAATTTCAGACGAGTTTTGGATTAACTAGAATTTAAAAACCAGGTATCTCAATGTTTGCGGCCGAGTGACGGTGCCAGGGTTTTTGACATTCATTCCCATTTCTTGCATGGAACCTAAGCATGCAACCAAGGACACATATTTGAATTTTCAACCAATTTATATGCACTAGAGCATGTGCCTGGAGTTCAAATTTGAATTATGCACATAAATGCATTGAAAACTCAATTAATGTATAAAAATGTCCAAACGAACCCCAAAAAATTCCAAAATTTAACACAACACGTATGTTGTTCTATGTTGACACTAGAGAAAAAATTGAAATCAAGAAGAGGCAACGGATATCGTTTCGTCCAGAAAGGTGAAACATTCCCTATCGTAACCATGAGGCTTGTTGCGAGAAGCTCTGGTTTGTGAGAAGCTTATACCCCAACATGCCCCAAATGGGACAATATTTTTACCACTGCATGTTGATGCCGTTCCATGATAGCATGTCAAGTTTCATGAATTTCAGGCGAGTTTTTTATTTACTAGAATTTTAAAACCATGTATCTCAATGTTAGCGGGCGAGCGACGGTGGCAAAGGTGTTTGACATTCATTCCCATTTCTTGCATGGGACCTAAGATTGCAACCAATGACACACATTTGATTTTGCAACAAATGAAAAGGGAAAAGATTGTGGGTAAGGTCAGTTCAGGGAGGGACAAAACAACGAAACAAAAGAAACGATATACGGACTGCCCTTCAATAGTATATATAGAACATGATTAAGCACCCTTCTTTCATTAGACTCAATCTGGTTCGTGTGGTGCACATCATAGTTTACTTCATGTTTCTAATCTAAAATGCAGCCCTAATTCATTGACAAGTGGCAGACTGAATACAAAATTTTAAAAATATCATTTTACATAAAAAAATAAAATCACAACAAAGGGTCATTTCATCCTAGACACCATAGTTAAAAATGAAAAATCACGACAAGCACTGCCTAACCTCTGAATTAGCTCCCCAGATGCTTCTTGTAAAACTGCATCAAAAGCTTTCACAATGTACTGGATAAGTAAAACACGAACCCAAAAGTTTTTCCTCGATAAAGGGAAATGAAAAGGGAAAAGATCGTGGGTAAGGTCAGTTCAGGGAGGGATGGAACGACGAAACAAACAAAACGATATACGGACTGCCCTTTAATAGTACAAATAGAACTTCATTACCCACCCATCTTTCATTAGATTCAATCTGGCTTCATGCGGTGCACGTCACAGTTACCTCATGTTTCTAATTTAAAATGCAGCCCTAATTCACTGGCAAATGGCGGACTGGCAACAAAATTTTAAAAATACCATTTTACATACAAAAATAAAACACAACAAAGGGTCATTTTTTTAGTTGGAACAGAGGGCCAGTTAAGGGTCAAATATTCCACATAGTACAGTAAGAAATCTATCATGGCCTTCTAGTTTATAGAAGGATAAGGAATGAATGCTCATGTAGACTTCTACACTGATAATTTAATTTGTGTATGACAAAATTGTTATGGATTGATAATTTAATTTGCAAAGGACAAAAAATGATATATCATTTTCTCAGTAATGAACACAACTAAACGGAAAAAAATCCACCAAGTCCTTGCCACGGATAATATACCTATAGTCTACTTTCCACCCCTATTTTACCAGGTTCACCTCCCCATGGTATCCTTCTCCTCGCCAGGTCTCTGCTCCAATATAATGCATGAATGCACTGCGTCCAAAACCTACAGACATAAGAAAAACACAGCCCATTGTAGAATTCCACATGGATCCTCTCAAGTTGTGTATCAGTACGCCAAGCAAAAAGAATTAACCGATGAAGGGGCAAGAGAAATCACCTATGCTGAATGGCAAGTTTGAAAATGAGAATCATGACCAGGGCGTAATCTTCAACTGCAACGATTACCTGAGACCCTCCACAATAATTTAGTACGTAACCAAGCTCATTTGGATCCTGCAAGGAACAACGAGAAATGTTTGAGCACAAAAACGGCATCAAAGAGTGGCCGACCATAAGGAACAGAAAGTGATGTAACAACACAGCCGCAGAGGGAAAACGCGGAAATGTATTTTTTATATCACTACTAACCCTGAGATCATCCTATAAGCGAAGGAACTAAATAATTACAGTACGGTAGGCGCATCAAGGACAAAGGATCATAGATAAACCAACATGAACACAAATTAGTTTCCTAATCAAAATTTACAAAATGATTAACCAGAGTACATGAACTGACAATCCAATGAAGCAGAACTGGGGAGAATACTACATGCTGCATAACTAAAAACAGTCAATCGATAGTTTTAGTAATACACTCTTGATTAATAGACAGATCCACTATGTCAGTCAATTTATATTTTGTTGGAGTTAAGGATGCGAGACATTTATTATATTTGTTGCTTGTGTTGGGAAGGAAATCAAATCCAACTTTCAATGTTTTGTAGTTGTTATTCCTAATGTAGTAGCGCATGAAAATGCAAACAAAACAAGAAAGAGTTACATATTTAGATCAATAAACTTGTGGCCATTTAACACTGAAACCAACAGGGTACTGAGAAATGGATGGCTCTAAACTTGTTATTGTCGTGCTTGCTGGTAAGAAACAAAAACAGAAGCACAATTAACAATATGCAGTGCTAAATTAACCAATGAAACTAATATTCAATGTGACTGCACGCTGAGCACTATCCACCTCATTTTGAGTTGGTTACCCGACTCTTTCATGCTGAGTTCTAAAAATTCTAAAATATATGACCAAGAACAATGGACCTGAAAAGTTGTGTTTAAGGGGAAACTTCAGAGCAGAAAAGGCAGTCTCAAGCACCTTGTTCTTTTCTAGTTGACCAACTCTTTGGGAAATAAATTTCCTGGTTGTAAGAAGGAACACATAGAATACATATCTGCAGCAAAAAGTGCTACAATATATGAGCAATTAGGACAAGATTAGTGCTTTGGGAATTGAGATAGTTGTTAAGGAGTGAACCTGAAGCATGTAAAAATTCAGAAAAGTTAGCATTGCATGTTTGGATTGTTCGTGTACCTCAAAGAACACGATGACCCTGTTGATGGTCGTGATCTGGCTGAGCTTCAGTAAAAAGTGTCTGCCCCCGGAGATCCAGACATAATTGTCAATTTCTCTAACACAAAAGCGTCTCGCAGATGCCACCCTCAATGTTGTCGGTAGCGCCATCGACGCCCGGTATGACTCAGCACGCTGACCATGAGCAAAAGAAGCCAACCATTGCACTTCTATAGCCTCACAGGGTGTTCTAGTCGATGTTTGATGGTCAATGGGTTCACGCGAAACAGCAATCTCAGGATTCTGTGGAGATGTTTGATGACATGGTTCTAGAAGGCGTCATGTTACACGGCGCCCATCCTATAAACCATAGTACTACGTTGCGAGGTCAACTCGTGCACAACATTTGCCACATGGTCTTACTGCCCCCACCGACTCGGGATCGTTCCAAGCCAATATTTCATTCGGTGTTCTGGAAATCTGCAAAAGAGGTTGTGAAACATCGTTAGTTGTGTACCCTGCATACAGAAGATCAAGATTGATACGTGCATATAAAACTGAGAACTAGCAGATCTGATTCAAACACAAAAGAACAAGGGCGAGCTTATGCTATCCTACTGAGCCACGGCCGGCACTACCCTCCCTGTTTCGGGTGGAAAAGTAGGAGGAACATGAGAGCACCAGCAGAAACACCCCGCCCCGACTCGGGACGAACACCACCTCGTCGGCCGCGCATGGAGGCAAGGATGGCTAGATGAAAGACAGGAGGGGATAGGAATTCCGGGTATCAGATCGTGGGTGGGATCGAGACGGGTGGGAATACAAATTCAGGGGATGAGAGGGGTGGGGTGGGGACCACGAGAGCTTATGTGTACGTACCATGGATAGGGATCCGCAACGAAGGCGAACGCGTGCCTCGCCAGATGTGAACCGACGGCGACTAGAAGGTTGGCAACGAAGGCGTCGGCGCCTCCTCTGACCTCGGTGCCGGCAAAGGGATCTGTGATGGCGGCTAGGGTTTGATTTCCATCGACATAGCGACGTTATACGCGATCGCGGCTGTGGAGAGGGTCCTCGCTCCCAGGCCGATTCATCTGGTTTTTTTTTTCGTGCGAGGGAGGCTAGGGCGTCGTCCGTTTTTTTTGTTCATGCGTAGGGGAATCGCTACAGCATCGTTGTCCATTTTTTGTTACTGGGGAGGTGGGAGGAGGACGAAAAAAAACCAGACGAAGGTGTGAAGTGGGACACCGGAACGGAAACTACCAACTGCTCCATTAGGAGTTGAGAGATATATAATTTTGTTCTCAAGAGTATTGTTAGAGCTACTAGGATTTCATTCGAGGGAAATGTATATACAACTAGATGTTGGGGCGTGTCTCGGCGTACCACCTATGTGTACGTTTTTGGTCTACAAACAAAGATATATCAACCACAAACATAATGTACATCCTTTTGGTCCGTACATTAACACTCAATACAAGTTGCTTCATTTGCTATACAATTTTTTTCCTGACATATTTAATCATGCATTACAATCATATATTGCTTGTGAATTGTGGTCACTAAAAAAAGGAAAGTTGTCCAGGATGCAATGTACATTTGATTTGCCAATGCGATACATATTTTGAAGTAGATGAATGATTTATTTTCTTGTAGGTGTAAAGTTGAACGATTCACTGGTGGAAAAATGGCTAGCCACAACATTAATTGGTGGTTCCCGCAAAAAAACATTAATTGGTGGCACCTCATTTTCAATCCACGCCATCACTATTTTTTTTAAATAATGGTGGCGCCTGCATATTTGGTACGTCACCACTATATAGTTACTGGTGACTTGTCGACTAAAATTCACGCCACTACTATGTGGGAGCCAACTGCCTGCACGACAACAAGTTAGTGGTGGCATGTATCATTTTACCACGACACCAGTATTAGCCCTACCGATGGCTGTGTGAATTTTTGCCACGACACTGTTAATTGAATCAGCCCGTTCAAATAAAAAAAAGTTGAACCAATTATTTATGACGTTAGAGTTTTTGTGCACGGCACGGATAAAATTATGTCCAAACGGCCCACAAGGCCCAGCCGGTCTCCCTCGGGCAGCCACAACCCTAATCTCCTCTGCTTCCGGTCAACTCCGCCGCTGCCCACGATCCCCAAACGCCCCTCTCTGTCTCCACGTGATCCTCAAATTGCCACCGCTGCCGCCCGCCGATTCCGGTAAACTGATGTAAGTAGCAGAATATAGACTGGAAGAGTATTCCTTCTTTGAAGTCGTAGATGACTTTTTGTGACTCCCCAAAAGCGGATTTGGACAAGATTTACGAATGAAATTCAGAGATGAAACTATGAAGAAGCTCTAAAACTTAAGACTGCTTAATGTTTCCCTGCAGTGTGGTTGTAGCGCAGCTCACATAATGTTTCCTTGCGTGCAAGTCTTGTAATGGGCTTACATTTCCCATCTTATACTGCTTAAATTTCCCTACTGTTTGCATGCATCTTAACTAATTAACCTACTAGCCTAGACTTGATGAATGTTCTAATTAATAAACTTATTGATTTAGCTGATCGATGGAGCCTTCACGTGAAGAGATTGGCCAGCTGCTGGTGTATAGATATATTACCAGTTATCCTTAGCTGCAGGTGGCCAATTGAATTTCGTAAGACACATCCATCCAGAAATTTGAATCAACAACATCCTTAGCCGCTGCTTTACCTTATGTATAATCTATGTGTATTCATCATTTGGAAGTTTGACATAACTAGGATAGACATCATTATACAGTAAACTCACTATTTTCGAACAAAAAAGAAACATTCTGAAATGCCGTCCATTTAACTGATTGCCTTGTGTTAGGGCCCAAACTGAAACCTGAAACATCTTTATATTTATTTCCAATAATATAGTTGGATGAAAATACAATTAAAATGGTATCTGAATACTTCACAATATTATATGAAAAAAAGTTAGTTCACAAATGCATGATGTCTGACAGTGATCTATCATAACCTCATTTATGTGAACTCTTAATTGTGCTTGCTTGCTAGATAATATTGCTTGCTTGTTTTTGTTACTTGCAATCAATTGTTGTGATTTGTCTGGAAAAGGAATGTTCGAAGATAGATAAAAAAAGATAAGTGTGCAGTTTGTGCTTTACCTAATAGTTGAGTGAATAGTGGCATGCCACCAATATGTAAATACCGATGGCGTGGGGCCCGACGCCATAGGTATTTGTTAACAATGACACCATATTGGTGACGTCGACCCCTCACGCCACGAATGTGGTTTTTAAAAGGTCGGCACTAGCTTTTTCTGCACTAGTGCTTATTTGAAAATGACATGCATAGTTTGAACGCGCAAATCAAATCTGTTTTATATAAAAAGTGAAATACGTTGAACCACGAGGCAAGATAAATAGTCTTAAAACTTCCACGTTAATCAGAATATACTGGCCCTCGATTTGATGGATCACTTAAAATTAAGATTTTACAACCGTCCAATCTAATGGATCACTTAAAATTATGATTTTACAACCGTCCAATCTACGTAACATATGTAACACGGCGGGCCTCAGAAAACTTACGTAACATATGTATATGTACGTATCTGGACTCCTTGGTGAACCAACGTCCAGCCCCCAACGTACAGCCTAGAAGTTCCAAAAAAAATGTACAGCCTAGAAAAAAAAAGCTTAACTATAAGGTTGTCAAAAAGAAGTTAGACTCTATGAGTAAAAGTAACAATTTTGTTCCACCTCCCCTCCACCAACGTCCAGCCTATGACTATTCAGCAATGATATAAAAGTTGGAATCTACAGTAAAATAATTAATGTGCTACCAAAGGAAAAAAAAAAGACTGTCACATTATTTGGACAGCACATGTACACACATAGGGTCCTTCTATACAAAAAAATAAAAAAGAAGTGCATATATGTATGTACTCACGAACTCATACAGTATCATGTGTAGCACAATTATATATAGTCATAATGAAATATTTTTGGTAGTTAGGCATATAATAATGGAAAGTTTTCGGGTATCTTCGCTGGGCTAACTTGGTATTAGTGGCTGAAGGTTTTAACTAAAATTTCATTTTTTTAAACACGGATTACAACATATTGCACACATGCACACACTTGATAAATTCTAGCCACACAAATTTAATATTTTACTCATGATTATTCCAGATGATAATTTGTCCATATATTTGTACAAAGGGTAAAATGTCTGTGTCATGTTCTGAGCTTTACTCAGTAGTAGAAAAAGGCCCATTTGTCCCGGTTCATAAGGCCCATTTGTCCCGGTTCGGGAACCGGGACTAAAGGGTCGGGACTAAAGCCCAACATCTTTAGTCCCGGTTCTTATACGAACCGGGACAGATGGGGCTCCACGTGGCCGCTGCGGCGAGCCCAGAGAGGAGGGCCTTTAGTCACGGTTGGTAACACCAACCGGGACCAAAGATCATCCACGTGTCAGCAGCTCAGGAGCTAGGGTTTTTGTTTTTTTTAAAGGGGGGGGGGGGTTTAGGTGTTTTGTAGGGTTAATTTAGGGGTTTCATATATTGTGTTAGCTAGCTAATAGAGAGAAGTGTCCTCTCTTATCTCCGTGCTTGGTCGACGCTACGTACTATACGTATAGAGAGGACTCGACACGCTAGCTAGTAAGCAAAAGAAGGAAACCATTAAGTACACAAGATCGTCATGAACATATACAGAGAGAAGTGATCGACCTCCTCCTTCTCCGAGAGATTGGTCGAACAACAAGTTTTCGTATATCTATCCGATGCTACTAGCTACATATATACAATATAAGATCCCTAACATCTGATGTCAAGTTCCACATGGTATTCTCCGGCTGGATTGATGACATGGTCAAGAAAGAATCCTTCCAATTCCTCTTGAATTGCCTTTAAGCGATCTTGTGGTAGGAGTTCATCCCGCATCTGCCAAACCTAATTTGAAGAAGGGGGTCAATACATATATATGAATGAAACTCAACACAAATGATGGTAATAAAATAAAATTGTGAATATTATTGCTTACGCACTTCATATTGTTTTTCAGAGTAGCCCCGCTTAGAGGTCGTTGTGTTGTAGATGTACTCGCAAACGTAGTATCCACCAAAATTATTCCCGCCTTCCTGCCACAACCACTTTACGAGAAATAGAGGTCAATCAAACTGATAATCAAGCATTATAAATGGTATTGATGAAACTAGCTAGAATCAATGGGAGATGCGCGGAACTAGCTAGTAGTACTTACTTTCGGGTGTGTAAATCGCAGATCCCCCGGCAGTCCCGGAACTTCTGCGGTGAACACTTTCCAAACCCTGCGAGACAAAGAAAATAATTACTTGATATCAGGAAATGAACAAAGTTGCCGATATGGTGTGATAATGATCGATTGAACTTACTTCTTGAGCATTTCAGTCATGGCCGCATACTCCTTGGGATCTTTTTGTTTTGAGTCTAAGACGGTTACTAGTCCCTGCTCAAGCTTAATCTCTAGGAGAATAAAGTGGAAGCTGCACACGCATGCATAACTCATCAATTACATTACTATAACCTCGAGTAATAATGGAAACCGAATATGCAGAAGACAGTAACACTCACTTGAAGTTGTAAGGAAAGAGTATTTTATCTTTGTTTTGATTTTTAAGCAACGATTGTAGCAAGTTGGCCTCGGTTTCTTTCGGATTATATTTAACCGTCCATTGTTCTATGAGATTTGTGTTAATGAACCAAATATCATAGATTTGTGCATTTCTGCATTCGACGATCTTCAATCTGCATAATATAGTGAGGAGAATTATATATACATGCAATGAAAGAGCTGAGCTATATATAGAGACTTAATTACAGAAGTATAGTACTTACAGACAGTAGCAAGTGATGATTATTTTATCGAGGGCCTTTTGATTGAAAAACTGGAAGAACTCCTCAAATGGAACAGACAACAGATCAATTCCAACGAGGTCGTGCTCCTCTTTAACTCTCAGCGTCAAAATATCCTTCCTAGACTTGCAGGTGTCCATGTACCACTTATGGAATCTTTGCATCATCGTTGTTAGAGGAGGATCACCAGGTCTGACGAGAGGCTTCCCGTACTGGTATTTGTGTTCGTCCACCTCCATTGTATCAAAATGTGCATCGTCGGGCAGGTAATCACCAGGATTGGTACCGGGCAGCATCCCCGGCAGATTTGCGACGATATCGCTAGACACCTTGAGCGGGGGGCACGATTGGTTTGCCTGTTCGCCGAGCTGGGGAATTTTGTTCCCACTTCTTCGTTCTTGTAACCTTTTGTCAGTTGAAGTAGTTCCCGATCGGCGTGCTCCTTCCACTACCTTTTTAAGAGCGCGGACATGGTTGTCATCCAGCGGAGGCGGTGGTGGTCGCTTCAGGTTCTTCACAGTGCGCTTCAATTTCACCGGATCCATCTTCTCCTCCGGAGGTGGATTTTTCTTTGCAAAAAAGTCCCTCACTTGGGCTTTACAGATCTCCGCGTTTTCCTCGTTGGTCATCTCGTATGGTAACTTCTCTAGAGGCGTGAGAGTCGGACCGAATCTGTATTGCCTCCCGCCTCTGGCTGTACTGCTAGACGCCGGAGCAGTTGGAGTGGCTGCGGCTGTCTTCCTTCATTGCTTACGAGGTGGAGAAGGAGGCGAAGTGCTACGACACGCCGGAGCAGCCGGAGCGGCGGCGGCTGTCTTTCGATGTTGCTGACGAGGCGGAGAAGGAGGCGGGCTGCTCGGACGCGCCGGCGCAGGAGGAGAAGGAGGCGGAGTGCCGCCACGCGCCGAAGCAGCCGGAGAAGGAGGCGGACTGCCCTGATCACTCGCCAGAGGAGGAGGCGGAGTGCCCTGACTCGTCGGAGGAGGAGGCGGAGGCATCCAGTTCGGAAGGTTGATGAGCTCCTTCCGCCATAGACATGGAGTCTTCAGAGCAAGACCCAGCTGAGTCTCCCCTTCACCGGTAGGGTGGTCAAGCTGGAGCTCATCGAATCCCTCCGTTATTTCATCGACCATCACAACAGCATAGCCTTGTGGAATCGGAAGGCAGTGAAAAGTTGCGCCGGGTTGAGGAGGTGTAACAGAGCCGACAGTCGCCTTGACTTTGAGGTGCTGCCATTGCGTCATAAGGTGGCAATCTTGAGCCTCCGTGATAGCATCCACGGGGTAGCTGGGAGCCGTGAAGTCAGGCTGCTGAAGGACCTCGGTGGAAGCCACGCTGCTTCTCCGCTGAGATGGAGGGGTAGCTTCTGGGGTAGCTCCGGCAGGTCGCTGGCTCTGAACTAGTAGTGCTTGTTCCTCTAGCGCCCGTACCGTTGCATTCAGCGACTGCAGTTCCATCTGCTCCACTTTCCTCCTCCTCTCCCGGGTTTTGTAACCGCCTGCGCTGGGAAAGCCAACCTTCCACGCTACGGAGCCTGCCGTGCCTCGTGTTCGTCCTGGGTGCTCAGGATTCCCGAGGGCCTGTATGAGCTCGTCGTTCTCTCTGTCGGGAACGAACGTCCCTTCCTGCGCTGCGGCAATATACTTCTGAAGCTTCTTGACGGGTATTTCAAGTTGCTCCTTCATCCAATGGCACTTCCCTGTTTCAGGGTCCAAGGTTCCCCCAACCCCGAAGAACCAAGTCCTTGAACGGTCTGGCCAGTTCAATGTCTCTGGTTCGACCCCTTTATTAAGCAGGTCCTTCTCAGCCTTGTCCCACAACGGCCGGGCTTTGAGGTAGCCACTTGACCCCGTGCGATGGTGATACTCGTTCTTTGCAGCATTTTTCTTGTTTGTCGCTGACATCTTCTTACTCTTCTCCGATGTCTTGTGGGCCACAAATGCGGGCCAGTGATCTCTTATCTTCTCAAATCGGCCGGTGAATTCTGGAGTCTTCCCTTTGTCGACAAACGTTGATTTCAACTCATTCTTCCACCTCCTGAATAGATCTGCCATCTTCTTAAGAGCATGAGCCTTGACCAATGGCTCTATAACTGGCTTATCCGGATCCTCCTCTGGCGGTAGGGTGAAATTTGCCTTCAGCGCGGTCCAAAGATCATCTTTCTGTCTATCGTTGACAAAAGACACTTGAGGGTCTTCGCTCTTAGGCTTATTCCATTGGTGGATGCTAATCGGGATCATGTCCCTAACAAGAACCCCGCACTGAGCAGAAAATGCTTCCTTGGTCCGGCTGGGTTCAATCGGTTGGCCATCGTCCTTGATTGCTGTGATCGTGAACCTTTCATCCTGTCGCAACCTTTTCTTTGGGCCTTGTCTCGTTACCGAAGTTTGGCTCGATCCGGAGGGCTAGAAAAGAAGAAAGAAGAGAGTTAATATGTGTACATACCAAAACAATTAATGCATCAATTAGCTAGTCAGCACAGGCTTAATTAATATATATACCTCGCCGGACTTTGCAACAACTCCTTCCTCCGTTTGCTCATCGGAGCCATCATAATCATGTCCTTCCACCTCCATTGTTCGATCACCGGAGCCTGCTTCACCCTCTCCTTCCAGACCATCGGTGTCGTTGAGATACGACAAGATATCACCTCCGCCGAGGATTATGTCCCCCAACAACTGTTCTGCTTCGATGTCTCGGTGCTCCATAGTTTCTGCAAATATTACAACATGGAAATTAATATACAAACATGACAGATGGATATATTAGTGCAAACTGTACCGCCTCTCTCATGAATGTCCGACGTTCGGACCGACAAGGGATTTAACAAAATGACGCCATTCTGGATGTGCAGAAAATGGTCCATATTTTTCCTGATCTCATCTACCCTTCTATATGTCACGTTGTCTAGTGTCAAAGAATTCAAGAAAACCATGACTTCATCATTAGCCGGAAATGACAGGCGTATAATGGTACGAAGCTCTTCAAAGTTGTTTTGGAATGGAGTTCCCGATAGAATAATTCGCTTTTTGGTACAAAGTTCAGCAAAGAGCCTTCCGAATATCGCTATTTGGAAGGCCTTTGCTGAAATTCATACCAAAAGGCGAATTATTCTATCCGGAACTCCGTTCCAAAACAACTTTGAAGAGCTTCATAGCATCATACGCCTGTTACTTCCGACTAATGATGAAGCCATGGATTTCTTCAATACTTTGACAGACAATGTGACATATAGAAGAATATATATATATATATATATATATATGAGATCAGAAAAAAAATTGGATCAACTTGTGCACATCCATACTGGGGGCATTCTTGATAAATCTATATATGTCAAAATTCAAACTTTGACATATGATCAAATGTTGCATATGTCAAAATTCAAACTTTGACATATGATCAAACTTTGATATATGATCAAATGTTGCATATGTCAAAATTCAAACTTTGACATATGATCAAACTTTGATATATGTCCACCGCGATATAAAATAATACATAGACTTGTTCGGGCGAGAGGTGGTTGATCGACGTCCCCCCTCATGTCGAAGTTACCGGAGTTATCTTCTAGTGGTTTGGGTGGCCTCGAGAGTTTGTCGGGTAGGGGCGGGAGGGGGTAGGAGATCGACAACGCTTTTTTTCTAGGGTTTGGGTGGCCTCGAGAGTTGGTCGCCCGGTATATCGAGAGGGGGGTGAACATTTTACCTTAGTAACTTAGAAAAAAAATGTTATCGGGGAGGGGGTATATCGACCCCCCCCCCTCATGTCAAAGTTATCGGGGAGGGGCTATATCGACAACGACATACATATAGCCACAAACATATAAAAAAATGTTATCGGGGAAGGGATATATCGACCCCCCCCCTCATGTTGAGATATCGGGGAGGGGGTATATCGGAGGGGGGTGAACATTTTACCTTAGTAACTTAGAAAAAAATGTATCGGGGAGGGGGTTATATCGACCCCCCCCCCCCTCATGTCAAAGTTATCGGGTAGGGGCTATATCGACAACGACATACATATAGCCACATACATATAAAAAATGTTATCGGGAAGGGGTATATCGACCCCCCCCCTCATGTTGAAGTTATCGGGGAGGGGGTATATCGAGAGGGGGGTGAACATTTTACCTTTGTAACTTAGAAAAATGTTATCGGGGAGGGGGTATATCGACCCCCCCCCCCTCATGTCAAATTATCGGGAGGGGCTATATCGACAACGACATACATATAGCCACAACATATAAAAAAATGTTATCGGGGAAGGGTATATCGACCTCCCCCCTCATGTTGAAGTTATCGGGGAGGGGGTATATCGACAACGACATACATACAAGGAAAAAATGTTATCAGGGAGGGGGTATATCGACAACGACATACATACATGGAAAAAAATGATATCCATCTATACATACATATCCACATACATTATACATGGAATAAAATGCTAATGAAAAAAAATACATATATGAACAAAAATAATACACATATGAACAAAAAAATACATATATGAACAAACAATGCTCTGAACAAAAAAATTAATACATATATGAACATCCATATACATATAGCCACATACATACATATATCCATTATATATATTGAACAAAAAATCATCATATAAAATATGAAAAAAAAAATCATAATTACACGAGCCGGGGCGCGCGGCTCACAGCGGGGGCGGCCGGCCGGGCGACGCGGGGGCCGGCGAGGGCGGCGACGGTGGGGCGGTGGGGGCGGGCCGGGGCGCAGTGGCGAGGCCGGGCGCGCTCGGGGCGACGGAACGGCGACGGCGACGTGGGGGCGGGCCGGGCCGCAGGGGCTCTGCCGAGCGCCCTGCGGGGCGGACGCGACGGCGTGGCGGCGGACGCGTCGGCATGGGCTCGGGGGCGGGGCAGGGGCACGGGCGACGGCGACGGCGCGGGGTAGCCTGGCGGTGTCGGGGAACTGCGATGAAACTGAAATTTTCACAAGCCTTGCTTATACACACAAGCATTGGTCCCGGTTTCGTGACACCAACCGGACTAATGACCCCTTTAGTCCCCGTTGGTGCCACCAACCGGAGACCATAGGTCTCTTTTCAGCAGCCCAAAGGGCGGGAAGCAGGGACCTTTGGTCCCGGTTGGTGGCACCAACCGGGACTAAAGGGCGTGCATTGGTCCCGGTTGGTGCCACGAACCGGTACCAATGCACCCCTTTAGTCCTGGTTGGTGCCACCAACCAAGACAAAAAGCCTTGTGCTGCCCGCGTCCTTGCCAAAAGTTTAGTACCACCTCGCTAGTTGAGAGAGCTCGAGAGTGGTTTATAAGAGCTGCTGCGCCCACTCTCTCGAGCTCCTCTCAACTGCAGGCTTTCGGGCCTAAACTTGCACTATGTGCCTGTGGGTCTACTGGGCCTGCTGCGGGCCTGAATCCTGGCCCATGGTTCGGTTTCTAGTCGTATTCAGGCCGTGGTGGCCCAGTAGGCGGTACTTTTTTTATTTTTATTTTGTTTTCTTTGTTGCTTTATTTATTTTATTTTGTTTCTACTTACAACAAAATACTTACTGTTGCTATTTTTATTTATTTTATTAAATTTTATTTTATTTTATTTTGTTTCTACTTATTTATTTTATTTTGTTTCTACTTATTTATTTTATTTTCTTTTTTGCTTTTTTTATTTATTTTATGAAAATTCTTTTTCTTTTAATGTTTTGAAGAGAAAATACTTTGATAATTTTAGTTGCATAAATTTTATATAATTTTAGTTTCAATAATACAAGAGGTTTAAAAAGTTTTTTAGTTGATTCCTTTAGCTATTAAAGTTTCATTAAAGTTTTCTAGTTCATTCTTTTTCTATTAGAGTTTCATCAAAGTTTTCTAGTTCATTCTTTTAGTTTATTATTTTTGCTATTAGAGTTTCATAAAAGTTGAGAGGGTTACGGCAAAAACTGGATGCACTTCGTGTACAAAATGGACAATCTCTTTCGAAGTATCAGGGTTTCGGACGAAAACTCATCCGTTACAAAGGGATTTTATTTTTTTGAACTTATTTGAACTCCAGACTTTTTGTGTGCTCAAAATGAACCATTCAAAGCAACATCATCAATTTTCAACCCTTTCTGACTTCATCTGTTATTTTTCATGCATTTACAGAATTTTTTGAGCTAAATGACCCTGAAATTGAAAAGCACTTCAAATGAACTCTGAAGAGGTTGAAAATGAGCATGATATCATCATTTCACCCACATAGCATGTGCTAAAAAGTTGAGAGGGTTACGGCAAAAACTGGATGCACTTCGTGTACAAAATGGACAATCTCTTTCGAAGTATCAGGGTTTCAGACGAAAACTCATCTGTTACAAAGGGATTTCATTTTTTGAACTTATTTGAACTCCACACTTTTTGTGTGCTCAAAATGAACCATTTAAAGCAACATCATCAATTTTCAACCCTTTCTGAGTTCATCTGTTATTTTTCATGCATTTACTGATTTTTTTGAGCTAAATGACCCTGAAATTGAAAAGCACTTCAAATGAACTCTGAAGAGGTTGAAAATTGGCATGATATCATCATTTCACCCACATAGCATGTGCTAAAAAGTTGAGAGGGTTACGGCAAAAATTGGATGCACTTCGTGTACAAAATGGACAATCTCTTTCGAAGTATCAGGGTTTCGGACAAAAACTCACCTGTTACAAAGGGATTTCATTTTTTTGAACTAATTTGAACTCCAGACTTTTTGTGTGCTCAAAATGAACCATTCAAAGCCACATCATCAATTTTCAACCCTTTCTGACTTCATCTGTCTTCACTTTTTCTTCGCTTGTGTCCTTTGCTTATTGCGCCGTAACCATGGATATTCTTCATCACTTAACAGGGTGCTTGTGTCAGCCTTGACTTTGAAGGGAGGAATTTCATGAAACTTTTCATAATCTTCAGACATGTCTATCTTACCCTCCACTCCCACGATGTCTCTTTTCCCTGAAAGAACTATGTGGAGCTTTGGCTCATCGTATGATGTATTCGCTTCCTTATCTTTTCTTTTTCTCGGTTTGGTAGAAATGTCCTTCACATAGAAAACCTGCGCCACATCATTGGCTAGGATAAATGGTTCGTCTGTGTACCCAAGATTGTTCAGATCCACTGTTGTCATTCTGTAATGTGGCTCTACCTGTACCCCGCCTCCTGACAGATTGACCCATTTGCAATTAAACAAAGGGACCTTAAAATCATGTCCGTAGTCAAGTTCCCATATGTCCACTATGTAACCATAATATGTGTCCTTTCCCCTCTTGGTTGCTGCATCAAAGCGGACACCACTGTTTTGGTTAGTGCTCTTTTGATCTTGGGCGATCGTGTAAAATGTATTCCCATTTATCTCGTATCCTTTGTAAGTCAATACAGTCGAAGATGGTCCCCTGGACAACGAGTACAGCTCATCAGAAACAGTGTTGTCACCTCTGAGATGTGTTTCCAACCAACTGCCGAAAGTCCTGATGTGTTCACATGTAATCCAGTCGTCACACTGCTCCGGGTGTTTGGAGCGCAGAATGTTCTTGTGTTCATCGACATACGGGGTCACCAAGGTAGAGTTCTGTAGAACTGTGTAGTGTGCTTGAGACCAAGAATGCCCGTCCCTGCATATTATTGAATCCCCTCCTAGCGTGCCTTTTCCAGTCAGTCTCCCCTCATACCGCGATTGAGGGAGACCAATCTTCTTAAGGGCAGGAATGAAGTCAGCACAAAACCCAATGACATCCTCTGTTTGATGGCCCATGGAGATGCTTCCTTCTGGCCTAGCGCGGTTAAGGATATATTTCTTTAGGACTCCCATGAACCTCTCAAAGGGGAACATATTGTGTAGAAATACGGGGCCCAGAACGACAATCTCGTCGACTAGATGAACTAGGACGTGCGTCATGATATTGAAGAAGGATGGTGGGAACACCAGCTCGAAACTGACAAGACATTGCGCCACATCACTCCTTAGCCTTGGTATGATTTCTGGATCGATCACCTTCTGAGAGATTGCATTGAGGAATGCACATAGCTTCACAATGGCTAATCGAACGTTTTCTGGTAGAAGCCCCCTCAATGCAACCGGAAGCAGTTGCGTCATAATCAAGTGGCAGTCATGAGACTTTAGGTTCTGAAACTTTTTCTCTGCCATATTTATTATTCCCTTTATATTCGACGAGAAGCCAGACTAGACCTTCATACTGAGCAGGCATTCAAAGAAGATTTCCTTCTCTTCTTTGGTAAGAGCGTAGCTGGCAGGACCTTCATACTGCTTTGGAGGCATGCCGTCTTTTTCGTGCCAACGTTGCAGGTCCTCCCGTGCTTCCGGTGTATCTTTTGTCTTTCCATACACGCCCAAGAAGCCTAGCAGGTTCACGCAAAGGTTCTTTGTCACGTGCATCACGTCGATTGAAGAGCGGACCTCTAGGTCTTTCCAGTAGGGTAGGTCCTGAAATATAGATTTCTTCTTCCACATGGGAGCGCGTCCCTCAGTGTCATTCGGAACAGATAGTCCGCCGAGACCCTTTCCAAAGATTACGTGCAAATCATTGACCATAGCAAGTACGTGATCACCGGTACGCATGTCGGGCTTCTTCCGGTGATCTGCCTCGCCTTTGAAATGCTTGCCTTTCTTTCGACATTGATGGTTGGTCGGAAGAAATCGACGATGCCCCAGGTACACATTCTTTCTGCATTTGTCCAGGTATATACTTTCGGTGTCAGCTAAATAGTGAGTGCATGCGTGGTATCCCTTGTTTGTCTGTCCTGAAAGGTTACTGAGAGCAGGCCAATCATTGATGGTTACAAATAGCAACGCATGCAGGTTAAATTCCTCCTGTCTGTGCTCATCCCACACACGTACACCGTTTCCATTCCACAGCTGTAAAAGTTCTTCAACTAATGGCCTTAGGTACACATCAATGTCGTTGCCGGGTTGCTTAGGGCCTTGGATGAGTACTGGCATCATAATGAACTTCCGTTTCATGCACAGCCAAGGAGGAAGGTTATAGATACATAGAGTCACGGGCCAGGTGCTGTGATTGCTGCTCTGCTCCCCGAAAGGATTAAAGCCATCCGCGCTTAAACCAAACCATACGTTCCTTGGGTCACCTGCAAACTCAGTCCGGTACTTTCTCTCGATTTTTCTCCACTGCGACCCGTCAGCGGGTGTCTCAACTTCCCGTCTTTCTTACGGTCCTCTCTGTGCCATCGCATCAACTTGGCATTCTCTTTGTTTCTGAACAGACGTTTCAACCGCGGTATTATAGGAGCATACCACATCACCTTGGCAGGAACCCTCTTCCTGGGGGGCTCGCCATCAACATCACCAGGGTTATCTCATCTGATCTTATACCGCAATGCACCGCCTACCGGGCATGCGTTCAAATCCTCGTACGCACCGCGGTACAGGTTGCAGTCATTAGGGCATGCATGTATCTTCTGCACCTCCAATCCTAGAGGCCATACGACCTTCTTTGCTGCGTACGTACTATCGGGCAATTCGTTATCCTTTGGAAGCTTCTTCTTCAATATTTTCAGTAGCTTCTCAAATCCTTTGTCAGGCACAGCATTCTCTGCCTTCCACTGCAGCAATTCCAGTACGGTACCGAGCTTTGTGTTGCCATCTTCACAATTGGGGTACAACCCTTTTTGGTGATCCTCTAACATGCGATCGAATTTCAGCTTCTCCTTTTCACTTTCGCACTGTCTCCTTGCATCAACAATGACCCGACGGAGATCATCATTGGGCACATCGTCTGGTTCCTCTTGATCTTCAGCTTCCCCCGTTGCAGCATCATCGTATTCAGGGGGCACATAGTTGTCATCGTCCTCTTCTTCTTCCCTGTCTTCCATCATAACCCCTATTTCTCCGTGCCTGGTCCAAACATTATAGTGTGGCATGAAACCCTTATAAAGCAGGTGGGTGTGAAGGATTTTTCGGTCAGAGTAAGACTTCGTATTCCCACATATAGGGCATGGACAACACATAAAACCATTCTGCTTGTTTGCCTCAGCCACTTCGAGAAAATTATGCACGCCCTTAATGTACTCAGAGGTGTGTCTGTCACCGTATATCCATTGCCGGTTCATCTGCATGCATTATATATAATTAAGTGTGTCAAAATCCATTACAAAACATCATGAATAGATAAGTGACCAAATTAATAGAAGTTCATCATCACATTAAAACCAAAGTACATACATAGTTCTCATTGAACAACATATAGCTCTTCAGAGCATCTAATTAAACCATACATTATTGAAACTATGTAAAACATTTCAATGCAACAACAAATGCGATCATAATCGCAACCAAGGTAACAATTGATCCAACGGCATAATGATACCAAGCCTCGGTATGAATGGCATATTTTCTATACTTTCTAATCTTGAAGCGCATTGCATCCATCTTGATCTTGTGATCATCGACGACATCCGCAACATGCAACTCCAATATCATCTTCTCCCCCTCAATTTTTTTCAATTTTTCCTTCAAGTAATTGTTTTCTTCTTCAACTAAATTTAACCTCTCGACAATAGGGTCGGTTGGAATTTTCGGTTCACATACCTCCTAGATAAAAAAAATCAATGTCACGTTGGTCGGCATAATTGTCATAAACAACAAATGAACCAAATAGTTATAAAATATAATATATATCACATCTGAATCATAGACAGGACGAGGGCCGACGGGGGCGGATACCAAAACCATCGCACTATATAATAACAAACAATAATAAAAGTAAGAAAATTATACAAGTATCTATGTAAATCATACAAGTAAGAATTTTTTTTCTTTTAGAAAGAAGATAAGAACAAGAGGCTCACCACGGTTATGCCGGCGACGAGATCGGCGCGGGCGATCGACGGCGGTGAAGACGGGGACGGGACGTGACGGACCGCTAAACCTAGACAAATCTTGAGGAAAATGGAGCTTGAAGGTCGAGTTTGGAGAGGAGAAAGCTTAAGTAGTGTTGCTCGGGCATTTCATCGAACACCTCATGTGCATAGGAGATGAGCTAGAGCACCACAAACACCTCCCCTCGCCGGCCAGAAAAAACAGAGTAGTGTTGTGCTCTGCTCGCGGGCGAGGGGTATATATAGGCACAACATTGGTGCCGGTTCGTGGTTGGAACCGGGACTAAAGGCCACCCTTTGGTCCCGGTTCCAGCCACGAACCGGGACCAATGGATGTGGGCCAGGAGCGAGGCCCATTGGTCCCGGTTCGTGTCTGGAACCGGGACCATAGGGTCCAGACGAACCGGGACCAATGCCCCACGAGCCCCGGCCGGCCCCCTGGGCGCACGAACCGGGACGTATGCCCCCATGTGTCCCGGTTCCTGACTGAACCGGGACTAATGGGCTGGGCTGGCCTGGACCAAAGCCCTGTTTTCTACTAGTGACTTCTACGTCCTGATAAAAATTACGTAGACAATTAAATGCCACATGAACTATTAGTTCATCATCCAAATTCGACTTCTTTGTCCTAATCTAATATCCGAAAGTAATTATTTTGTCCGGAGACACAACATAGACTATATAGGTTATACAGAATAAATGGTGCTACATGTACATATGTACAGTTAGTCATATAATAATGGAACGGTTTTTGGGTATCTTCAAATTATTAACTTGATATTAGTGGCTAGCAATATAAATTGAAATTTAATAAATAAATAAATACAAACACGGATAACGACATAGTGCGCCCGTGAACACACTTCATCATTTTTCTCGCCACAAAAATTTAAATTTCTACTCGTGATTATCTCTGACAACAATAATTCGATGGCTTTGTACAAAGGATAACATGGCTAGGTCACGTTCCGAGCTTTACTTCTACCTACTGATGAATATCATGTAGACAACTAAATGTCACGTGAACCAATAACCCTGTTGTCGCAGCATCCACTTGACTTCTTTGTTCTCATCTAATATCCAACTAGAATTGACTAAATGTCACATGAACAAATCAGCTGTTAGCTCAGCATCCAAATTTGACTTCTTTCTCCTAATATAAAATCCAAAAAAAAACTTTGTCTGGGACACAACATATACTATATAGCGTATACACGTACAGGCGGTTAGGCATACAATAATGGAACTTTTTCAGATATCTTCAAATGACTAACTTGATATTGGTGGCTTGATATTAGTGGCTTGCAGTATAAATTAAAAATTATATTTTATTTAGAAAGACTGATGACAATATAGTGCGTGCATGCACACACTACATCATTTTTACCGCCACACAAATTTAAATTTCTATTCATGACTATATCTGACGATATTAAGTCAATAACTTTGTACAGTGGGTAAAATGTCTAGCACATGTTCTGAGCTTTACATCTACGTACTGTTAAATATCACATGAACCAATCCATTGTTAGCTCAGCATCCAAACTTCGCTTCTTGCTACCAATCTAATATCCAAAAATAATTGTTTTGTCTGGAGACGTAACAAATACTATATAGGTTATACAGTATAAACTGTGCGACAAATATAGATAAATGACTATACAAAACTAACTGGAAGACAAAAATACCATCAACTATAGTAAAATGAATCTACAGTATAAATGTTTTGAAAGAAATAGTTTATGAAATTTTCCACCCAATACTACACACGTTATATTCTTACGAGAGAGAAAACTTGAAAAATAAAATCTTTTTACAAATGTCATCTATTATATAATAAAAGTACTTAACGGGATAACTAGAAAAAAGACAATTCTTCAATGAAAATCTTACAATAATCAGAAACACCTGGCCATTATTTTAAAGCTCTCTAAAATAAAAACAATTAGATTTCTATAATATCTCTTTCTCATCGAAGTTGGGCGAAACCCACCTATGCCATTATAAAAAAATGTTTCATCTCTTTTAGTTTTACACTAAATTTCTACAGATAGATGGGCCACCAGCTATAGGTTCGATCTTCTCCTCTAGAAAAACAAAGCTATAGGATTGATCACATCTGAAAAAACATAAAGAAACGCGAGAAGAAACCCTTCGCAAAAACACTCACATCTGCCATCCAAAAAAAACTCTCACGTCTGCTACTGCTCTCTTTTCCCGTCCATCGGATGCATCGCACCATGGCTTTCTCCCATGGGTCCACACCCCTTGCAGTTCCTTCTTTCGTCCTCACCGTTGTCACGACAGCCTGATGGCGGAGTAACAAGTATCTTCCTCGATGCCTCCTTCATTTGTACAGATCCCATCAGTAGTAGAAAACAGGGCTTTGGTCACAGCTCAATGTACATATTAGTCCCGGTTGCATCACGAACCGGGACTAATGTGAGCATTAGTCCCGGTTCGAGCGCCTAAGGCGTCGGGAAGGCATTAGTCCCGGTTCACATGGGACCTTTAGTCCCGGTTTGAGACACGAACCGGGACTAAAGGGTGCGATGCCCTTTAGTCCCGGTTCGTGTCTCAAACCGGGACAAAAGGTTCAAACTCTACCCCCCCCCCCCCCCCCCCACCAGTGTATCGCCTTTTCAGTTTTGTAAAAAACAAAAGAAAATGATAAAAACTTCAAAAATTAAAATCCTTTGAGATGTAGTTATGTTACTACATCCACTAGTTAGGAAAATTAAAAAACTTAAATTTGGACATGTTTTGCAAAATAGTGTTATGAAAAAGTAAAACGGCCATATCTTTTGCATACGATGTCGAAAAAAAACGCATAATATATCAAAAAAATCAGCACGAAAATCCGCATCCGATTTTGATGGCCATAGGCCTGTTTGCAAATTTTTAGAATCCTCAAATTCTGAAAGAAAAAAAAGATATGCTCAAATTTTAGTTTTTTTGATTTTTTGTTAAATCTGGTCAAACTGTGGTCAAACTACTTATTCAAAAAATATTAGTGTTAATAAATATTTATTTTTAGTTTTTTGGCTTTTGGTCAAACTGTGGTCAAATCTGGTCAAACTATGGTCAAACTATGGTCAAATCTGGTCAAATTGTGGTCAAACTAGGGTCAAACTACTTATTCAAGAAATATTAGTGTTAATAAATAATTATTATTTTTTAGAATAATAATTTCAAACTCAAACGGTGCTTAATGCTCAAGTTCAACTCCTAAGGGTTAATATGATTGACAGCTTAGTATTGTTAGGAAAACAACAAGTGCAGACTTGGAAACTAGGGGGAATAGAACTCGAAAGTTAAGCGTGCTCAGGCTGGAGTAGTGAGAGGATGGGTGACCGGCCGGGAAGTTAGACGATTTGGAATGAGTGGTTCATAGGATGGGTGACCGGCCGGGAAGTTAGACGATTTGGAATGAGTGGTTCATAATTGAGCAGTGATGAGGGGTGATTAGAGTGGGTGATTAAAGATTGAATTGTCAAATAATTCAGAAATTTGAAAATAAGAAAATATTCAAAAAAAATTCAAACTTTTATTTTTCAAAAAAAGTCAGTAAAACAAAATTTCAAAAAAATTTCTTTAATCCCGGTTGGTGTTACCAACCGGGACTAAAGGTGGAGCTCCAGAGAGCGGCCACGTGGAGGGCCTTTAGTCCCGGTTCGTAACACAACCGGGACTAAAGGGGGGGGGGGCCTTTAGTCCCGACCCTTTAGTCCGGGTTTGGGAACCGGGACTAATGGGCCTTATGAACCGGGACAAATAGGCTTTTTTCTACTAGTGCATGCTGGACATCCTCTTCAACAACTCGGTCTCTGGCTTGTGGTGATTTACTTCTTCATCCGGTTCTTCTCTGCCCCAGCCTATGCAGATTATAGGTCTGCTACCAAGCGTACGACGCTTTCATGTTTGTATGGAAATATTATGTTCTCCATCTTAGTCGGTCCATGCGGTGTTATTTCGGGTGTTCTTCATCAGTGCAATAAAACAATATGCAATAGGCTAAACAACATACAAATTAATTAGACCACTTTTTGTTAACATTCTTGTGGTTGTAGTAAAAAAATGTGATGTTAATAAATAGTTCCATTTACAATAACTTTGTTTACAAAAAAACTACATTATAGAAACAATATGTTATCATTACTGAACCTTATAAAATTCTAGCCCTCGCATCGAGTGGGCCACTTTTCTAGTTAATTAAAATTATTTTATATTACAAATGGAAAAGAACAATCAACATACACTACAGGTCGCCGAGTATCAAGTCATACGCCGAGTGTCAAAACACGGGTTTAACGCTTAGTGGCATGTAAGCCGAGTGAAAAAACAGGTTCAACGCTTAGTGGCATGTAAGCCGAGTGAGGCTAACACGACACACGGCTACATTGCGACACTCGGCTTACTTCCATGTAAGTTGTGTGTCCATGCAGAAGACATTTGGCTTATGTAATATACACGACTGGCATCTTAATCAGCTGTGAGGCCGTGAAAAAAGTACTCGGCTTACCTTAAATAGACGGCAAGTTTAACTGCCACACGGCGTCCACTAACGACTCCGGGATGGTGCTAGCTATAAGGCGAGTACCCAATAAACTTCACTCGGCTTAGCAGTGCAGAAACTATATGTAGTGCAAAAATTGATGAGAGTAGTGAGTTGGACTTATAGTTACTTCCTGCATTTTGTTTCTTTCCCCCTATTTTGCACCCATTTTTTCTAGTCTAGTTTTCATCGCCCTTTCGATCCCTTTTAATCGGTATTAGAATAATCCAAGATGCATAGTCGATCTACCAAGGACTAAAGCAATCACACGAGTCCACCCGGCACCGCCGCGTGATGCCGGTGCCCGACAAGGAGGAGCATCTCATTCCATGGGTGTACCGTCGATCGCTTACCACGGCAGAAACGGACACCTGACGGCTCCGAAGGATCACCGTCAAGGCTCCGGCTCGGCATTGATCAGTCTGAACATGAGGTGGCGGAGGCAGCGATGGAGGCGGCGAGGGTGGCCAACCTCAACCGCAAGAAGACACTACTAGGGAAAAGCCTATATGTAGATGCTTAGTAGTAGTGCCGGGCAGGAGGACCGCGATACTGTTAATTATTAGCCGCGTTGTTCCAGGACATGCACTATAGGTATCACTTAGTAGTAGCACGAGTTAAGCAACCCAGCGCTACTATTCGTGGTCTCCACAGCACCCCGGGGTAGGCCACAGTAGCAGCGATGGGTATATTACCCACGCTGTAACTAATCTTCTAGTAGCAGCGTATGTACTGTATCCAACACTTCTACTATTTATACATAAAGCCAGCCTATGGGCCTCAATTACGAGTAGTGCGGGCCTGCAATCCGGCGCTGCAGGTACCTTGGTAGCAGTAGCGTCGGCTGATATGTCTCCAACGTATCTATAATTTTTGATTGTTTCATTCTATTATATTATCAATCTTAGACGCTTTATATGAAATTTTATATCATTTTCCAGGAGTAACCTATTAACTTAGTGCCTAGTGCTAGTTGCTGTTTTCTGCCAGTTTTCTGTTTTCCTGAAAATTTGTACCAAACAGTGTCCAAAATCTACGAAACTTTTTGACTTTTTTTCTCAACACAAGAGACCCTAGAAGCTTCAGAAGAGAACATACGAGAAGCAAGGAGATAGTAAGGCAACAGGGCGCGCCCTTTGGGGTGTGCGTGCCTGTTACCTTGTGAGCCTCATGTGGTTCTGTCTAACATAATTCCACTTCTATAAATTCTTAAATACTGGGAAACCCCGGAGAAGCCATTGTTACAATTTTTCCGCCGCCGCAAGTGCCTGATCTTCCGCGACCCCATCTGGAAGCCTTTTTCGGTACTCTGCCGGAGAGGGAATCGATCATAGAGGGCTTCTACATCAACCTTGTTGCCTTTCGATGATGTGTGAGTTGTTAGTTAATACAGACCTGCTGGTCCATAGCTAGCAGCTAGATGGCTTCTTCTTTTTCTCTTTGATCTTCAATACAATGTTCTCTTCGGAGATCGATTCAATGTAATCTTCTTTTGTTGTGTGTTTGTTGGGATCCGATTAATTATGGTTTTATGATCAGATTATTCATTGAATGTAATTGAGTCTTTGTTGAAATTTATTATGGATGATTGTTATAGCTTTATATTTCTCTCTGGTCTATCTGTTTGGTTTGGCCAACTAGGTTGATTTATCTTCAGCGGGAGAGGTGCTTTCTAGTAGGTTCAATCTTGCGGAGTCACTACTAGGAAATAACTTATAGGTACATGCTTAACAGTAGCGTGGGGTAAGGGACCAACGCTACAGGTACATATTAGTAGTAGCGTGGGTGGGCGCATCATGCGCTGCTGGTAAGTGTGCCCCATGGTACCACCCTTGTCGAGCCGTAGTAGCAGGCTAGCAGCGCCGTGTAAAGACCCGCACTACTGCGACGCCCATTACCTGTAGCGCGGGGCATATAACCGGCGCTGCAACAACTGTTACACGGGGCCAGCTATTGGGCCCCACTTTGCAGCAGTATTGGGATACGACCCGCGCTAGAGGTAGGTGTGATAGCAGTAGCGCGGGCCTTCACCCTGCACTAATGCTAAGGCGCACCAGCCAAAGCAGCCACCTTTTTTCCCCTCCTCCTCCCTGCCCATTCCTTCTCCCGTAGATTCCTTTGCTCTCCACTTTCTCTCTTCTCTCTTGCTTCTCCACCCTCCTCCCTCTCTTCTCCCCTTCATTAATGGCTCACATTCCTCACTTGCTTTTCTTCTGCCTCTCCCATCTTCCCAAATATCTTGCCCCTTCCACTCCATTCACTCACTAGCAATCTCTCCTCTCCACTAGTTAGATGCATCTCCTCCCGAAGTAGATCTACTCATTAAATGAAGTAAGCTAGCTATCTCACTCTCATGAATGAAGATGCATTAAATATCTTTGTCCACTTCGATCCCAGATACGTGAGTAAAAATTAGTGTTTTGCAAGAATGGAAATATATGTGTGTGTGCGATTTTACCAAATTGTGCGTGGCATGAGTTGCCTATATGTATTTGCCGAAATGTGTGTGTGACATGAGTTGCCTAAGTTTTACCGAAATGTCGATTTATTTCGGTTTCGGCAAACTTCGGGCCAACTCGATATGTCCTATTCTTAGGGAAGGTGATGCCGAATTTCTGTATGACTTTCATGCATGCATGCGTGGTTAAAATTCTTTTGCTTATACCGCGCAAGCAATCATGAAGTTCAGTGGTAGGATGGTGGAAAGAAGGTTGCAATCCATGATGCACGACATGTATGAAAATAACCAGAAGGCGATTTTATGTCCGTGTCGAAAATGCAAAGGATGGCTATACTCGGTGAATAAGTCAAGATTACGATGATGAGGATGTCGGCGGGGCAACCAATAACGACATGGGTTCAGACGAAGAGATAACCAATAATGGACGCGAAGAAGAGGGCACCGGACATGACAGCGGAGAAGAGGCCGAATATGACTGAGAAGAAGCGAACACGCCACAGTCTTTGTCGCTACTAACTTTAGTCTTGTGGGACCCTCATGAGCAAGACTTGCTTCACAAGAAGACGATTAGCGACAGAGCTGCTTCTAGAGAGGAGGCCAATCTGGTACACCTAGAGTTAGACTCAAAGACTCCATTGTATGATGGTTGCGATCCCGAGGTGACCCGCTTGAATTTCACGCTCGAACTTCTGAAGACGAAGGGCAAAAACAAATGGACCGACAGAAGTCTCGATGATCATTTGAAGTATCTAAAGAAGGTTCTTCCTACGGGGAACTTGTGTCCTACTAGTGTCGAGGAGGCCAAGAAAATCATGTTCCCGCTTGATCTTCCGTGCATTTGATACCACGCATGCATCAATGATTGTATCATTTATCGGAACGAGCACGTGGAAAAAACCAGCTGTCTGATACGTCTCCAATGTATCTATAACATTTTATTGTTCCATGCTATTATATTATCTATCTTGGATATTTTATATGCATTTATATGCTATTATATCATTTTTTGGGACTAACCTATTAACCTAGTCCTAGTGCTAGTTGCTATTTTTTCCTTGTTTTTGATTTTTAAAGAAAATCAATACCAAACGGAGTCCAACCGGAATAAAACTTTACGTTGATTTTTCTTGGACAACAAGAGACCCACGAAGCTTCGGGAGGGGCCCAGATAAGCCACGAGGAGGCCACTGTAGGGGAACGCAGCAGAAAACAAAAATTTTCCGCCCTACGCACCAGCCCAGGACCACTATGGAGACTACATACAAGGTTTGATCATTTTCGTTACCGACTCGTAGCGCAGCGGAAGTAGAGTCGATGACGATCGTCGGTGCAGATCCCCGCAGCTAGGATTTACAACCTCCCAACCGCGAGGATGTATACCCTCATCCGCCACCAGGACAGCCCTCCGGGAGGCGGTCGGATAGTGCCCCGGATGGTGTCGCGGACAGCCCTTCGGGAGGACTCACAGAACTCGGACCGTCACTTGGATAGCCCTTCGGGAGGCACTCACGAACAGCCCCACGGGCACTAAGACCGAAACTACGACCTCTCTACAGAGTTGCACACATACGGTGTCATCTATCCGGCAGGGCTTCGCCGTCCAGAACTAGTTCCCACTGGAACCCAGACAGCCTTTCGGCTCTACGAAACTCTTTTCGTGGGAGGGAGAGAGAAGCCAGATAATTGCATGGCATGAGTATGAGAGCAAGGGGATGAAGGAGATGGCAGCCCCAACTCCTCCTTTTATAGGCCAAGGCAAGGGGTGGGGTGGGATGTTGAAATACCAAAATACCCAAGCTTCATGTCACACATGAAAGGGCATAATGGTAACACAAGGGGGGCACCAAGGGGACACCACCATGGCAGCCCTTGGGCCGGCCCACACCTTCTCTCCCCCCATGGGGGGGCCCCCCAACAAGCCACCAACATGTCTCCATGAAACATGCATGCTCCCTAGACAAAAAGCCACCAAACATGCAACCCCCGATTCGTGGGATCTTGTCCCGTCGCGCTGGGACAAGATGTTTTCCGCGAAACATTTTTCTGATAAATTCCAGAAGGTCCCAGAACATTTCTGGCACCCTCTAAAATTATTCTGGGCATGATCCGAAACATTTTCGGTGCGGTGGTTTTTATCAGCGGAAAGCATCAACAACGGTTACGGCAGTTTCGGAACATTTCCGGTTTTTTCTCTCTGAAAATTCCCAGACCAATTCTGACATCCTCTGAAAATTTCCATGCGATGCCGAAACCCTATTTGACCTAATGAAATATTCCGAAACACCTTTTTGGTTTTACCGAAACTCTTTCGGTGTTCTCTCTCTCCGAACTCTTCCGTTGTCTCCGAAACATTTTCGGTGACTTTCTCTCAGACTCCCTGTCTAGTATTCAGCAGATAGATGACCCTTAAGCGTGTGACCCTATAGTTTCGGTGAAGTATAGACATGACCGGAACACTTTCCGATCAATGATCAACATCGGAGCCGTGAACACCCATTTTGACCCCTATATCCACACGAATGAATATTCGAGTGAACCTCCAGTTGCCGTGTGCTATTCCTGTTGCTTCGCGATATGTTACAAATACCCGAGGTGAGACATGTTGGCATTCCCGTGGATCAACAACTTGTCCATTAAGCCAGTTACCTCGTTACCGGTATTGTTCTCTTTTCTCGTTACCGTGTTCCAGCATCCCCATGATCAAATCACAAAGTGTCTGGCCAGACGATGATGGATACCGTAACACCGAGAGGGCCCAGAGATATCTCTCCATCGTCGGAGGAGCAAATCCCAATCTTGAGCTATCAAGTTACTTGACATACTTTTCCATGAACCCGTAGGCCGCCGTAATAGCCACCCATTTACGGATGACGTTTAACAAACCCCAAAGTTCATGAAGCAAGCATGAAGAAACTCGACACTCTCATGGTCTAAGGAATCATGCAAACGTTAACTATCTCTGTGTTATTAACCATTAACTCATGACGAATGTATCTCATAGCATAACATCAATTCGGGTCGATTCAACACAAATGTTCTTCTAACATTGTGCCCTCAAAGTTGCTGGCATAGACATGCCCATGATCAGGAAAACAGGACCATGATGCAACACTTGAGCTAGTCTTAGAGGCTAGACTTAGGAATACATTTTTCCGTTTATTATTCCACACGTGCATATGAGTCTTCCTCCAAGCCTCGTGGTTATTGTAGACTCGAGAACCATAGCAGTTATAGCATGGAACATAAACCTAATTATGAGCATGGAGATAAATAATAACATTTATTATTGCCTCTAGGGCATATCTCCTATAGACTCCCACTTGCACTAGAGTCAATAATCTAGTTAATGCTAATGCACTTCACACCTGTGGCATACCGGTGTAAATATGCATCGCTTGTGCTATAGCCTGATGTCCAACGGATCTGACGATTTCAGCTCTGTGTGTATCTTTGCATATCCTCGCGTTTTCACGCTTTCACAAAATTCATATTTTGTGTGGACTTGGTTTTGTATGTATGTGAATCACAGGTCGAACCTGGATTCCTCAGACTGAGTTATGGAGAAACTACCTGCAGTAGTGTCCCATTGACAAAAGCCATCTTGGAACCATACTAAGTTCATGAATGAACTATATGATTCAACATCTTCTTTGTCGCTTTTAAAAGCGGCAACATACTTCGCCTCTGTTATAGAATTCGCCACAGTAACTTGTTTGGAACAATTTCCAACTACCGTGCCACCATATTGTGTGTTACACAAAAACCCTCAATTTAAATCGAAAATCGCTTGGAGCATGGATGAAGACTGTATCGATGTAACCTTTTACAACGAACTCTTCATGATCGCCGCTTGCGAGAAAACATGTCATTAGAGCTACTCTTGCACTCAATGACACTTTTAACTGTTGTCCTATGATCAGTACTTTTGATCACTTTGGTATCTATACTCACAACACCTTGGGAGTATCAGACATATCTGGTTGTTTCACATACCATGGAATACATGATTAATCCAAACACAAAGGTGTGTGGAATCTCCATCATGTATTTTGCTCATCAGTGTTTTAGGGACACCGAGTCTTGCAAAAACTCTTTCCATGTGACTTTGGCAAGAACCACTCCTTAGCGTTTTAAATGCTAAAAAGTTTTAGCATCTTGTCAATATGTATCTTTGCTCAGCCCCATTAGGTAAATCTATCTCCATAGATTATCATGCCTAATATAAAGGCGATTTAGCCCAAGCACTTCATCGAAAAACTATTTTCAAATGAAGTCCTAATTCATGTCAAGAAATTTATTTCCAATTAACAATGTGTCAAGCACACAATGTTTTTAGAAATATTATTATGCTCCCACTTACTTTCTTGAATCACAAGCATCTTCGTTACCCATTGATGAAGTCAAAAATCCTTTTGACCATTTCATCAAATCACGAAGATTCCAACTCCACTTTGCTCTCTTCTGTCGATTGCTGGAACTCTGAAGTTTGCATACTTACTAGCATCCTCTGGAATGACAAAATACCTTGGACTGTAACACATGCAAGTCCTTGGTTTCATTTCCATCATATGGAAATCCTATTGTCATCCATGTTTCATATCTCATGACTGAAATATGTATTAATTGCTAGTTCAACCCAAACCGACTTTAAGCATCGCTACGGTGAAACAACCTCATCGTAGTCAACTCCTTGAACTTGTTATTGCAACAAGTCGAGCTTTATGGATAAAACATTTTTATCCGTATCAGTTTTAAGTTCCATAAAATTCGTTAGACTCTAAGTCTTCCGAAAGGTGTATCAAGATTTTAATCTTGAAACATTTATATGGAAACTATCTCGGATTGTATTGGCATTTAGCCAATTCCGGAGTCAGGGCCCATCAACGCTTCCTTGTGTATCATAGGTATACTGTTGTCTAACAACAATATCTCGTCTGCGCACCTGAGAGGTTTGCACGAGCCTTGCCTACGTGGTTCAGCTGCAAGTTCGACCGAAGTCCATACATTTTATTGTAGAGACTTCCGTATCAGTCGCAGTAGGAAACCTGGAATTACTTCCAAGGTCTCTTTCCTTTGATCTGATGACGAAGATACTATTTATCTTGTCGAGTTGCACTATTCTCCCACTCACCTTTTTGAAAGAACCATTTTCTTCAAAAAGCATACCGTTCTTTGTGGCAAACCTATTTGCCTCGGTAAAGTGAGGGAGGAATATCCAATGACTTGGGATAACCTACAAAGTAGCACTTGTCTGATTTGGAATAGGTTTGTAACCTTTTACACAAGCCCCATATTCCAAATGTTAAGAAAAGATATAACATGGTTGGGCGTACCATACCATGGTGTCATTTCAACAGACCCGATGGAGCTCTTTTCAGTGTAAAAGCCGCAGTCTCTAAAGCATCACTCTTTAAAAGGGATAATGGCAAATTTATTTATGTCATCTTTGATCTTACCATGTCATAAATGGTACGATTACACCTTCACGGTCGTTTCACTCACAGTGGTGTTCCGGGAGGTGTAAGTTATGAAACTCTTTTCACAACTCATCAGACATTTGCTAAACTTGTAACTCAATTATTCCTTTCTGCAATTGAATTGTAGAAACAGAATTTTCTTGTTACAATAACTTCTACTTCATTTTTGAAAACCTTTCGAATAAATTCAAAAGATCCAGACTTACGTCTCATCAAGTAAATATCCACATATCTACTTGAGTCATTTCTGAAGATAGATAAATCCACTACTAACAACATTTATCGGACTACACACATCAAATGTATGATCACCGATAAGTTTGTTGTCCGTTCCTTATGGCCTGTGAACGGTATTTCAGTCACTTCACTTTTCGGAGGAAAGTTGCAAGTGTCAGATGATTCAAAATCAAAGGACTTCAAAAAATCCATCATAATGGAATTTATCCATGCGGGTTTCTCCAATGTGACCAAATGTAGTGCCACACTTGTGTGGTATTCTCTTAGTCTTACGACATTTAGCGTTAGTGTTACGGATGTATCATATTACCATCAATATTCATAACATACGTCCCATTTTGGATGGAAGCATGGCCCTTCATGTTATTCATAATACTGAACAACAATTGTTGTTTTTATGAACAACTCTTTTGCAACAAACATTGTGCAATGGCTAGAGTGTATGAAACTCTAAAATGAATTATGAAAGTAAACCCAGAGGTAATGTATTTTTATCAATATTCATAACATACATCTCATTCATAATGAAAGTATGGCCCTTATGTTATTCATAACATCGAACATAAAAAGTTCTCTTATGAACAACCTTCTTGCAAGATACCTTATGCATAGGGCTAGAGTGTAAAACTCTAAAATGAATTAAGAAAGTAAATACAGACGGTAATACACACATGGAAGGTATAGTAACATTTACTATGTTCCCTGTGTATACCTAAACCTCATTCCTGGCAAGTCTTTCAGGTCATAGTAGTTCTTACATCGAGTTGCAACAGAAAGCAATCGAGCGGGTATCTTTGTGATTAACTCACAATACCCAAGAATCAGTGATTACCAATTTAATCATAATTCCCAAGAACTATATCTTTGACCAGCCTTCTATACATCAAAAACGTGTATGACATTCATACATGAGCTGGATATTCCAGTCTTCTTTCTTATTGCCTTTATACTTCTAACAGTTTAACTTTTAGTATTTCTCCTACTCTCAGAAGAAGCACCCAACTTAAGAGTGGCGTTTAGCCCTGGACTTCCTAGGCGTGAAAGTTTCACTAACACCCTTCGGACACTTCCTTTCTCTTTAAGTTGTTGTTTTATTCACCTTTCATCATATGACAGGCGTTCTCCTGGATCCCTCTCTTATCAGTCTAATGCATAGTAAACTCCTTTACTAATAGTTTGCAAACAAACACTGCTTTGGATATCTCATATCTTTTAGCCTTTGTTTGTCCCTGAAAATGATTTTCAGATTCCATGAATATCACATAACTATCCAAACTTTCGAAGTTCGGGTCTCATGGAAGCAAACATATTGCACTTGACTGAAATGGAATTCTAGCTTTTGGATCGAAGGACGAGAGTCACATGATCCATAGCGTAAGCGAGAGAATACCGAAAGTATGCGATAGGACAAAGTCCTTCTCGGCACTCTAGAGGGCAATCTTCACATTACGTTACCAACCGTCAAGTTATAACCAGATATTAAACAACTATTCAATTTTAATAGGGAAGGTGGAAACGCGAGCCATTATTCTACAACTATTATGCATAACCACACTTAGACAGTGTTCATAATTAATTGCACTGAGAATTAAACAAGTTAATTCAATAGTGCGCTCCCACTCAAATCAATATCTCTCATAATTGATCGTGAGTGATTCAAGATCCGCATTTCCATTCAACGCCATTGTTCGAGATGAACACTGATGGCGCCAACTTCAATCGGTAGGCAAACTTGCCGATCACATCTCTATGTGACTCTTGTTCATCTTTCGATGCGTGTGTTCCGAGCTGAGGACGATCCTGCCATGAACGTCAAGACAACCAAGTGATCTTGCTGCGAGGTCTGACCTTACCCGCCTCACACCCGTACAATCGTTCGTACCCAGGTAGATCCTGGCGCACCCCGAAAGTAAAGGTGCCGTGACGGTGCTACACTTGGGTGAACACTAACTACTTGATATTTTTGTGAGAGATCACCCTAATAAAAAGCGACTACCACGCAATCAAGAAGGGTGCATCATAAGGGATAAACATCTCAGGCAATTCATAATAGCATGATATGGTATAGCCCTTTCCGATGGAGAAGTCTTGTATTTCTTCGTCTTCGGCATTCGCATCGGTGTTCACCTTCGCGAAGATTGCCACCACCTTGTCGATGCACCAGATAATATTGCTATCTGTATAGCTAATGAAATAAGTGCATTACATAAGGTTGACATGCAGGTCATTAAAGTGCAATCATATGGCTCCAGCCATCATGCCGAATCATGACACGCAGGTCATGTTAATCAATTTACATCATATAGTCATCTCATACATAATCAAATCATTATGAGCACTGCTATACCACATCATATGCACATGCAAACCCTCCTGCAAAACCAAGTTAGACGTCTCTTATCGGTTCATGCAAAAACTTGTTTTACGTGGCTTCTAAGGTTTTGAAACAAACCGAAGCTACCAATGTCCATCATCAAGTATGATAATTCAAGTCGCTAGATTAACTTTCCAGGGTGTATGAAAACCGAGATAATAAAATCTCGAGCCCCATACTAAACTTCGTCATACGCATGACCCCCGTGCAGATCATATCTGCATTGCCCTTTCGTTTGCGAAATTTCATCTTTCTTTTTAACTACGGTGGAATTCAATGAACTGTTAGCACTTCGTTGATCAATCAGGATCGCGGATTGCCAGAACATTGAAACTCCACCATACTGTTATCAAGATCAGAAATATGCAAATTCTAGGGAAGCAACAAGAACATCGGGTAACAGATTTCATCTGCTACCCGCACAAATAATTTTCAGTAATAGAACTCATCTACTACCTAATTATATTGTGCAACACCCATACATCTCATGTATTCTAGATCGCAACCTGCATCTACGCATAGCACGGCTCATGATGCCACTGTAGGGGAGCGCAGCAGAAAACAAAAATTTTCCGCCCTACGCACCAGCCCAGGACCACTATGGAGACTGCATACAAGGTTTGATCATTTTCGTTACCGACTCGTAGCGCAGCGGAAGTAGAGTCGATGACGATCGTCGGTGCAGATCCCCGCAGCTAGGATTTACAACCTCCCAACCGCGAGGATGTATACCCTCATCCGCCACCAGGACAGCCCTCCGGGAGGCGGTCGGATAGTCCCCCGGATGGTGTCGCGGACAGCCCTTCGGGAGGACTCACAGAACTCGGACCGTCACTTGGACAGCCCTTCGGGAGGCACTCACGAACAGCCCCACGGGCACTAAGATCGAAACTACGACCTCTCTACAGAGTTGCACACATACGGTGTCATCTATCCGGCAGGGCTTCGCCGTCCAGAACTAGTTCCCACCGGAACCCAGGCAGCCTTTCGGCTCTACGAAACTCTTTTCGTGGGAGGGAGAGAGAAGCCAGATAATTGCATGGCATGAGTATGAGAGCAAGGGGATGAAGGAGATGGCAGCCCCAACTCCTCCTTTTATAGGCCAAGGCAAGGGGTGGGGTGGGATGTTGAAATACCAAAATACCCAAGCTTCATGTCACACATGAAAGGGCATAATGGTAACACAAGGGGGGCACCAAGGGGACACCACCATGGCAGCCCTTGGGGCGGCCCACACCTTGTCTCCCCCCATGGGGAGGCCCCCCCAACAAGCCACCAACATTTCTCCATGAAACATGCATGCTCCCTAGACAAAAAGCCACAAACATGCAACCCCCGATTCGTGGGATCTTGTCCCCTCGCGCTGGGACAAGATGTTTTCCGTGAAACATTTTTCTGAAAAATTCCAGAATGTCCCAGAACATTTCTGGCACCCTCTAAAATTATTCTGGGCATGATCCGAAACATTTTCGGTGCGGTGGTTTTTATCAGCGGAAAGCATCAACAGCGGTTACGGCAGTTTCGGAACATTTCCGGTTTTTTCTCTCTGAAAATTCCCAGAAGTTCCCAGACCAATTCTGATATCCTCTGAAAATTTCCATGCGATGCCGAAACCCTATTTGAACTAATAATATATTCCGAAACACCTTTTCGGTTTTACCGAAACTCTTTCGGTGTTCTCTCTCTCCGGAACTCTTTCGTTGTCTCCGAAACATTTTCGGTGACTTTCTCTCAGACTCCCTGTCTAGTATTCAGCAGATAGATGACCCTTAAGCGTGTGACCCTATAGGTTTGGTGAAGTATAGACATGACCGGAACACTTTCCGATCAATGATCAACATCGGAACCGTGGACACCCATATTGACCCCTATATCCACACGAATGAATATTCGAGTGAACCTCCAGTTGCCGTGTGCTATTCCTGTTGATTCGCGATATGTTACAAATACCCGAGGTGAGACATGTTGGCATTCCCGTGGATCAACAACTTGTCCATTAAGCCAGTTACCTCGTTACCGGTATTGTTCTCTTTTCTCGTTACCGTGTTCCAGCATCCCCGTGATCAAATCACAAAGTGTCTGGCCAGACGATGATGGATACCGTAACACCGAGAGGGCCCAGAGATATCTCTCCATCGTCGGAGGAGCAAATCCCAATCTTGAGCTATCAAGTTACTTGACATACTTTTCCATGAACCCGTAAGCCGCCTTAATAGCCACCCATTTACGGATGACGTTTAACAAACCCCAAAGTTCATGAAGCAAGCATGAAGAAACTCGACACTCTCATCGTCTAAGGAATCATGCAAACGTTAACTATCTCTGTGTTATTAACCATTAACTCATGACGAATGTATCTCATAGCATAACATCAATTCGGGTCGATTCAACACAAATGTTCTTCTAACATTGTGCCCTCAAAGTTGCTGGCATAGACATGCCCATGATCAGGAAAACAGGACCATCATGCAACACTTGAGCTAGTCTTAGAGGCTAGACTTAGGAATACATTTTTTCGTTTATTATTCCACACGTGCATATGAGTCTTCCTCCAAGCCTCGTGGTTATTGTAGACTCGAGAACCATAGCAGTTATAGCATGGAACATAAACGTAATTATGATCATGGAGATAAATAATAACATTTATTATTGCCTCTAGGGCATATCTCCTACAGCCACCAGCCTCCTCGCCGCGCCCGGGGGGGGGGGGCGCCCTCAGGGCTTGTGGGCCCCTCGGGACTCCCCTAACCCTAACTCCAGTACTATAAATGCTCAAATATTCCCCCTACACTAGAGGGCACACCAAAAATACTTTTCCGCAGCCGCAAGCTTCTGTTCTCATGAGATCCCATCTTAGGGCCCTTTCCGGCACTCCGCTGGAGGGGGATTCAATCACGGAGGGCCTCTACACCAACCTTGCTGCCCTTCCGATAATCAGTGAGTAGTTTACCATAGACCAACGGGTCCATATCTAGTAGCTGATACGTCTCCAACGAATCTATAATTCTTGATTTTTCCATGCTATTATATTATCTGTTTTGAATGTTTTATATGCATTAATTTGCTATTCTATATTATTTTTGGGACGAACTTATTAACCTAGAGCCCAGTGCCAGTTTCTGTTTATTCCTTGTTTTTGAGTTTTACAGAAAAGGAATATCGAATGGAGTCCAAACGGAATAAAACTTTCGCGATGATTTTTCTTGGACCAGAAGACACCCAGCAAACTAGGAGAGGGGGCCAGAAGATTCCCGAGGAGGCCACAAGCCTCAGGGGCGCGCCCTGAGGGCTTGTGGGCCCCTCGGAGGTCCTCTAACCCTAATTCTTCCTCTATAAATTCCCAAATATTCCCAAACAACCAGAAGCGTCCACCAAAATACTTTTCTGCCACCGCAACCTTCTGTACCTGTGAGATCCCATCTTGGGGCCTTTTCCGGCACCCTGCCGGTGGGGGATTCGATCACGGAGGGATTCTACATCAACTCTATTGCCCTTCCGATGAAGCATGAGTCGTTTACCACAAACCTACGGGTCCATAGCTAGTAGCTAGATGGCTTTTTCTCTCTCTTTGATCTTCAATACAATGTTCTCCTCGATGTTCTCCTTAGTAGCTAGATAGTTTGCGGTGTGTTTATCGAGATCCGATGAATTGTGGATTTATGATCAGATTATCTATTAATATTATTTGAATCTTCTTTGAATTCTTATATGCATGATTTGATATCTTCATATTTCTCTTCGGATTATCGGTTTGGTTTGGCCAACTAGATTGGTTCTTCTTGCAATGGGAGAGGTGCTTAGTTTTGGGTTCAATCTTGCGGTGTCCTCACCCAGTGACAAAGTAGGGGTAGCGAGGCACGTATTGTATTGTTGCCATCGAGGATAAAAAAGATGGGGTTTTCATCATATTGCTTGAGTTTATCCTTCTACATCATGTCATCTTACTTAAGGCATTACTCTGTTTTTATGAACTTAATACTCTAGATGCAGGCTGGATAGCGGTCGATGTGTGGAGTAATAGTAGTAGATGCAGGCAGGAGTCGGTCAACTTGACACGGATATGATGCCTATATTCATAATCATTGCCTTGGATATCGTCATAGCTTTGCGCTTTTCTATCAATTGCTCGACAGTAATTTGTTCACCCACCGTATGTTTTCTTTCAAGAGAGAAGCCTCTAGTGAAACCTATGGCCCCCGGGTCTATTTTCCATCATATATTTTCAGATCTATAAATCAAAAAACCCAAAAATACCTTGCTGCAATTTATATGTTTTTTACTTTGTTTTATGTTTTAGTAATCTTTTATATCTATCTCTATCATATCTCATCCTTGCAAGTGACCGTGAACGGATTGACAACCCCTTTATCGCGTTGGGTGCAAGTGTTTGATTGTTTGTGCAGGTGCATAGATTGGAGACTTGCGTGTACCTCCTACTGGATTGATACCTTGGTTCTCAAACTGAGTGAAATACTTATCTCTACTTTGATGCATCACCCTTTCCTCTTCAAGGGAAAAACCAACGCAACCTCAAGAAGTAGTAGTAGCTAGATGGCTTCTTCTCTCTCTTTGATCTTCAATACAGTGTTCTCCTCGATGTTCTTGGAGATCTATTCGATGTAATCTTCTTTTACGGTGCGTTTGTTGAGATCCAATGAATTGTGGATTTATGATCAGATTGTCTATGAATATTATTTTAGTCTTTTCTGAACTCTTTTATGCATGATTAATTTAGCTTTGTATTTCTCTCTGATCTATCGATTTGGTTTGGCCAACTAGATTGGTTTTTTTTTGCAATGGAAGAGGTGCTTTGTGATGGGTTCAATCTTGCAGTGTCCTCACCCAGTGATAGTAGGGGTAGCAAGGCACGTATTTGTATTGGTGCCATTAAGGATAAAAAGATGGGGTTTTATCATATTGATTGGATCTATCCCTCTACATCATGTCATATTGCTTAAGGCGTTACTATGTTCTTGTTAACTTAATACACTAGATGCATGCTGGATAGCGGTCGATGTGTGGAGTAATAGTAGTAGATGCAGGCAGGAGTCGGTCTACTTGTCACGGACGTGATGCCTATATTCATGATCACTGCCTTGGATATTATCATAACGATGCACTTTTCTATCAATTGTTCAATAGTAATTTGTTTACCCACCGTATGCTTTCTTCAAGAGAGAAGCCTCTAGTGAAACCTATGGCCCCGGGTCTATTTTCCATCATATATTTTCAGATCTATAAAACCAAAAACCGAAAAATACCTTGCTGCAATGTATTTATATTTACTTTATTTTGGCTTTTACTTATCTTTTATACCTATCTCTATTAAATCTCACTCTTGCAAGTGCCCGTTAAGGGATTGACAACCCCTTTTTCGCGTGGTGTGCAAGTGTTTGTTAGTTTGTGTAGGTGCATATATTGGGGATATGCTTGTGCCTCTTACTGGATTGATACCTTGGTTCTTAACTGAGGGAAATACTTATCTCTACTTTGGTGCATCACCCTTTCCTCTTCAAGGAAAAAATCAACGCAAGCTCAAGAAGTAGCAGGAAGAATTTCTGGTGCCGTTGCCGAGGAGGTTCTACATCAAGCCTACCAAGTACCTATCATAAACTCTCATCTCTTGCACTTACAGTATTTGCCATTTGCCTATCGTTTTCCTCTCCCCCACTTCTAAAACGTTTTCGGAAAAAACACAAAAATATTTGCCTTTTTATTCGCCTTCTTTCCATTCGTCTTTCGTTTGCTTTTTGTTTGCTTGTGTGCTAGATTGCTTACTTTGCTTTCATGGCTAGTCTTTCTATCATAGTTAGTACCCCGGAAAGTGAGGTTCTCAATTTTAAACAAAGGGGGGAGAGAATTTAAAAGATGCTTGGTATAGAATTTGTGCTCAGAATAGATCTACCCATAAGCAATCTACTACCGTTCTTCTCCGAAATTTTTATGTGGGTGTGATACGTCCATTTTGCATCATGATTACCTACTGTTATTTATAATGTTTTTATGCATAATAATGATTTATGGACTAATTCTAATGCCTTTTCTCTCATAATATTCAAGGTTTACACAAAGAGGGAGAATACCGGTAGCTGGAATTCTGGACCTGAAAAAGCTACGTCAGAGATACCTATTCTGCACAGCTCCAAATGAGCTGAAATTTTACGGAGAATTATTTTGGAATATTTTATAAATATTGGAGAAAAGAACTACCGGAGGGGGCCCACCTAGTGAGCACAAGACACCAGGGCGCGCCAGGCCCCCATGCGCGCCCTGGTGGGTTGTGCTCAGCCAAGTCCACCTCCGGTGCCCATCTTCTGGTACATAGGTCATTTTGACCAAGAAAAAATCAGGAGAGGACTTTTGGGACAGAGCGCCTCCGTCTCAAGGCGGAACTTGGGTAGGAGCACTTTTACCCTCTGGCAGAGCGATTCCGCCGGGGGAACTTCCCTCCCGGACGGGGAAATCGAAACCATCGTCATCACCAACAACCCTCTCATCTTTGGAAGGCCAATCTTCATCAACATCTTCAACAGCACCATCTCCTATCAAACCCTAGTTCATCTCCTGTGCTCAATCTTTGTACCGAAACCTCAGATTGGTAATTGTGGGTGACTAGTAGTGTTGATTACATCTTGTAGTTGATTACTATATGGGTTATTTGGTGGAAGATTATATGTTCAGATCCATTATGCTAGTTAATACCCCTCTGATCATGAACATAATTATCATTTGTGAGTAGTTACTTTTGTTCTTGAGGTCATGGGAGAAGTCATATTGCAAGTAATCATGTGAACTTGATATGTGTTCGATATTTTGATGATATGTATGTTGTGATTCCCTTAGTGGTGTCATGTGAACGTCGACTACATGGCACCTCACCATATTTGGTCCTAAGGGAATGCATTGTGGAGTAGTTATTAGATGATGGGTTGCTAGAGAGACAGAAGCTTAAACCCTAGTTTATGCGCTACTTCGTAAGGGACTGATTTGGATCCATATGTTTAATGCTATGGTTAGATTTTATCTTAATACTTTTCTCGTAGTTGCGGATGCTTGCGAGCGGGTTAATCATAAGTAGGAGTTTTTTTTAAGTAAGAACAGCACCTAAGCACCGGTCCACCCACATATCAAATTATCAAAGTAGCTAACACGAATCAAACCAGCATGGTGAAAGTGACATGGTGAAATTCCTGTGTACCCTCAAGAATGCTTTGCTTCATATAAGAGACCGTTTTTGCCTGTCCTTTGCCACAAAATGATAGGGCTACCTTGCTGCACTTTATTTACCACTACCGTCACTTCTCCGTTACAAATTATATTACTACCAAACTATCTGTTACTGACTATTTCAGTGCTTGTAGAAAACCACTTGTCATTTCCTTCTGCTCCTCGTTGGGTTCGACACTCTTACTTTCCGTAATATTTTCTATCTTGAGAGAAGCCTCTAGTGAAACCTATGTCCCCCGGGTCTACTTTCCATCATATAAGTTTCCGATCTACAATCTTAGTTTTCTATTTATGTCCCTTGCAATCTTTTACATTCCGTTCCATAAACCAAAAATACCAAAAATATTACTTTAACGTTTATCCATCTATATCAGATCTCACTTTGCAAATAACCGTGAAGGGATTGACAACCGCTTTATCGCATTGGGTGCAAGTTGGTGTTTGTTTGTGCAGGTATTCGGTTACTTGTTCGTTGTCTCCTACTGGATTGATACCTTGGTTCTCAAAACCGAGGGAAATACTTACTCTACTTTGCTGCATCACCCTTTCCTCTTCAAGGGAAAAACCAACGCAAGCTCAAGAAGTACCAGGAAGAATTTCTGGCGCCTTTGCCGGGGAGATCTACGACAAGTCCAGACATACCAAGTACCCATCATAAACAATCATCTCTTGCATTACATTATTCGCCATTCGCCTCTCATTTTCCTCTCCCCCATTTCTAAAACAATTTTTGAAAAGATTTGCCTTTTCTTCGCCCCTCTTCCGTTCGTCTTCTTCGCTTGCCTTTTGTGTGCTCTTGTGTTGGATTCCTTGCTTGTCACGATGACTCAAGAGAATACCAAAATGTGTGACTTTTCCAACACCAATAACAATGATTTTATTAGTACTCCCACTACAGGAATCAGCTTATTTGCCGCTCTTTAGCGTCTGCCACCGACGGCAAACCTGCCCGGCAAAGAGGGTCACGGTAAAAGGGTTCTTTGTCGTCTGCTTCTTTAAAGCGGACGGCAAAGAAAACGGACGGCAGCTAATAGGCGTTAGCCACGTTAGGTGGCTAACAGCAGCCTTTGCCGTCCGCCAGCGGATGGCAAACATTCCCCCCCTTTGCAGTCCGCTGGCGGACGGCAAAGTAACCAAATGGTCTGCTCCCAGGTAGCACAGGGTACTGCCACGTGGCATTTTCTCTTTTTTCTGTTTTTTCTTATATCCAAGCATTTTCAAAGCAAATAGATGATATATATATATATATATATATATATATATATATATATATTTCACAGGGCAATTACAGAGCAAACATATAAGATATCCAACACATAACTTCATCATACATGCGTAGTTCCATCCAACCGTACCAAGTTCCATGCATAGTTCCATCATACATAGCAAGTTCAACATAGAGCCATCCAACCATATATATTACAATAGTTTCATCCAACGATACATGCATAGTCCAATGATACAAAAGAAATAGAGAAAGGGATAAGAAGCACTCCATCAATGCAAGCTTTCGTCAAGTGAATGAAATCTGCAAAATGGGAAATAAGAAAGTTAGGAGAAGAAGAAGAAGAAGAAAATGAAGAAGAAGAAGAAGTAAGCATACTTAGGTAAAATGGAGCTAACCTAGCTAATTATGCCATTTTTGAGTGAACTAAGCATATTATGCCATTTTTGATATAAAGCAGCTTAGTATAGGTCATTATTGAGCTAACCTAGGTAACTAAGCATATTAGAGCTAACTTAGAGCTAACTTAGGTCATTTTGGAGAAGAAGAAGAAGAAGAAGAAGAAGAAGACTAGAAGACTAGAAGAAGAAGAAGACTAGAAGAAGAAGAAGACTAGAAGAAGAAGAAGACTAGATGAAGAAGAAGAAAAAGTCTACAAGAAGAAGAAGAAGGTTTTACCCTTTTCCTTCTCATTCTTCTTCTTTTTCTCCTCTTCCATGTTTTTCTTCTTCTTATTCCTTATTTGTGTCATTTGAGATCTTACATAGGTAATTATGCCATTTTTGTGCTAACTAAGCTTATTATGTCAATTTGGAGGAAAAAAGGTAAGTATAGGTTATTTTTGTGCTAACATAAGTAATTATGCCATTTTTGAGCTAACGTAGGTAAAATGGATCATTTTGGAGCTAACCTAGCTAAAATGGATCATATTGGAGCTAACCTAGGTAAACTTGGTCATTTTGGAGCTAACCTACGTAAAATGGATCATATTGGAGCTAACCTAGGTAAACTTGGTCATTTTGGAGCTAACCTAGGTAAAATGGATCATATTGGAGCTAACCTAGGTAAAATGGGTCATTTTGGAGCTAACCTAGCTAATTATGACATTTTTGAGTTAACTAAGCATATTATGCCATTTTTGACATAAGTAAGCTAAGTATAGGTCTTTATTGAGCTAACCTAGGTAACTAAGCGTATTAGAGATAACTTAGCATATTAGAGCTAACTTAGGTCATTTCGGAGGAAACAAAGCTAAGTATAGATCATTTTGGAGCTAAGTAAGCTAATTATGTCATTTTGGAGGAAGATAAGCTAAGTCTAGGTCATTATGGTAAGCATTTTGGAGGAAATAAAGCTAAGTCTAGGTCTTTTTGCATTTCGTAAGAAAAACACTAGAGAAAACTTACCGTCATCACGGAGGTGAAGGACCGCCGTGGCTCGTGCCGGTACCATCACCTGGAGAAGGATCGTGTGATGCTTGTCTGGAGGCACGCTGCACCAAAGATCATTTGCAATGTCTTGTTAGCATGACGACACTCAAATGTTAATACTAGTAACTAATGACCATTCAAATTAAACGCACCGTGGTCCCCGGAGCAGTCTCTGGCATCGGCTGAGGGGTCTGACCGGCCTTCTGGCACACAGACTGCACATTTGGTTTTCACGGGTCAGTCATACTAGTTAGTAATGAAACGAACATTACGTGCATGATTTGGCTAATATGCAGAAGGAACTTACCACGAGGAGCTCGTACATGCCCCGGTTCTGCATGTCATTCCGTGCCCTCTCCTCCTCCATCAACCTTGTCGTCTTCTCCTCCAACTCTAGCTCCCTCTCCGCCAGAAGCGCCTGGGTTCTATCTCTCTCAGTCTGAAGAGCAGCTTGCAACACCACTCCTCGTTAGCATTGTAATCATCGATGGCTGCACACACAAAGTAATGCTTGAAAGAAATCTGAGTCCGTATAACTAACCTGGAAGGCGAGCTCGATTGGCTGTGGACGAGGCCTTATCTCAGGATATGAGCCCGTTTGGAGTGCCTTGATCTCCGGGAGAGTGCGAGGACAATTGATAAGTCCATCTCCAATGGCTATCGAGCCATGGGACCTCCCGCCACCAGATATCATCACCAGCTTCGGATCAAACGGCCCGCTCGGGTTAAAGTCCTTCCCTTTCCTCATCTTCCCCTCATCTCTGTACTTCACGAGCTTGTTGTGGGAGGAGATGTTGGTGAAGTTCTCTGGATGATCGAGGTCAGACGCAGAGAATGCCTTGGCCTTCTTGAACGGGGCAGTATGGGCCATGGCATAGAGGTCGAAAACCTCTGGCACCGGTGCCATACTGTATCCCACCTAAAACAGAGGAACATAGTATTAGTAATTAAAGGGCTCAAGCTAGCATGACAGAATGAATTGCATGAATCATGAAGCAAACCACATACCCAGTTCCGCCCGTATTGAAATAAGTTGGCGCTGCCTTGATGGTGTGGCACACCTCTCATTTTGGCACGCTTGTCCTTGGCACCTTTATGGACGGCCCGCCATGCGTCTGAGCACCACTCATCCACCAACGCCTCCCAACAATCCATCTTATCAGCACACCATCTTGAGGGCACCTAAGTTAGCAAACATAAACTTAAGCACTATGCCTATGAATCAAATCAACGAAACTAAGAACAAGGCCTTAAGAATATAGGCAATTACCTTCATGTACTCCTCCTTCTGCAGATACTTTCCGCGGCACTTCTTCTTGGGCTTCCGAACACCATGCGAGGTGAAGTAGTCTCGAACAGCCTCCACCCGAGCCTCGTGGCATAAGTTTTGTAGGTGCCTGCACTCGGCATCGATAACCCGTTCACAGGCCTCCTCATATACCTCCTCACACCTGTAGAAGGTTTGCAATCAAACGAGACAACATTGATTAGTACAATAACTAAGCTTATTCGAAGTTTTTTAATTATGTAAATGAGAAATTACCCAAAATGTTCTGATCACCATGTCGGCCCTCGTGTGGCACAAGACAGGGTAGCCAAGTAGTGCTCCCAGGTCAATCCTAGCTCTGGAACCCGACCCTCACCGGGCAACGTGACCCACCCTGGGAAGTTTTGCTGGCATATCACACCAAGGACTTGGTTGGGCCTGTGGACATCCTGATGGTGGTCCCAACCCCTGCAGTATGACAAGGCCAACGCATTAGATATTTTGAAAAAACATGATGGCAAAAGGTACAAAAAGAGTAAATGCACTTACCTCGTCCCATCAGTCCAAACCAACCACCTCTGCTCGCGGGTCGCCGGCACGGACGGGAGCCGTGTACTACCATGCTGGTAGATGGTGGCCCCCTCAACCACCTCGTCCTCGCTGCTATCATCAGCATGGCCACTCGACCCCTCAGGCGGATACTGCCAGGTACCCCATCCGGACGTCTCCTGGGACGTAGCCTGGGGTGGAGTCACATGGGCCCAAGCGTCCTGGCCCGATGTCTCGTGGGCTGAAGACGAGGCGGGCGAAGGCCCATCGACCCGAGGCTCGTGGACCGGAGTCTCGTGGGCCGAAGAGGAGGGGGGCGAAGGCCCGTCGACCCAAGGCTCATGCACCGGAGTCCGCGTAGCCTCCTCCTCAGGCGTGCCCCCCTAGCAGTCATGTGCTCGGGTGACTCAACTGGGGGTGGCGGCGAGGAAGGCGTAGGAGCCTGCCTACCTCTTCCGCGGCCACGTCCTCCCCGACCTCCTCTCTTCCTCCCTCCCCGACCTCCTCTACCGATGGGCAACGGTGCCGACGAAGAAGCGCCCACCGGTGAAGCCATACCCTCGTACAACGCTCCCCGGAGAGGTACGGGTGGAATGGAAGTACCACTCCCACCACGCTGAGGACCAGCGCCCACCATCTTTCAACACCTGTCATGACAGAAGAGTAAACAGAATTAGTACAACATAACAAAATTGAATACCGACATGAATAATAAAATGTATATTAACTCATGAGTCAGTTTGGGTGTTTCATGTTTCAACCCCTCTTCCACCCTCGATCCCTCGGCGACCCTCGACCCCTGACCCCTCAGCAATCCTCGACCCTCAACCCCTCGGCGGTCTTGTCTCACACCTTCACTGTGAGCATGGTGCGGCTGTTGTCATAGCTTAAGATGCAGTCATGCCCGAGCTGAAGGTCATCAGCGCGGGTGAACTGGTTCCATCCGTTATTCGTGCACGGATGGAAGCAGTTCGCCCAGGCTCATGACCTTCAGCTCGGGGACCTCCTCGTTTTAAGCTACGACAGCAGTCGGTCAGCACTCGGACCGGAAGATCCTCGACCATCGACCCCTAGAACCTCGACCCCTCGCCCCCTCGGTGGTCCTATCGAACACCTTCACTGTGGGCATGGTGCGGCTGTTGTCGTATCTTAAGATGCGGACGTGCCCGGAAGGTCATCAGCGCGGGCGAACTGCTTCCATCCGTTATTCATGCACGGATGGAAGCAGTTCGCCCACGCTCATGACCTTCAAATCGGGGACGTGCTCATCTTAAGCTACGACACCAGTCGGTCAGCACTCGGACCGGAAGATCCTGGACCATCGACACCAAGACCCTCGACCCCTCGCCCCCTCGGTAGTCCTGTCGAACACCTTCACTGTGAGCATGGTGCGGCTGTTGTCATATCTTAAGATGCGGACATGCCCGGAAGGTCATCAGCGCTGGCGAACTTCTTCCATCCGTTATTCATGCACGGATGGAAGCAGTTCGCCCACACTCATGACCTTCAGCTCGGGGACGTGCTCACCTTAAGCTACGACACCAGTCGGTCAGCACTCGGACCGGAAGATCCTCGACCATCGACACTAGACCCTCGACCCCTCGCCCCCTCGGTGGTCATGTAGAACACCTTCACTGTGAGCATGGTGCGGCAGTTGTCGTATCTTAAGATGCGGACATGCCCGGAAGGTCATCAGCGCGGGCGAACTGCTTCCATCCGTTATTCATGCAAGGATGGAAGCAGTTCGCCCACGCTCATGACCTTCAGCTCAGGGACGTGCTCATCTTAAGCTACGACACCAGTCAGTCAGCACTTGGACCGAAAGATCCTCGACCATCGACCCCTAGACCCTCGACCCCTCACCCCCTCGGTGGTCCTGTCGAACACCTTCACTGTGAGCATGGTGCGGCTGTTGTCGTATCTTAAGATGCAGACGTGCCGGAGCTGAAGGTCATCAGCGCGGGCGAACTGCTTCCATCCGTTCTTCACGCACGGATGGAAGCAGTTCACCCAGTCTCATAACCTTCAGCTCGGGGACATCCTCGTCTTAAGCTACGACACCAGTCGGTCAGCACTCGGACCGGAAGATCCCTGACCATCGACCCCTAGACCCTTGACCCCTCGCCCCCTTGGTGGTCCTGTCGAACACAAGATGCAGACATGCCCGACGCACCCCTAACCTCGACCGGGTTCCGTCGGCTCCGACGCACGCCTGACCTCGACCCGGTTCCGTCGGCGCCGACGCACCCCTAACCTCGATCCTCGACCAGGTTCCATCGGCGCTGACGCACCCCTAACCTCGACACGGTTCCGTCGGCGCCGATGCACCCCTAACCTCGACCCGGTTCCGTCGGCGCCGACTCACCCCTAACCTTGACCCGGTTTCGTCGGCGCCGACGCACCTCCTCTTCTTATTCTTCTTCCTCCTTTTCTTTTCTTCTACTTCTTCTTCTTCTTCTTCCTCGTGTTCTACTTCTTATTTTCTTTTTTTTCATATTTCTTCTTTCTTCTTAACTAAACCTAAACTAAACTAACTATAAACCTAAACCTAAAAAACTGAAAACTAAACCTAAACCAAACGCTCAATTGAACAAAACTAAACTTAAACTAAACTAAACCTAAACTAAACTAAAAAACCTGAACTAAATCTAAACTATAAACTATACTGAAAAAAAAGAGGGGAGGGGGCTCACCGGAGTGGGGGACGTGGAGTAGGCCGAAGCCGGCGGGTCGGGCGGGCGGGGCGTGGGGGGGCGGGGCGTCGGTGAGGCCGGGGCGGCGGGGCGTCGGGGGGGGGCGGCGCGGCGGAGGGGCGTCAGGCGGCCCGGAGCTGCGGGGCGTCGAGAAGGCTGGGCGGCGGGCCAGAGCGGTGGTCCGGCGCGGTGGGGCGTCGGGGGGGGGGGGCGGAGTGGCGGGCTGGGGCAGAGTGCAGGAGCGGCGGGGGTGGGGGGGAGCGGCGATGGCGGGCCGGGGCGGCGGTGTGGTCGTGGACGGGGGGCCGTTGGGGGGGCGGGGCGGGGACTGCTGTGGCCCGGCTGGGGGGTGAGGCGAGGGGATGTATGGGAGGGCGGGTGGGGGAGATTGGAATAGGAGGCGGGCGGTGGGGGTTAGAGAAGACAGAGAGAGAGGAGGCGGGGGAATGGCCGTTACATAGTCAAATCTTTGCCGTACGCTGGCGGATGGCAAAGAGGTGGGGCTAGTGGGCCGTTAGGGTTTTGGACCTCTACTGGGCCCTACCCACCTCTTTGCCATCCGCTAGCTAACGGAAAATAATCTTTGCCGTCCGCCAGCGGATGGCAAATAAGGTCTTCGCCGTCAGCCAATTCTTTGCCATCCGTTTTTTGGAAGCCGACAACAAAGGCCTTCTTTGCCGTCCGCCAGTGGACGGCAAAGCACTGACTGATGGCAAATTCTCTGTTTCATGTAGTGTCCGATTTCTCCCGCTACTAATGCGGAATCTTGTGAAATTAATGCTGCTTTGTTGAATCTTGTTATGAAAGATCAATTTTCCGGCATTCCTAGTGAAGATGCCTCATTCCATCTAAACAATTTCGTTAATTTGTGTGATATGCAAAAGAAAAAAGATGTGGATAATGATATTGTTAAATTGAAGCTATTTCCGTTCTCACTTCGAGATCGTGCTAAAACTTGGTTTTCATCTTTGCCTAAAAATATTATTGATTCATGGAATAAGTGTAAAGATGCTTTTATTTCCAAGTATTTTCCTCCAGCTAAGATCATCTCCCTTAGGAACGATATTATGAATTTTAAGCAACTCGATCATAAACATGTTGCACAATCTTGGGAAAGGATGAAATTAATGATACGAAATTGCCCTACATATGGTTTGAATCTGTGGATGATTATACAAAAAATTTATGCTGGATTGAATTTTGCTTCTAGAAATCTTTTAGATTCGGCCGCGGGAGGTACTTTTATGGAAATTACTTTAGGAGAAGCTACTAAACTCCTAGATAATATTATGGTTAATTATTCTCAATGGCATATCGAAAGATATTCCACTAGTAAAAAAGTGCATGCGATTGAAGAGATTAATGTTTTGAGTGGAAAGATGGATGAGCTTATGAAATTATGTGCTAGCAAGAGTGCTCCTATTGATTCTAATGATATTCCTTTGTCTACTTTGATTGAGAATAATAATGAATCTATGGATGTGAATTTTGTTGGTAGGAACAATTTTGGTAATAACGCGTATTGAGGTAATTTTAATCCTATGCCTTTCCCTAGTAATTCCTCTAATAATTATGGTAATTCCTGCAAAAATTCTTATGGAAATTATAATAAGATGCCCTCTGAATTTGAGAATAGTGTTAGAGAATTTATGAGTTCGCAAAAGAATTTCAATGCTTTGATTGAAGAAAAATTGCTTAAGATTGATGATTTGGCTAGGAACATGGATAGAATTTCTCTTCATGTTGATTCTTTGAAACTTAGATCTATTCCACCCAAGCATGATATCAATGAGTCTCTCAAATCTATGAGAATTTCCATTGATGAGTGCAACGAAAGAACCGCTATGATGCATGCTAAAAAAGATTGGTTTATAAAAACTTGTTCTTCTAGTTTCCGTGAGAATAATGATGAAGATATTAAAGTGATTGATGTGACTCCAATTGAATCTTTGTTTTGCAATATAAATCTTTATAAAGATGGGACTGGAGATGAGTTAACTTTAGTTAAAAGGCGTCCCAATGATTCGGAGTTTTTAGATCTTGATGCAAAAATTGATCAAAGTGGGATTCGAGAGGTCAAAACTTTAAGTAGCAATCAACCCACTCTTTTGGATTTCAAGGAATTTAATTATGATAATTGTTCTTTAATAGATTGTATTTCCTTGTTGCAATCCATGTTGAATTCTCCTCATGCTTATAATCAAAACAAAGCTTTTACCAAACATATCTCTGATGCTATGATGCAATCTTTTGAAGAAAAGCTTGAATTGGAAGTTTCTATCCCTAGAAAACTCTATGATGAGTGGGAACCTACTAATAAGATTAAGATTAAAGATTATGAGTGCCATGCTTTGTGTGATTTGGGTGCTAGTGTTTCCACGATTCCAAAAACTTTATGTGATGTGTTAGGTTTCCGTGAATTTAATGATTGCTCTTTAAATTTGCATCTTGCAGATTCCACCATTAATAAACCTATGGGAAGGATTAATGATGTTCTTATTGTTGCAAATAGGAATTATGTGCCCGTAGATTTCATTGTTCTTGATACAGATTGCAATCCTACATGTCCTATTATTCTTGGTAGACCTTTCCTTAGAACGATTGGTGCAATTATTGATATGAAAGAAGGAAACATTAGATTTCAATTTCTGTTAAGGAAAGGTATGGAACACTTTCCAAGAAAGAAAATTAAATTGCCATATGAATCTATTATGAGAGCTACTTATGGATTGCATACCAAAGATGATAACACTTAAATCTATTCGTGTTTTATGCCTAGCTTAGGGCGTTAAACAATAGCGCTTGTTGGGAGGCAACCCAAATTTATTCTTGTTTTTGCTTTTTTGGTTCTGTTTTGCAATAAATATTTCATCTAGCCTCTGGTTAGATGTGGTTTTGTGTTTTAATTAGTGTTTGTGCCAAGTAAGACCTTTGGGATAGCTTACGGTGATAGTTGATTTGATCTTGCTGAAAAACAGAAACTTTTGTGCTCAGGAAAACAATTCTCATTTTTAACAGAAGCGTGCTTTTGATTTGATTCTTTTTGAAGAAGATTAATAAACAAATTTCTTAGGTCGTCCTAATTTTTAGAATTTTTGGAGTTAAAGAAGTATTCGAGAGTTACAGATTGCTACAGACAGTTCTGTTTTTGACAGATTCTGTTTTCTATGTGTTGTTTGCTTATTTTGATGAATCTATGGCTCGTATCAGGGGGTATGAACCATGGAAAAGTTGGAATAAAGTAGATATTGCACCAAAATAAATAAATAATGAGTTCACAACAGTACCAAAAGTGGTGATTTATTTTCTTATACTAACGGATCTTATGAGATTTTCTGTTGAGTTTTGTGTTGTGAAGTTTTCACGTTTTGGGTAAGGATTTGATGGACTATGGAATAAAGAGCGGCAAGAACCTAAGCTTGGGGATGCCCAAGTCACCCCAAGGTAATATTCAAGGACAACCAAGAGCCTAAGCTTGGGGATGCCCCGGAAGGCATCCCCTCTTTCGTCTTCGTCTATCGGTAACTTTACTTGAGGCTATATTTTTATTCACAACATGATATGTGTTTTGCTTGGAGCGTCTTGTATGATTTGAGTCTTTGCTTTTTAGTTTGCCACAATCATCCTTGCTGTACACACCTTTTTAGAGAGACACGCATGAATCGTGATTTATTAGAATACTCTATGTGCTTCACTTATATCTTTTGAGCTAGGCAATATTGCTCTAGTGCTTCACTTATATCTTTTAGAGCACGGCGGTGGTTTTATTTTATAGAAATTGATGAACTCTTGTGCTTCACATATATTATTATGAGAGTATTTAAAACAGCATGGTAATTTTCTTTGGTTATAAATTTAGTCCTAATATGATAGGCATCCAAGAGGGATATAATAAAAACTTTCATATAAAGTGCATTGAATACTATGAGAAGTTTGATTCCTTATGATTGTTTTGAGATATGAAGATGGTGATATTAGAGTCATGCTAGTAACTAATTGTGAATTTGAGAAATACTTGTGTTAAAGTTTGTGATTCCCGTAGCATGCACGTAAGGTGAATCGTTATGTGATGAAGTCGGAGCATGATTTATTTATTGATTGTCTTCCTTATGAGTGGCGGTCGGGGACGAGCGATGGTCTTTTCCTACCAATCTATCCCCCAAGGAGCATGCATGTAATACTTTGTTTCGAAAACTAATAGATTTTTGCAATAAGTATATGAGTTCTCTATGACTAATGTTGAGTCCATGGATTATACGCACTCTCACCCTTCAACCATTGCTAGCCTCTCTAGTACCGCGCAACTTTCGCCGGTGCCATAAACCCACCATATACCTTCCTCAAAACAACCACCATACCTACCTGTTATGGCATTTCCATAGCCATTCCGAGATATATTGCCATGCAACTTTCCACCGTTCCGTTTATTATGACACGTTCCATCATTGTCATATTGCTTTGCATGATCATGTAGTTGACATCGTATTTGTGGCAAAGCCACCGTTCATAATTCTTTCATACATGTCACTCTTGATTCATTGCACATCTCGGTACACCGCCGGAGGCATTCATATAGAGTCATATTTTGTTATAAGTATTGAGTTGTAATTCTTGAGTTGTAAGTAAATAAAAGTGTGATGATCTTCATTATTAGAGCATTGTCCCATGTGAGGAAAGGATGATGGAGACTATGATTCCCCCACAAGTCAGGATGAGACTCTGGACGAAAAAAAAAGAGGCCAAAAAAACGAGAGAAGGCCCAATAAAAAAAATGAGAGAAAAGAGAGAAGGGGCAATGCTACTATCCTTTTACCACACTTGTGCTTCAAAGTAGCACCTTGATCTTCATGATAGAGAGTCTCCTAGATTGTCACTTCCATATACTAGTGGGAATTTTTCATTATAGAACTTGGCTTGTATATTCCAATGATGGGCTTCCTCAAATTACCCTAGGTCTTCGTGAGCAAGCAAGTTGGATGCACACCCACTTAGTTTCTTTTTGAGCTTTCATACACTTATAGCTCTAGTGCATCCGTTGCATGGCAATCCCTACTCACTCACATTGATATCTATTGATGGGCATCTCCATAGCCCGTTGATATGCCTAGTTGATGAGAGACTATCTCCTTCTTTTTGTCTTCTCCACAACCACCGTCTATTCCACCTATAGTGCTATGTCCATGGCTCACGCTCATGTATTGCGTGAAAGTTGAAAAAGTTTGAGAACATCAAAAGTATGAAACAATTGCTTGGCTTGTCATCGGGGTTGTGCACGATTTAAATATTTTGTGTGATGAAGATGGAGTATAGCCAGACTATATGATTTTGTAGGGATAAGCTTTCTTTGTCCATGTTATTTTGAGAAGACATAATTGCCTTGTTAGTATGCTTGAAGTATTATTGTTTTTATGTCAATATTAAACTTTTGTTTTGAATCATATGGATCTGAACATTCATGTCACAATAAAGAAAATTACATGGATAAATATGTTAGGTAGCATTCCACATCAAAAATTCTGTTTTTATCATTTACCTACTTGAAGACTAGCAGGAATTAAGCTTGGGGATGCTTGATACGTCTCCAACGTATCTATAATTTTTGATTGTTCCATGCTATTATATTATCTGTTTTGGATGTTTTATATGTACTAATATGCTATTTTATATTATTTTTGGGACTAACCTATTAACCTAGAGCCCAGTGCCAGTTCCTATTTTTTCCTTGTTTTAGAGTTTCACAGAAAAGGAATACCAAACGGAGTCCAAACGGAATAAAACTTTCGCGATGATTTTTCTTGGACCAGAAGACATCCAGAGGACTTGGAGTACATGTCAGGGAAGCCACGAGGTGGCCACAAGGACGGAGGGTGCGCCCAGGGGGGTAGGGCACGCCCCCACCCTTGTGGGCCCCCCGTGACTCCACCGACCAATTTCTTCCTCCTATATATTCTCAAATATCCCAAAACCTACCAGGAGAGCCACGAAAACACTTTTCCACCACAGCAACCTTCTGTACCCATCAGATCCCATCTAGGGGCCATTTCCGGCGTCCTGCCGGAGGGGGATTCGATCATGGAGGGCTTCTACATCAACACCATTGCGCTTCCGATGAAGCGTGCATAGTTTACCACAGACCTACGGGTCCATAGCTAGTAGCTAGATGGCTTCTTCTCTCTCTTTGATTCTCAATACCATGTTCTCCTCGATGTTCTTGGAGATCTATTCGATGTAATACTTTTCTGCGGTGTGTTTGCCGAGATCCGATGAATTATGGATTTATGATCAGCTTATCTATGAATATTATCTGAATCTTCTCTAAATTCTTTTATGCATGATTTGATATCTTTGTAATTCTCTTCAAACTATCGGTTTGGTTTGGCCAACTAGATTGGTTTTTCTTGCAATGGGAAAAGTGCTTAGCTTTGGGTTCAATCTTGCGGTGTCCTTTCCCAGTGACAGTAGGGGCAGCAAGGCACATATTGTATTGTTGCCATCGAGGATAAAAAGATGGGGTTTACATCATATTGCTTGAGTTTATTCCTCTACATCATGTCATCTTATTAATGCGTTACTCTGTTCTTCATGAACTTAATACTCTTGATGCAGGCAGGAGTCGGTCGATGTGTGGAGTAATAGTTGTAGATGCAGGAAGGAGTCGGTCTACTTGATACGTATGTGATGCCTATATTCATGATCATTGCCTTAGATATCGTCATAACTTTGCGCTTTTCTATCAATTGCTCGGCAATAATTTGTTCACCCACCATAATATTTTCTATCTTGAGAGAAGCCTCTAGTGAAACCTATGGCCCCCGGGTCTACTTTCCATCATATAAGTTTCCGATCTACAATCTTAGTTTTCTATTTATTTCATTTGCAATCTTTTACTTTTCGTTTCATAAACCAAAAATACCAAAAATATCACTTTACTGTTTATCCATCTATATCAGATCTCAATTTGCAAATAACAGTGAAGGGATTGATAACCCCTTTATCGCGTTGGGTGCAAGTTGGTGCTTGTTTGTGCAGGTATTCGGTGACTTGTTTGTTGTCTCCTACTGGATTGATACCTTGGTTCTCAAAACTGAGGGAAATACTTACTCAACTTTGCTGCATCACCCTTTCCTCTTCAAGGGAAAAACCAACGCAAGCTCAAGAAGTAGCACCGCCTGGCTAAATCTGGCCGCCACCTCGAGGTCAGCGCCGCTCCTCACAGCGCCATGGCCGCTGGCCTCGCTCGCGCGTCGCCTGCCTCACAACACACCGTCCTACTCGCGCTACCAGTCCACCACCGCACGCTGCCGCCGCCAGCCGTCTGCTTCGACCGACAGGCGGCCACCGGACGATGTCGCCTGGGCACTGGGACGTAGCCGGGTGCGACTCCGTTGCTGCTACCCCAAGCCGTCGAGGAGCAACATGAATCGGGCTGGGTGCACCCGTTCCTCTGCTCCAATCTTCTAGGTGCGGTTGGACGTGGGACGTCTGCCGTTTGGTCACTGGCGTTGTTGCTCTGCTCTGCTGTCGTCATCGTTCGCGAGGAGCCGGTTTCCATCAGTAACACCGTCTTCCCAGGGACACCACATTCTGGTTTGCCACATAGCTTACTTCACTGCTACTGAGTACGGACTAAGCTTCTCGATGTGGAGATCATGTAATCCTGTTGTTCTTCAGTAATTTTTCGTTTGCTGATACTAACCACACAGCCCACTGCCTGAACGTCTGTGCAGCCCCTCTAAATGGCCACACTTTATCTTATCGGTTTCCAATTACGGCCATCCAATAAACACTCATCCTAAAAATCAAAGAAACCCTTCTGCTGAACGTCATTGATGATTGACGCTTCACTTCCTCTCCCCACTATGTCCACAAGAAACTGATGGATTCCCAATTAAATTGGGCGCTCCGCAACTCATTTCATTCCCGTCGTCCTCCATACGGGTGGCCGTTCTGCCATACTACTCATACAGCTACTAATGGTGAACAACTCCCTCCAACGGTTCCGTCATCTTAAATCAGCCCCATGAGCCCCTCTCCCTTCCCAATCCACTCCGAGGACCATGGACATATTCATACTCCACCATCACTGTTGTGACGCTGGGAATAACAAGGCTGCTGACATCGGATCTTCATAGGCTGAGGAGGAGAATGGTGACAGTAAGGAGGCCAGTACAGATCTGCATGGCCAAAATACCGGTGAGTCTCTGCCGCCTCAAGCAGATTACACACCCTTGCATTTGAATTTCTCATCTGCCATGGTTGCTTTTGGACCTAGGGCTTTTGGTGTATGGATTTGCTTGTCGTGCCTAGGTTATGTTTGATTCAATCTGTTTTGGCAGGTTTCAATGACACTGGACATTTGGGATCAATATTTTTTGTTTTCATCCATTGCTTCGCGTCTACATAAGTACATGATGATTTACGTTTTTTGTTCTTGCTGCTATGAATTTGCATGCAGGAGATATGGGTTGCTGACATAAATTAGAAGAGCAATTTCTACCATAGTTTGGACATTTTTTCTTTCAAGGCTGCAAATGGAATACCTCACGTTCTTTATTCCAAAAGCCGGTTTGTTAGCTCTCTTTAAGTTAAGCCTCCCATATTATTTCTGTTTTTTTAGTTATTTCACATTGGTAATTCTGCAAAAAATGATATGCTATAAGTGCAGTTTTAGGTGTTCTATAAAGTGGAATTTTGATCTTCTGTTGCGACTGCGACCGAGCAAAAAACTGTTTGTCCATTATGCTACAATTGTTGTTTTATAGACACGACTCATGAATCCTCAGTGAAATGTCTTGCTTCGTTATGGTACCACTTGATGGAAAGTTCATGCCTTGGCCGATGCAAAGGTATGCTGAACTTGCTATGATGTAGCCGATGGAAAGTTTATTTTTCCATGTACTCATATACCACCACGTGTGTCGGTTAGTTCATTTTCCTCATATGTTTCTACCGCACATTACTAGTTTTTTCCGGCTATGCCTATGGATTTTAAGTTCTGGAAATAGGTAATGATGATAAGGCTGTCAAGCTTTGCCTGTAAACTGAATATGCAGAAAAATTCAGTGTCGCCTATACTAAAAAATCATGCCCAGCACACCATTTTTTTAGTTTGTAGCAGCGTGCCGAAAAGTAGGAGTGCATTTTATTTAGCTTCAATTGGTCACCAGGAAAATTAGAGTGCCAATATATAGGTAGCATCAATCATTAGTTCTGCTAATGCCACATGGAAGCATAGCCAGAGCCCATGCCAAGAAGGAACTTATATAGCCAGAATTATCTGATTAGAATACTCTTTCAATATTTTCTTTGGTTATAATATTTTCTTTCTAGGATCAGTTATGATGACCAACAATTTTGTCTTGAAAGGCATTTGTAGATACGTTAATTTTCCGAGCAACATTGCAAACTAACTTTTCTATTTCTATATTTTATTTGTAGGCCATTATGTTACTACCGAGAATGCAAAGAACCTGAATGGTAAAGATTTAAGCTTATCCGCATTTGTCCAGCTACCCAGGTCTTCTTAATGTTGCCGATTATTGTCGTCTCAGACTCTGAGTTGACTTCTTAACAAAGATTTCTCAATGTTCATGTGTCATTTCATTTTACTTTATGAGCTGATAAGTTCGTTGACCCTACGGTGTGATAGTTCTGAATTGTACACATGGTGAATATAAAGTTAACTGGCACCTACTCCAATTAATTATATCCACCAGCATATGTTCTATCGCCAATTTCTCATTTCTCATTTGTATTTTATCAAAGACATTTATTTAATCATCCAATGAATTACTGAGTTGGTGTTCTACTTTGGTCTCAAAACTCACTGTGATGTGTATCTTGAATTGGAATTATATTCGTACCACCTTTTTGTAAAGTAGTAGTTGGAGATGTCAGGAAGATGCATATACCATGGTTGCACTGTCAGGCAGCCATGGTCAAGTTCTTGCTTCTATATATAAACCCTTTTGGCTCTATCTTTTGTTTGCTTGCAACAATGCAGCACCATGATGCGAGATGCCTGTAACTTTGGAACAATTCTTTCTTTGTAGTATGATCTTTTAATATAATCTCTGAACAGTTGTAGCAATTTGTTTTAAAGTCTTGGATGTCTATATATGGTCAAACTGTTTATTGCTCAAAGAAAATGGTGTAACAGTTGTTGGGATATGTTCTACTTATCTGTGATGAATTGGCGTTATGCGCTCTCATGTGAAGTTTTTACATTTCCAGAGTGAGTGGGTGGCACTATGAAGTTTAGATGTTACAAGCGGATAATATTATATATATAAAACACCTCCATATTTGCGGTTGACAGGTATGTATTAAAATTTAAATCCCACATTAACCATTTCTATAAACCACCTTCCAAGTAGCTTACAATACTCACATACACATCTACATAACATAATGTATCATATTTTCCCCTTATTGCTTCATCTTTTAAGCCACGGGTCCACATCCAAAGCAAATGGACACCCGAAGCAACTGGTACTCCTATTGAAAATTGGTTGCTATATATTTTCATTTCACTTTTACCCTGATTGACAACATACACATACCTTCTCGAGGATGCCACCTAATTTTGCAGATAATAACATGACACGCTCTCCTGTTGTTTCAGCAAGACAAGCTCAGACAAAAAAATATAGATGCAATTTCAAAGACGAAGAACACAAAAGATCAAGAAATTTATGTTTTTGAGTATGGAAAGAATCGCCCAACATATATCAAAGTCGCAGTAACCGAAGAAGGGGCATCTACAAACATCTAATAGATCCTGCTAATAATATAGTGCATTCTATAAACCGCTATAGTTTTATCATACAGTACAAATTTATACCACATATAATGTATCATATTTTTGATTCAAATTAGTTTTCTTCTTTTGTATGTCGATGCTACTCTAAAAATCCTTGACAAATTTCCGCAGCAACGCGCGGGGCATTATCTAGTAATAAGTAATACATCATGTCCAAAATAATTGGCAAATCATGTTAATTCAAAAGGGAGCTCAAAAGGGAGCATCGTCAATACAAAATGGACCTTTGCATTTGCGCTCTCCATATGCATGACTGGCATGCCACAAAACATCCATCAAAGTTTAGTAATTATATTAAACCATTTTCATATAAAGCACATTGTTATTGTAGGGAATTTATTACTAATGCCAGGTTCCATTGGATAAAATAATCTGACATCAATGTCAAAAAGAAGATGTTTAGAATGGGTAGCCTCTATTAAGTAACAATATAACTTCCAGCACATAGTAGTGGGCTAGTTGGTGAAATAAGCAGACCAAACTGCGAGGAGATTAGCCATAATTGAGAAGTGTTAGTAGATGTGGTCAAAACTCACGAAGGCCCATCTTCGCAATCCTTGAATCATTTTGAAGGTAAAAGTGTTGTTACATCAATCCAGTCGCCCTAATAGAAGACCATATATAAAAGTGTGTTCTTGTAGATATGAGAAGAATAACTAGTTAGTAGTTGTAGGTCGTTCCAAGAGGGAGATTTAATAAATAAAACAGAGTAAATATATCTAAGTTTTTGCCCTTCAGATATCTAATTTTGGCTTGACAGTGAGCAGTATGATAGGCTTCTTGCAAATCTCAAATGAGTGCTTTCAGCGTGGAGGATTACATTGATGTAGGCAAGCCAGCAAACAGTTGGTTATGTGGGGCTTCAAAAATGAAAAATCATGACAAGTATTGCCTAACCTCTGTATTAGCTCCCCAGATGCTTCTTGTCAAACTACATCAGAATCCTTCACAATGTCTTGTCCTAGACAAGGAAAACACGAACACTACAGTCTTTCCTCGATAAAAGGAAATGAAAAGGGAAAAGATTGTGGATAAGGTCAGTTCTGGGATGGACGAAACGACGAAACAAAATAAATGATATATGGACTGCCCTTCAATAGTACATATAGAACATGATTTCACACCCTTCTTTCATTAGACTCAATCTGGCTTCATGTGGTGTACATCATAGTTTACTTCATGTTTCTAATCTAAAATGCAGCCCGACTTCATTGGCAAGTGGCAGACTGAATCCAAAATTTTAAAAATATCATTTTACATAAAAAAATAAAATCACAACAAAGGGTCATTTCATCCTAGACACCATAGTTAAAAATGAAAAATCATGACAAGCACTGCCTAACCTCTGAATTAGCTCCCTAGATGCTTCTTGTAAAACTGCATCAGAAGCTTTCACAATGTCCTGGATAAGTAAAACACAAACCCAAAAGTCTTTCCTCGATAAAGGGAAATGAAAAGGGAAAAGATCGTGGGTAAGGTCAGTTCAGGGAGGGATGGAACGACGAAACAAACAAAACGATATACGGACTAGCCTTTAATAGTACAAATAGAGCTTGATTACCCACCCTTCTTTCATTAGATTCAATCTGGCTTCATGTGGTGCACGACACAGTTACCTCATGTTTCTAATCTAAAATGCAGCCCTAATTCACTGGCAATAAAAATTTTAAAATACCATTTTACATACAAAAATAAAACACAACAAAGGGTCATTTTTTTTAGTTGGAACAGAGGGCCAGTTAAGGGTCAAATATTCCACATAGTACAGTAAGAAATCTATCGTTTCCTTCTAGTTTATAGAAGGATAAGGAATGAATGCTCATATAGACTTCTACACTGATAATTTAATTTGTGTATGACAAAATTGTTATGGATTGATAATTTAATTTGCAAAGGACAAAAAATCGATATACCATTTTCTCAGTAATGAACACAACTAAACGGAAAACAATCCACCAAGTCCTTGCCACGGATAACATACCTATAGTCTACTTCCACCCCTATTTTACCAGGTTCACCTCCCCTTGGTATCCTCCTCCTCGCCAGGTCTCTGCTCCAATATAATGCATGAATGCACTCCACCCAAAACCTACATACATAAGAAAAACACAGCCCATTGTAGAATTCCACATGGATCCACTCAAGTTGTGTATCAGTACGCCAAGCAAAAAGAATTAACCGATGAACGGGCAAGAGAAATCACCTATGATAAATGGCAAGTTTGAAAATGAGAATCATGACCAGGGTATAATCTTCAACTGCAACGATTACTTGAGACCCTCCACAATAATTTAGTACGTAACCAAGCTCATTTGGATCCTCCAAGGAACAACGAGAAATGTTTGAGCACAAAAACGGCATCAAAGCTTGGCAGACCATAAGGAACAAAAAGTGATGTAACAACAAAGCCGCTGAGGGAAAACGCGGAAATGTATTTATTATATCACTGCTAAACCTGAGATCATCCTATAAGTGAAGGAACTAAATAATTACAGTATGGTAGGTGCATCAATGACAAAGGATCATAGATAAACCAACATGAACACAAATTAGTTTCCTAATCAAAATTTACAAAATGATTAACCAGAGTACATGAACTGACAATCCAATGGAGGAGAACTAGGGAGAATACTACATGCTGCATAAATAAAAACAATCAATCTGTAGTTTTAGTAATACACTCTTGTTTAGTAATACACTCTTGATTAATAGACAGATCTACTGTGTTAGTCAATTAATATTTTGCTGGAGTTAAGGATGCGAGACATTTATTATATTTGTTGCTTGTGTTGGGAAGGAAATCAAATCCAACTTTCAATGTTTTGTAGTTGTTATTCCTAATAGAGTAGCGCATGAAAATGCAAACAAAACAAGAAAGAGTTACATATTTAGATCAATAAACTTGTGGCCATTTAACACTGAAACCAACAGGGTACTGAGAAACTGATGGCTCTAAACTTGTTATTGTCGTGCTTGCTGGTAAGAAACAAAAACAGAAGCACAATTAACAATATGCAGTGCTAAATTATCCAATGAAACTAATACTCAATGTGACTGCACGCTTAGCACTATCCACCTCATTTTGAGTTGGTTACCCATCTCTTTCAGGCTGAGTTCCAAAAATTCCAAAATATATGACCAAGAACAATGGACCTGAAAAGCTGTGTTTAAGGGGAAACTTCAGAGCAGAAAAGGCAGTCTCAAGCACCTTGTCCTTTTTTAGTTGACCAACTCTTTGGGAAATAAATGTCCTGGTTGTAAGAAGGAACACATAGAATACATATTTGCTGCAAAACTGCTACAATATATGAGCAATTAGGAGAAGATTAGTGCTTTGGGAATTGAGAGAGTTGTTAAGGAGTGAACCTGAAGCATGTAAAAATTCAGAAAAGTTAGCATTGCATGTCTGGATTGTTTGTGTACCTCAAAGAACACGATGACCCTGTTGACGGTCATGATCCGGCTGAGCTTCAGTATAATAGTGTCTGCCCCCAGAGATCCAGACATAATTGTCAATTTCTCTAACACAAAAGCGTCTCGCAGATGCCATCCTCGATGTTGTTGGCGGCGCCATCGACGTGTGACGCCCCGGCTTAATCGTGCACTAACCATACACGCAAATGCACACGATCAAGCCTAGGACTCACTTGAAGATGTCAGAACACAACTCTAAAAACATAAATAAAGTCATACAAGCTTTATATTACAACCCAAGGGCCTCGAGGGCTCGAATACATAAGCTCGCATACAAGCGTCAGCGGAAGCATCAGATATCTGAGTACAGATATAACATAGAAACAGAGATAAGCCTTTAAGAAGGCAGGGCAAAAACAAAAGCTATGATCGAAAGGCGCAGGCCTCCTGCCTGGGACCCTCCGAATCTACTCCTGGTCGTCGGACGGCTCCTTGTAGTAGTACTCGCCAGGAAGGTAGTAGTAGTAGCCATCGGCGGGGGCAGCTGGCTCAGGGGCTCCGTCATCTGGGTGCATCAAACGGATATGGGGAGAAAACGAAAGCAAAGCAACCGTGAGTACTCATCCGAAGTACTCAGCAAGCAAGGATCTACACTACATATGCAACATTTTCAAAGGAAGGTTGTATATGTGGATTGGGCTGTAGAAATGCCAGAATAGAGAGAGAAGGCCTAGTCCTATCGAAGACTAGCATCTTCAGCATCTTCAGCGATCTTGCAGCATTAGAAGAGTGCAGATTAGCATAATGTAAAGTAATAGTAGTATCATCAACCTCGCACAGAGATCCTTTCTCGACTCCCAGCGAGAAAGCAATCCCAAAGCCATACTATCCAGTTCTCATCACCAGTATCCAGTTCTAGTTGTATCGATCGGATACAACTCCGAGCGTCCGTTACCGAGGATCGGCTATGCATAGATTAGTTCTTCCTTGCAGGGGTGCACCAACTTACCCACCACGCTCGCTTAACTCCGGCCGGACACACTTTTCTGGGTCATGCCCGGCCTCGGCCAAATGACACGCCGCAACCCGACCGAAAACTTAACAGAGAGGTCAGCACGCCGGACTAAACCTATGCCCCCAGGGGTCTTGGGCCATCGCCCCGGGAACTCCTGCAAGTTACGGGGCCGTCGAGGGCAGACCTGGCCCCCTTATACAAGCACGGGCGTTACCAGTCCAACTTGATGCGCGCCGCTCAGTCGCTGACATCTATTAAGCTTCGGCTGATGCATACGACGCAGAGTACCCATATTTTTTCTCGCGTGATGGTTAGTGCTATCGGGCCAGAGGCCCACTCGGATCAAATATCCAAACCGTTAGTGAATTAGGAGCGCGCGGAAACGAGCAGAGACTCACGATCAATGTGACCCCGTCGCCCCGTCTCGAGGACTTGCTGCATGGGCTAGGAATGCCCGGCTGTGCCTCGTAATTATCTCGCGGGCACCCTCCAGGTCAACCCGTATCCACATCACTCGCATCACATGCTCGCGCGGGTACCCCTCAGGGCTGACCCGTCTTTATCCAGTTTAATCAGTAAAAATAGTAATGTAAAGGCAATCCGTGTGGCTACCACATCAAGAAGGAACCCGAGGCATCACCCTCGTTGGATTTCCACCTGATGTAAACATCATGGTAAACGTAAGAGGAAATCACCCTCGAGGTTCACAGTTGAGGTGTGGACGACCGCGTCGTTATCGGGAGTGGAGAAGGAGGAATCACCCTCGATGACCACAACCGATGAACTAACCTACAAGGTTAACCCCAGAAGTGCTGACGAGGTATCACCCTTGGCACTCGATAGTAACCTGGTAGTGTCGTACAACTAGGGGGGTGATGTGCGGTGCTGGGGCCTGGTCTTCAATTCCGTTGATCGGGTCTTCAGATAATCCAGCGGGGCAGTTGGGTCAAAATGGGGTCTCTGATGGGTCTCTAACCAGCCTATGCTAAATATCTTAGTAAAGCAGGTAGTTATCAACAGCAGATTACAAAATCAGGCTATGCATCAGAATAGGTAAAGTAGTAGCAGTAGCAATTTGTAATGCAAGCATAAGAGAGAAGAGAATAGGCGATATCAGAATGTTCAAAGGGGGGGGGGGTGCTTGCCTGGAAGCTCTGCGGCAAGGGATTGGTCGTCAGCTGCGTAGTCATACTCCGGAGCTGCGCCGGCCTCGGGGACTACGTCGGTGTCGGGGTCTAACGAGAGAGAAGAGGGGGAGGAAACTAATAAATACATAGCAAACATATGAAACATGGAGCATGCTATGCTATGGTGCAGTGCAGGGTTGCCTAAAAATATGCCTAAGTCATTTTAGTTATTTTAGGATTTAAGTTGGATTTATTAACCGGTATATATGCACTATTCATCTACCGGAAACGGGCGAAAAGTTACGGGTTCACCTACGTAGTGGGTCCCGTCATGGAAACAGACGGCACGATCAGATTCGTCTCGTCGTTCTGATCAACTTTCATGTACAAAGTTTTTCGATCCGAACTACGGTTTAATTACTATGAATTTTTGAAGATTATAAAAGTTTTCTGAAATTCTGGTATTATTTAAAATAACAGAAAGGAAATGTTGCATCAGCCTGACGTGACTGTGACGTCAGCGAGTCAAACCGCCTGGGTCAGGTCAAACCTGACCTGCGGGACCCACCTGTCATAGACAGAGGGTTAATCACAGAGTTAGATCTAAACTAATCTGGGTTAATTAGCTTGTGGGCCCGGGCTATCAGTGACTAACTAACTACTAATTAATTAACAGATTTTAATTAACAGTTTTATTTATTTATAAAAACATTTTAGGCAGTGGGCCCCGCATGTCTGTGACACAGGGCGCCCAGTCAGCCTGATGACTTGGTCAACTGGTCAACTGGGCCCGCGGGTCCCAGCTACCAGTGACTCAGCGGGGCCCACTGGTCAGGCCAGGTCAGCGGGCGTCACCGGAATCGCTCCGGTGAGCTCTCCTCGGTGGCGCTCTTGCCGGAGACGTTCGGAAACACGCCACAGTGCATCATTTTCACGCGTCGTATGCTGCGTTCGAACGGCAACACGCTCACGCGTCGATCTACGGTGTCGGAGCGGCCAGGGAAGGCCGGCAGAGCCGCAGGCGTCAAGCCGTGGCGGCGGTACAGCTCGGACCCGAGCGGAACCTGGGCTACGGTCGGTTTCCTCGCGCGCAAACTATCTAGGGAGTGACTGCGGCTCTCCAGAAGCGCGTTGGCGCTGTTGGTTCGAGCTGTGGGAGCTCTGGAGCATGGTGATGGCGGACGCGGCGGCAGTCAGAGCACGGCCATGGCGGCAGCTCGTCGGAGGCACGCAGGTGAGCGGAGAAGGAAGCAGGGGAAGGTGGAGCTCACCTAGCGGCTAGGAAAAGCCGTCGAAAGCTTAGTAGCTGCAGCCGGGCTCGAGCTCGTAGGAGTTGCGCCGTAGATGCAGAGGAAGGGGACGGCTCGATGCGGGCGATGGAGGGCACCCCGGCTCGAACTAAAAGGTGGAGGCAACGTGGACGATGACGGCGCTCCTCCTGGGCATCAACTGACGGTGTGAGGAGCTCGGTGGGCGCATGCACGACGGTGGTCCAGCGATGGCTGTGTCGGTCTCCTCTGGAGAGAAGGGGGAACGAGCGAGGAGGACGAGTGGGAGGGGGGAGGAGTGAGCGAAGCGACCAGGAGGGATGCAAGGGAGGCCGCCCTTATCCTCAGGGCTACCTGCCCCGTTGCCGTGTCGCCGTTCAACCGGCGAGCACGGCACGGCCACGACCAGGTCGACACGTAGGTGAGAGAGAGAGAGAGAGAGAGAGATGGGCCGGCTCAGGCACTGTGCACTTAGGCCCAGTGCACAGTGGACTTTTTCTTTTTTCGTTATTTCTTTTCTGTTTTCAGTTTTGCTTTCTGTTTTGCAAAATGTGTGGCTCAAATATGATTTTTGTAAAATAGGTGACCTAGCCCAATAATCACAGGACATTACTAACTAATACCAGAAATTAGTTTGGGATTAATATGTTTTCATTTACAAATTCTGTTAAATAAAAAGGTATTAAATGTTGCTGTTTGCTACTGTTTTAAGTTGATAGAGTCACTTAGGCATTTTTAGTGATATTGTTTTCATGAATATAATTAGTTATAGATTATTTGCTATTTAATGAACATTTTAGTTTCTGATTTGAACAACTTTTATTTTTCACTTTAAATTTGAATTGCAATTTGCATCGGAATTTGAAACGAGATATGATGCAAATGATGATCAAGCATAGTTAATCATGGTGACTTGGCATGATCAGAGGGTGATCACTGTGGTGTGAGGCTGGGGATATTACACGACGCCCGCCGGAGTTGTAGGCATGCCTCAGCACGCTGATCATGCCAAAAGAAGTCAACCATTGCCCTTCTATAGCCTCACAGGGTGTTCTAGTCGATATTTGATGGTCAATGGGTTCACACGAAACAACCATTGCCCTTCTAGAAGGCGTCATGTTACACCGCGCCCATCCTAGAAACCATAGTACTACGTTGCGAGGTCGACTCGTGCACCACATTTGCCACATGGTCTACAGTAAAGTAATTAATGTGCTACACCAAAGGGAAAAAAAGACTGTCACATTATTTGGACAGCACATGTACGCGCATAGGGTCCTTCTATACAAAAAATAAAAAAGAAGTGCATATATGTATGTACTCACGAACTCATACATTATCATGTGTAGCACAATTATATATAGTCATAATGAAATATTTTAGGTAGTTAGGCATATAATAATGGAAAGTTTTCGGGTATCTTCACTGGGCTAACTTGGTATTAGTGACTGAAGGTTTTAATTAAAATTTCATTTTTTTTAACACGGATTACAACATATTGCACACATGCACACACTTGATAAATTCTAGCCACACAAATTTAATATTTTACTCATGATTATTCCTGATGATAATATGTCCATATATTTGTACAAAGGGTAAAATGTCTGGGTCAAGTTCTGAGCTTTACTTCTACGTACTGATAAATATTACGTAGACAATTAAATGCCACATGAACTATTAGTTCAACATCCAAATTCGACTTCTTTGTCCTAATCTAATATCCAAAAGTAATTATTTTGTCTGGAGACACAACATAGACTATATAGGTTATACAGAATAAACGGTGCTACACGTACATATGTACAGTTAGTCATATAATAATGGAACATTTTTTGGGTATCTTCAAATTATTAACTTGATATTAGTGGCTAGCAATATAAATTGAAATTTAAAAAATAAATAAATACAAACACGGATTACGACATAGTGCATCCATGAACACACTTCATCACTTTTCTCGCCACAAAAATTTAAATTTCTACTCGTGATTATCTCTGACAACAATAATTCGATGGCTTTGTACAAAGGATAACATGGCTAGGTCACGTTCCGAGCTTTACTTCTACCTACTGATGAATATCATGTAGACAACTAAATGTCACATGAACCAATAACCCTGTTGTCGCAGCATCCACTTGACTTCTTTGTTCTCATCTAATATCCAACTAGAATTGACTAAATGTCACATGAACGGTTAGCTCAGCATCCAAATTTGACCTCTTTCTCCTAATATAACATCCAAAAAAAAAACTTTGTCTGGGACACAACATATACTATATAGAGTATACACGTACAGGCGGTTAGGCATACAATAATGGAACTATTTCAGATATCTTCAAATGACTAACTTGATATTGGTGGCTTGATATTAGTGGCTTGTAGTATAAATTATAAATTATATTTTATTTAGAAAGACTGATGACAATATAGTGCGTGCATGCACACACTACATCATTTTTACCGCCACACAAATTTAAATTTCTATTCATCATTATATCTGACGATAATAAGTCAATAACTTTGTACTGTGGGTAAAATGTCTAGCACATGTTCTGAGTTTACTTTTACGTACTGTTAAATATCACATGAACCAATCCATTCTTAGCTCAGCATCCAAACTTTACTTCTTGCTACCAATCTAATATCCAAAAATAATTGTTTTGTCTGGAGACGTAACAAATACTGTATAGGTTATACAGTACAAACTGTGCGACAAATATAGATAAATGACTATACAAAACTAACTGGAAAACAAAAATACCATCAACTATAGTTAAATGAATTCTACAGTATAAATGTTTTGAAAAAAATGGTTTATGAAATTTTCCACGCAAGACTACACACGTTATATTCTTATGAGAGAGAAAACTTGAAAAATAAAATCTTTTTACAAATGTCATCTATTATATAATAAAAGTACTAAATGGGATAACTAGAAAAAAGACAATTCGTCAAAGAAAATCTCACAACTATCAGAAACACCTGGCCATTATTTTAAAGCTCTCTAAAATAAAAACAATTAGATTTCTATAATATCTCTTTCTCATCGAAGTTGGGCGAAACCCACCTATGCCATTATAAAAAAATGTTTCATCTCTTTTAGTTTTTCACTAAATTTCTACAGATAGATGGGCCACCAGCTATAGGTTCGATCTTCCCCTCAAGAAAAACAAAGCTATAGGATCGATCACATCTGAAAAAACATAAAGAAACGCGAGAAGAAACCGTTCTCAAAAACCTCTCACATCTGCCGTCCAAAAAAACTCTCACGTCTGCTGCTGCTCTCGTTTCCCGTCCATCGGATGCATCGCATCATGGCTTTCTCCCATGGTTCCACACCCCTTGCAGTTCCTTCTTTCCTCCTCACCGTTGTCGCGACAGCCTGATGGCGGAATAACAAGTATCTTCCTCGATGCCTACTTCATTTGTACAGATCCCATGCTGGACATCCTCTTCAACAACTCGGTCCCTTGCTTGTGGTGATTTACTTCTTCATCCGGTTCTTCTCTGCCTCAGCCTATGCAGATTATAGGTCTGCTACCAAGCGTACGACGCTTTCATGTTTGTATGGAAATATTATGTTCTACATCTTACTTGGTCCATGCGGTGTTATTTCGGGTGTTCTACATCAATGCAATAAAACAATATGCAATAGGCTAAACAACATACAAATTAATTAGACCACCTTTTGTTAACATTTTTGTGGTTGTAGTAAAAAAATGTGATGTTAATAAATAGTTCCTTCTACAATAACTTCGTTTACAAAAAAACTACAGGATAGAAATAATATGTTATCATTACTGAACCTTATAAAATTCTAGCCCGCGCATCGAGTGGGCCACTTTTCTAGTTAGTTAAAATTATTTTATATTACCAATGGAAAAGAACAATCGACATGCACTACAGGTCACCGAGTATCAAGTCATACGCCGAGTGTCAAAACACGGGTTTAACGCTTAGTGGCATGCAAGCCGAGTGAAAAAACAGGTTCAACGCTTAGTGGCATGCAAGCCGAGTGAGGCTAACACGACACACGGCTACATGGCGACACTCGGCTTACTTCCATGTAAGTTCTGTGTCCACGCAGAAGACATTTGGCTTATGTAATATACACGGCTGGCATCTTAATCAGCTGTGAGGCCGTGAAAAAAGTACTCGGCTTACCTTAAATACACCGCAAGTTTAACTGCCACACGGCGTCCACTAACGACTCCGGGATGGTGCTAGCTATAAGGCGAGTACCCAATAAACTTCACTCGGCTTAGCAGTGCAGAAACTATATGTAGTGCAAAAATTGATGAGAGTAGTGAGTTGGACTTATAATTGCTTCTTGCATTTTGTTTCTTTCCCCCTATTTTGCACCCATTTTGTCTAGGCTAGTTTTCATCGCCCTTTCGATCCCTATTAATCGGTATTAGAATAATCCAAGATGCATAGGCGATCTACCAAGGACTAAAGCAATCACACGAGTCCACCCGGCACCACCGCGTGATGCCGGTGCCCGACAAGGAGGAGCATCTCATTCCATGGGTGTACCGTCGATCGCTTACCACGGCGGAAACGGACACCCGACGGCTCCAAAGGATCACCGTCAAGGCTCCGGCTCGGCATTGATCAGTCTGAACGAGAGGTGGCGGAGGCAGCGATGGAGGCGGCGAGGGTCGCCAACCTCAAGCGCAAGAAGGCACTACTAGGGAAAAGCCTAAATGAAGGTGCTTAGCAGTAGCGCCGGGCAGGTCGACCGCGATACTCTTAATTATTAGCGGCGTTGTTCCAGAACATGCACTATAGGTATCACTTAGTAGCAGCACGAGTTAAGCAACCAGCGCTACTACTCGTGGTCTCCACAGCACCCCAGGGTAGGCCACAGTAGCAGCGATGGGTATATTACCCGCGCTGTAACTAATCTTCTAGTAGTAGTGCATGTACTGTACAAAACACTTCTACTATTTATACGTAAAGCCAGCCTATGGGCCTCAATTACGAGTAGTGGGGGCCTGCAATCCGGCGCTGCAGGTACCTTGGTAGCAGTAGCGTCGGCTGATACGTCTCCAATGTATCTCTAATTTTTTATTATTTCATGCTAATATATTACCAATCTTAGACGCTTTATATGAAATTTTATATCATTTTCTAGGAGTAACCTATTGACTTAGTGCCTAGTGCCAGTTGTTGTTTTCTGCCTGTTTTCTGTTTTCCTGAAAATTTGTACCAAACGGAGTCCAAACTCTACGAAACTTTTTGATGATTTTTTTCTCGACATAAGAGACCCTAGAAGCTTTAGAAGAGAACATATGAGAAGCAAGGAGATAGTAAGGCAACAGGGCGCGCCCTTTGGGGTGTGCGTGCCTGTTACCTTGTGGGCCTCACGTGGTTCTGTCTGACCTAATTCCAATTCTAAAAATTCTTAAATACTGGGAAACCCCAGAGAAGCCACTATAACAATTTTTCTGCCGCCGCAAGTGCCTGATCTTCCGCAACCCCCTCTGGAAGCCTTTTTCGGTACTCTGCCGGAGAGGGAATTGATCATAGAGGGCTTCTACATCAACCTTGTTGCCTTCCGATGATGTGTGAGTTGTTAGTTAATACAGACCTGCTGGTCCATAGCTAGCAGCTAGATAGCTTCTTCTTTCTCTCTTTGATCTTCAATACAATGTTCTCTTCGGAGATCGATTCAATGTAATCTTCTTTTGTTGTGTGTTTGTTGGGATCCGATTAATTGTGGTTTTATGATCAGATTATTCATTGAAATTAATTGAGTCTTTGTTGAACTTTATTATGCATGATTGTTATAGCTTTATATTTCTCTCTGATCTATCTGTTTGGTTTGGCCAACTAGGCTGATTTATCTTCAGCAGGAGAGGTGCTTTCTAGTAGGTTCAATCTTGCGGTGTCACTACTAGGAAATAACTTATAGGTAGATGCTTAATAGTAGCGTGGGGTAAGGGACCCACGCTGCAGGTACATATTAGTAGTAGCGTGGGTGGGCGCATCATGCGCTGCTGGTAAGTGTGCCCCATGGTACCACCCGGGTCGAGCCGTAGTAACAGGCTAGCAGCACCGTGTAAAGACCCGCACCTGTAGCGCGGGGCATATAACTGGCGCTGCGACAACTGTTACACGGGGCCAGCTGTTGGGCCCCACTTAGCAGCAGCATTGGGATACGACCCGCGCTACAGGAAGGTGTCATAGCAGTAGCGCGGGCCTTCACCCTGCACTAATGCTAAGGCGCACCAGCCAAAGCAGCCATCTTTTTTTCCCTCCTCCTCCCTCCCCTTCCTTCTGCCATAGATTCCTTTGCTCTCCACTTGCTCTCTTCTCTCTTTCTTCTCCACCCTCCTCCCTCTCTTCTCGCACTTCATTAATGGCTCACATTCCTCACTTGATTTTCTTCTCCCTCTCCCATCTTCCCATATCTCTTGCCCCTTCCACTCCATTCACTCACTAGCAATCTCTCCTCTCCACTTGTTAGATGCATCTCCTCCCGAAGTAGATCTACTCATTAAATGAAGTAAGCTAGCTATCTCACTCTCATGAATGAAGGAGCATTAAATATCTTTGTCCACTTCGATCCCAAAAGCGACAACGGGTCATCACCTCCCTATCTAGATACATGAGTAAAAATTAGTGTTTTGCAAGAATGGAAATATATGTGTGTGCGATTTTACCAAATTGTGCATGGCATGAGTTGCCTATATGTATTTGCCGAAATGTGTGTGTGACATGAGTTGCCTATGTTTTACCGACATGTCGATTTATTTTGGTTACGGCGAACTTGGGCAAACTCAATATGTCCTATTCTTAGGGAAGGTGATGCCGAATTTCTGTATGAGTTTCATGCATGCATGCGTGGTTAAAATTCTTTTGCTTATACCGTGCAAGCGATCATGAAGTTCAGTGGTAGGATGGTGGAAAGATGGTTGCAATCCATGGTGCACGACATGTGTGAAAATAACCAGAAGGCAATTTTATGTCCGTGTCAAAGATGCAAAGGATGGCTATACTCGGTGAATAAGTCAAGATTACGATGATGAGGATGTCGGCGGGGCAACCAATAACGACATGGGTTCAGACGAAGAGATAATCGATAATGGACGCGAAGAAGAGGGCGTCGGACAAGACGGCGGAGAAGAGGCCGGATATGACTGATAAGAAGCGAACACGCCACAGTCTTCGTCGCTACTAACTTTAGTCCTGCGGGACCCTCATGATCGAGACTTGCTTCGCAAGAAGACGATTAGCGACAGAGCTGCTTCTAGAGAGGAGGCCAAGCTGGTACACCTGGAGTTAGACTCAAAGACTCCATTGTATGATGGTTGCGATTCCGAGGTGACCAGCTTGAATTTCACGCTCGAACTTCTGAAGATGAAGGCCAAAAACAAATGGACCGACAGAAGTCTCGATGATCATTTGAAGTACCTAAAGAAGGTTCTTCCTGCGGGGAACCTGTGTCCTACTAGTGTCGAGGAGGCCAAGAAAATCATGTGCCCGCTTGATCTTCCGTACATTAGATACCACGCATGCATCAATGATTGTATCATTTACCGGAACGAGCACGCGGAAAAAACCAGTTGTCTGATACGTATCCAACGTATGTATAACTTTTTATTGTTCCATGCTATAATATTATCTATCTTGGATGTTTTATATGCATTTATATGCTATTTTATATCATTTTTTGGGACAAACCTATAAACCTAGTCCAAGTGCCAGTTGCTATTTTTTCCTTGTTTTTGACTTTTACAGAAAATCAATACCAAGCGGAGTCCAACCGGAATAAAACTTTACGATGATTTTTCTTGGACAACAAGAGTCCCACGAAGCTTCGGGAGGAGGCCAGAGGAGCCACAAGCCTCCTCGCCGCGCCCGGGGTGGGCGCCCTCAGGGCTTGTGGGCCCCTCGGGAATCCCCTAACCCTAACTCCAGCACTATAAATGCTCAAATATTCCCCCTACACCAGAGGGCACACCAAAAATACTTTTCCGCAGCCGCAAGCTTCTGTTCTCGTGAGATCCCATCTTAGGACCTTTTCCGGCACTCCGTCGGAGGGGGATTCGATCACGGAGGGCCTCTACACCAACCTTGCTGCCCTTCCGATAATCTGTGAGTAGTTTACCATAGACCAACGGGTCCATAGCTAGTAGCTGATACGTCTCCAACGTATCTATAATTTTTTATTGTTCCATGCTATTATATTATCTGTTTTGAATGTTTTATATGCATTAATATGCTATTTTATATTATTTTTGGGACTAACTTATTAACCTAGAGCCCAGTGCCATTTTCTGTTTATTCCTTGTTTTTTAGTTTTACAGAAAAGGAATATCAAACGGAGTCCAAACGGAATAAAACTTTTGCGATGATTTTTCTTAGACCAGAATAAACCCAGCAAACTTGGAGAGGGGGCCAGAAGATTCCCGAGGAGGCCACAAGCCTCAGGGGCGCGCCCTAGGGGGGGGGCCCTGAGGGCTTGTGGGCCCCTCGGAGGTCCTCTAACCCTAATTCTTCCTCTATAAATTCCCAAATATTCCCAAATGACCAGAAGCGTCCACCAAAATACTTTTCCGCCGCCGCAATCCTTCAGTACCCATGAGATCCCATCTTGGGGCCTTTTCCGGCACCCTGCCGGAGGGGGATTCGATCAGGGAGGGCTTCTACATCAACTCTATTGCCCTTCCGATGAAGCATGAGTAGTTTACCACAAACCTACAAGTCCATAGCTAGTAGCTAGATGGCTTTTTCTCTCTCTTTGACCTTCAATACAATGTTCTCCTCGATGTTCTTGGAGATCTATCCGATGTAATATTCTTTTGTGGTGTGTTTATCGAGATCCGTTGAATTGTGGATTTATGATCAGATTATCTATGAATATTATTTGAATCTTCTCTGAATTCTTATATGCATGATTTGATATCTTCATATTTCTCTTCGAATTATCGGTTTGGTTTGGCCAACTAGATTGGTTCTTCTTGCAATTGGAGAGGTGCTTTGTTTTGGGTTCAATCTTGTGGTGTCCTCACCCAGTGACAAAGTAGGGGTAGAGAGGCACGTGTTGTATTGTTGTCATCGAGGATAAAAAAGATGGGGTTTTCGTCATATTGCTTGAGTTTATCCCTGTACATCATGTCATCTTACTTAAGGCGTTACTCCATTCTTATGAACTTAATACTCTAGATGCATGCTGGATAGCGGTCGATGTGTGGAGTAATAGTAGTAGATGCAGGTAGGAGTCGGTCTACTTGACACGGACGTGATGCCTATATTCATAATCATTGCCTTGGATATCGTCATAGCTTTGCGCTTTTCTATCAATTGCTCGATAGTAATGTGTTCATCCACCATATGTTTTCTTTCAAGAGAGAAGCCTCTAGTGAAACATATGGCCCCCGGGTCTATTTTCGATCATATATTTTCAGATCTATGAACCAAAAAAACCCAAAAATACCTTGCTGCAATTTATTTATTTTTACTTTGTTTTATGTTTTAGTAATCTTTTATATCTATCTCTATCAGATCTCATCCTTGCAAGTGACCGTGAAGGGATTGACAACCCCTTTATCGCGTTGGGTGCTAGTGTTTGATTTATTTGTGCAGGTGCATAGATTGGAGACTTGCGTGTACCTCCTACTGGATTGATACCTTGGTTCTCAAACTGAGGGAAATACTTATCTCTACTTTGCTGCATCATCATTTCCTCTTCAAGGAAAAAACCAACGCAACCTCAAGAAGTAGCAGTAGCTAGATGGCTTCTTCTCTCGCTTTGATCTTCAATACAATGTTCTCCTCGATGTTCTTGGAGATCTATTCGATGTAATCATCCTTTGTGGTGCGTTTTTTGAGATCCGATGAATTGTGGATTTATGATCAGATTGTCTATGAATATTATTTGAGACTTTTTCTGAACTCTTTTATGCATGATTAATATAGCTTTGTATTTCTCTCCGATCTATTGATTTGGTTTGGCCAACTAGATTGGTTTTTCTTGGAATGGAAGAGGTGCTTTGTGATGGGTTCAATCTTGCAGTGTCCTCACCTAGTGATAGCAGGGGTAGCGAGGCACGTATTTGTATTATTGCTATTAAGGATAAAAATATGGGGGTTTTACCATATTGATTGGACCTATCCCTCTACATCATGTCATCTTGCTTAAGGCGTTACTCCGTTATCGTTAACTTAATACACTAGATGCATGCTGGATAGCGGTCGATGTGTGGAGTAATAGTAGTAGATGCAGGAAGGAGTCGGTCTACTTGTCACGGACGTGATGCCTATATTCATGATCATTTCCTTGGATATTGTCATAACTATGCACTTTTCTGTCAATTGTTTAACAGTAATTTGTTTACCCACCATATTCTTTCTTCAAGAGAGAAGCCTCTAGTGAAACCTATGGCCCCGGGTTTATTTTCCATCATATATTTTCAGATCTATAAAACCAAAAACCGAAAAATACCTTGCTGCAATGTATTTATATTTACTTTATTTTGCCTTTTACTTATGTTTTATACCTATCTCTATTAGATCTCACGCTTGAATGTGACCGTGAAGGGATTGACAACCCCTTTTTCGTGTTGTGTGCATGTGTTTGTTAGTTTGTGCAGGTGCATATATTGGGGAATTGCTTGTGCCTCTTACTGGATTGATACATTGGTTCTTAAATAAGGGAAATACTTATCTCTACTTTGGTGCATCACCCTTTCCTCTTCAAGGAAAAAATCAACGCAACATCAAGAAGTAGCAGGAAGAATTTCTGGCGCCGTTGCCGGGGAGGTTCTACATCAAGCCTACCAAGTACCTATCATAAACTCTCATCTCTTGCACTTACAGCATTTGCCATTTTCCTCTCGTTTTCCTCTCCCCCACATCTAAAATGTTTTAAAATAAACACAAAAATATTTGCCTTTTTATTCGCCTTCTTTCTGTTCGTCTTTTCGTTTGCTTTTTGTTTGCTTGTGTGCTAGATTGCTTACTTTGCTTTCATGGCTAGTCCTTCTATCATAGTTAGTACCCCGGAAAGTGAGGTTCTCAATTTTAAACAAAGGTGGGAGAGAATTTAAAAGATGCTTGGTATAGAATTTGCAATGCTCAGAATAGTTCTACCCGTAAGCAATCTACTACCGTTCTTCTCAGAAATTTTTATGTGGGTGTGATACGTCCTTTTTGCATCATGATTACCTACTGTTATTTATAATGTTTTTATGCATAATAATGATTTATGGAGTAATTCTAATGCTTTTTCTCTCATAATATGCATGGTTTACACAAAGAGCGAGAATACCGGCAACTGGAATTCTGGACCTGAAAAAGTTACGTCAGAGATACCTATTCTACACATCTCCAAATGAGCTGAAACTTTACGAAGAATTATTTTGAAATATTTTATAAATATTGGAGAAAAGAACTACCGGAGGGGGCCACCTGGTGAGCACAAGACACCAGGGCGCGCCAGGCCCACCATGCGCGCCCTGGTGGGTTGTGCTCAGCCCAGCCCACCTCCGGTACCCATCTTCTGGTATAGAGGTCATTTTGACCTAGAAAAAAAATCAGGAGAGGACTTTCGGGACAGAGCGCCGCCGTCTCGAGGCGGAACTTGGGCAGGAGAACTTTTGCCCTCCGGCAGAGCGATTCCGCCGGGGGAACTTCCCTCCCGGAGAGGGAAATCGAAGCCATCATCATCACCAACAACCCTCTCATCTTTGGGAGGCCAATCTTCAACAGCACCATCTCCTCTCAAACCCTAGTTCATCCCCTGTGTTCAATCTTTGTTCCGGAACCTCAGATTGGTACCTGTGGGTGACTAGTAGTTGATTACATCTTGTAGTTGATTACTATATGGTTTATTTGGTGGAAGATTATATGTTCAGATCCATTATGCTATTTAATACCCCTCTGATCTTAAGCATTATTATCATTTGTGAGTAGTTACTTTTGTTCTTGAGGTCATGAGAGAAGTCATGTTGCAAGTAATCATGTGAACTTGATATGTGTTCGATATTTTGATGATATCTATGTTGTGATTCCCTTAGTGGTGTCATGTGAACGTCGACTACATGGCATTTCACCATATTTGGGCCTAAGGGAATGCATTGTGCAGTAGTTATTAGATGATGGGTTGCTAGAGTGATAGGCTTAAACCCTAGTTTATGCGCTACTTCGTAAGGGACTGATTTGGATCCATATTTTGTTTAATGCTATGGTTATATTTTATCTTAATTCTTTTCTCGTAGTTGCGGATGCTTGTGAGGGGGTTAATCATAAGTAGGAGGTTTGTTTAAGTAAGAATAGCACCTAACCACCGGTCCACCCACATATCAAATTATCAAAGTAGCGAACACGAATCAAACCAGCATGGTGAAACTGACATGGTGAAATTCCCGTGTACCCTCAAGAACGCTTTGCTTCATATAAGAGACCGTTTTTGCCTATCCTTTGCCACAAAATGATTGGGCTACCTTGCTGCACTTTATTTACCGTTACCATCACTTGTCCGTTACAAATTATATTACTATGAAACTATCTGTTACCGACTATTTCAGTGCTTGCAGAAAATACCTTGCTAAAAACCACTTGTCATTTCCTTCTGCTCCTCGTTGGGTTCGACACTCTTACTTATCAAAAGGACTACGATTGATCCCCTATACTTGTGGGTCGTCAAGACTCTTTTCTGGCACTCCACACTGCACACAGTCCCGACAATGCCTCCACACCGCATGCAGGTATTGATTCTGCCTCTAGCGCTCGGATCTCTCCCTTTAGCAGTTCACCGGCGAAGACACGCGCGGCCGTTGCGTAGGCTTGGCGATGGCCAAAGGGCTCGTTGGCTCAACGTTGCCGCTCATAAAGTGCGACGATTACCCGGAGCAGGTGGTGCGCAAAGTTTCTACCATGCGGGAACATCCCGGATGGGTGTTGTTCAAGTAAAAGAAAGATGGCGTATATGAGTCGTTTCATTCGGTTGTTCACCGGATTCGGCACAATTTCGGTAGCTCATTGTTTGCTCTAATGTATGTGTAGGATGGATGCAAGTTTTAGTATTGATAAGAAGATTACATCGATCTATTGATAGCATGAAAATTGATAGATGCTCGTGCACTGATTGTAAGAATAGAGTCTAGAGATGAGACTACATGCGAAGCAACGTCTACTTCTTCGAAATCAAAGAAAAAAGTAAGAAGTGTGCAAGCTCGAGAAGCTGCAGATCAACAATGAAGACATAGAGAAGATATTAATCCAACTAGTGGGAGCAGTTATGGAAATCGGATATCTTTTAAAATGTCTAATTGTGGTTCCTATTTTCCTTGGTCTTGCTCTCGTAACGAAGAATATGTGAATAATGTACTCCAATGTATCAAAATGTCGTTGAATGAAATAAAGAAGCATATAAATGTGTTTCAGTGGCCGAAAATGAAAAACAAATGAAAAAAAATTACACCGTTATATATAGGGGATCGGCTAGGTCCGGCCAAAATTTAGTGTTGTAAATTTACTCCACTAAGGGTTTACTCCACCTGATACTCCACTATTTATTGGGGATCGGTTAGAAATGCTCTAAGTAATAACCATGGAGATATTATGAATATGTACACAAGAAGCTGTATTTGAAAAAATTGTGCAAGATAAGTACACATATTCTGAATCTTTGTCAAAACTGTAGAAGATTCTGAATATCGCGCATTGTTCCTACCAAACAGAGGAGCTGGAAATGCGGATCAGCTGAAGACAAAATTGTACTACTTGTTAAATTTAGTTTCCTGATTCGAGCATTCAAGGAATGTTTCTTTGAAGAGGGTGATGTAGTTTGTGCCCCATTTCCATCAAATTTTAGAGCGGGCAATCCAGGTATGTATTCCATCCCGCTCAAATTGTAAGCTTTATATTCGCTGATGGAGGCTTGGACATTGGAGCTATATTAATTTCTTCACAAAGAGTATAACAAAGAACTTTTTGGTACACTTGAAAGGTACCCCATAAAATCGTATATATTGAGTAGGTGTAGACGTGTAGGCAAGAATATTCTGGTTCACATATAACTGAAATGTATTTTCGTGAATGTTACATACAGTATGAGATAAATTTTCAAGAAAAATGGCAAGTCTAGCGCCCGCAGTCCCATACTAGTTGTTGTTTTTCATGTCTGGATCCTGGAACCAGTGACTCTTGAATATCCCAAACATAACACCACCAGAGAAGGTGGTGAGATGGCTAAACTAATGCTTGCTCTCCTTTTTAACTGCCACATGTAAGTTTTATGATTTTTTGTCGTATCTAATGAACACTAAACTTGCGACTATCTAGTTTAATTGTGGTAGCACTGGGAAAGATGGTGCTGCGACTGCATTGTGCTATGCAAGCCGTGTGGCGGTGTTGCGACAAGAGCAGTGGAATCATGAGGGTTGAGCAATGTTTGTTCTTGTCAGGAATGGGAAATCAATGGCGTATTGAGGAGCACATGCCACAGTTGTTGTAGTCCGCAATAATGTCCTATCGTCCATTGCAAAGATGACTATAACATGGTAATTTTTGTAGATGCGTGAAAGCAATTTTTTCGCAACATGTCTAATTGCTAGATGAGTAATCTTATTTGCGTCTACTATGGTCGATAGCTCGGGTCTGCGCCCACATGTTATTGAGAAAACCAAGACTCTCAAAAAAAGAAAAAAGAAAAAGGAAAAGGAAGTTGCATGCACGCATGCTGCCTATTTTGTAAACATCACCCAGAAAAGATGTAAACAAAACAGGATTAGACCATATTTAGTAAAGTTACCGGCTTCTCTTTGGGCTCCTTTCTTCACGGCGGGCGCATGGTTTTACAGGACGAGATTAGCGGTTACGGTTCAAGGAAAAACGCACAAGACCCACCAGCACCATCTCTCCTCTCCTTCCCTCCCTCCCTCACCATTCAAATACCTCCCGACTTCCTCCTGCAAACATTTCATCGCACCACCACTGTTCATCGGGTTGATTGATTATCATGACGGCCCAACTCGCTCTAGCCCTTCTGCTTTTCCTCGTTGTTGCCTCCACCAGCCCCCTCGCATCCGCCCATGGCGATCTTGACTATGGCGGTGGATTGAAGAAATATGAAGCTACCGGCGGATACACCGCCGGTATTGAGAAGAAACCCGAAGCTGTCTCGGCCAGTGCTGAGAAGAAACCCGAAGCCATCTCCGCTGATGTTGAGAAGAAACCAGATGCTGTCTCCGGATCCGACGTCTCCTCCAGCGCGGAGACGAAACCTGACGTCGCCCCCAACATTGTTGACGTGGAGAAGAAACCGGTAAGTGCCTCTGGCTATGCCGGCAAGGAGAAGAAACTCGAAGGCGGCACCAAGGCTGCTGAGGAGAAGAAACTCGAAGGCGGCACCAGGCCTGCTGAGGAGAAGAAAGCTGAAGTGGCCTCCGAGAAGAAATCCAAAAGAATGAGTGAGCCCTCCCAGCCTTCCACCATCGAGAAGAAACCCAAAAGTAAAAATGAGAAGAAGTCCAAAGGAAAGAACGACACCTCTGGATACACTGGTGCGGAGAAGAAACCAAAAGAAAAAGTAGATACACCCAACAAGGAGAAGCCAACGGAGCCGAAGGTCATGGTTATGATACCTAAAAAATACACCAAGCCAAAGGAGGAGCCGAAAAAGGAGGAGCCGAAGAAGGAAGAGCCGAAGAAGGAGGAGATCATGGCGACCGTCACATCCGATAGTTACAATGCACCGAAGATTGCTCAGCCGGAGACGCCGGCAGCTAGCACAGCCGACACTTATGCTGCGCCAAAGACTGCTCAGCCCGAGATGGCGGCGGCTAGCACAACCGGCGGTTAAGCCTAGACGAAGAATGCCTAGCCAGACACGCCTGAAGATTGGCCATTTCCCCTACCACATATGTATGTCCAGATCCTCACCTACCTTCCGAGTAACCAACCAAAATAACTTACAATCTCAGCTCACTTGTGGAGGGACTATGACTAGATCCGGTCCACGGTCATTTTCTATACCCCAATTTTCATTGTGTAAGTGCTTATCCTTAATGTACCACTTATGCAACTCCATCTGTAGTATTATTCTACTTCTGTAAAGAAAACATGTACCCATGAGGTAACTAAACGGGTGTGTTATCACTTTGTATTCTAGAATGAAAACTCATGTACCGTGCATGTAACACTCGATTTGGTAAATTTAGCTTTCGTGAATACTTCCCAGATTGTTTCCTAGAGTAGAGAAAATACTTCGCAGCAGTTCCAATGTGCCTGCAGCTAAACATCATCACATATCATGTACTACTGGCACTAGTAGAACGCCCGTGTGTTGCCACGGGCTTTAAAAAATACTTGTTGCATATATAAACATAATGCATATCAATTTTCAAATGTGAAGAAAAATTGAATTCTCCTTTACTTGCAATGTATTTAGATAAAAAATGCAATTCAACGAACAACATATACTAAATCATCTGATGCACACAATAAAAGGAAGTGGATTAAAAAATATAGAACAACTTCATCGTGCACTACATTACAAACGATAGGTAACACCTGGACGCCTTTTTATGCAGGTGCTATCTAGATAGCACCTCAATGCATTTATATGCAGGTGGTATCTATCAACTGACCGGCCGTCTCATAGAGCATGTCCATTGTTATTATCCATTAATTGTCCCTAGTTACATGGTACAAGGAACACTTTCTCACAAGGTGCCATGTACAAAAAATAATATGAAATGAAGTACGTATTATTATGCATCTGAACCATATTGACTACTAACGTGACCTGTGTTGATGAATCTAGAAAGGCTGCAACTTGCTCGGAAATTCAAAGGGCGTCATAACAAGCTTGACGGTCGGGTGCACACACTCTCGAAGGCGGTCTGGGAGACGATGATGCAGGTGATGCCGCCGCCGGCGACGTCCTACCGAAAAAGCTCCACCACGTGTCGCTAGTTATCACACCTAACCTCAAGGACCTACAACACATCAACACGCAACATATACTCAAATCCGTAAATCGAAAATCAGGAGCCCACACGAGTGACCTCTGGAATTAGGGGTGACGAAGAGTATGCATATCCAGTTCGGGTGGATCCAACTTCCAGAATGCTAAATATCTGAAAGGTCACTAATATCAAAGTTGATCAATCAAACATGTGTCAAGTGACCGAGTTCAAAATCATCTAAACACTTGCGAAGAACCCTGCCATGTGACTGAATACCACATCTCAAAGATGGCCATGTGGGCACTGGCACAAGTAAAGGGTGAAGGCACCGTTGTTGATGCCCCAAGCTTGAAGTTGTGGAACGGGTAATACTCTACTCATCAACATTTCACACACCAACATAATCTCACCACACATGCTAAAGAATTAGCCCCAGTCTCTCTAATGGGCTAATGCCATTTTTGTTCACACTATATGCTGTTCCTCAAGGCACTGGGATACTATGCCCAAAGGAATTTCAACTTCTGATGATGCTGTGACAAAAAGAGTGATGGAGAATTAGGGACACAAGCAAAGGTGTTTAGCTAAATTCAAGAAATCAAACCAAAATCACAGGGTGGGGAAGTTAATCTGATCTTGTCATGGAAGACATTTACCTAAGCAAACTAAAAAAATCCATTTTCAAAGAGAATTAGTCAAATCCTAGATTACTTTCGTCAACCAAATCAAGAACTGCATGTTTGCACGAGGACACATGAAGGGAAGAAGAATGTCGTACCTTGTAGGGGAAGAGCAACAAATCAACAAGTCGCCAGCGGTGTTGGAGGAGGACCAGAGCACGCTGTCTTCTCCACTCCTTCGCGAGGCTGCGCTTCACCCTCCCCGAAACAAAACGACCTACGTACTCCCCTTTAATAGTATAGACTAAACTATTGATTATTCCAAAGAGTAATAATCATAATTAGAAATACTAACCAGAAGGTAAAACAACAAAAAATAATCTTATATAATGCAGTGCATACCTACTTGATATGGATGGGCTGGCAAGAACAGAATAAGAACTGTGATATTTAGTTTTCACTCGTATAAAACTTATAGGCTACAAATCTATAATACCTAAATAGTTCATCCCCACTATGTTATTTCTCTTGACATGCAGCCAATCCACATCAGCAGCACTGCCACGTCAACGATTAGCTAGAGACTTACATATGGGACCCACCATAGTTCAAAACAGACACATTTGCTTCAGTTTCTACCGCTTGGACCCATGAGAGAGCATCCGCACACACGTCATCTCCCCCGCTTTCAGAGTCTTAAACGGACGAGGGTAGAAATAGTACAAAAAATTCCCCTCCCACAGTACCACCGCTCATCCAGCACAGGGCAACACAATCTGCCCATCGTTCTCCTGCACGGCCGCCTGTCCTCCCAACCCAACCTGACACCACTGGAGCGCCGCCGATTCGCTGCCCTTCCTCCTCTCTTCCATCGAGTTTCCTTCTCCTCTCATCGCGCGCTGCGCGCCCACGGCGACCACACCTCCACCGCGCCTCACATGCGCGCCGCTGCCGCTGTAGGCCTCCTCTGCCGTCCGGCCAAATCTGGCCGCCACCTTGAGGTCAGCGCCGCTCCTCACCGCGCCATGGCCGCCGCCCTTGCTCGCGCGTCGCCCGCCTCACAACACACCGTCCCGCTCACGCTACCCGTCCACCACCGCACGCTGCCGCCATCAGCCGTCTGCTTCGACGGACAGGCGGCCGCCGGTACGACGTCTCCTGGGCGCAGGGACGGGGCCGGGCGCGACTCCGTTGCTGCTACCCCTAGTCATCAAGGAGCAACATGAATCGGGCTGGGCGCACCCATTCCTCTGCTCCGATCTTCTAGGCGCGGTTGGACGCGGGTCGTTTGCCATTTGGTCACTGGCGTCGTTGCTCTGCTCTGCTGTCGTCATCGTTCGCGAGGAGCCGGTTTCCATCTGTAACACCGTCTTCCCAGGGACACCACATTCTGGTTTGTCACATAGCTTACTTCACTGCTACTGAGTACGGACTAAGCTTCTCGATGTGGAGATCATGTAATCCTGCTGTTCTTCAGTAATTTTTCGTTTGCTGATACTAACCACACAACCCACTGCCTGAACGTCTGTGCAGCCCCTCCAAATGGCCCACACTTTTATCTTATCGGTTGCCATTTACGGCCATCCAATAAACTCTTCTCCTAAAAATCAAAGAAACCCTTCTGCTGAACATCATTGATGATTGACGCTTCACTTCCTCTCCCCACTATGTCAACAAGAAACTGATGGATTCCCATTTAAATTGGGTGCTCCACAACTCATTTCATTCCCGTCGTCCTCCATACGGGTGGCCGTTCTGCCATACTACTCATACAGCTACCAGTGGTGAACAACTCCCTCCGATGGTTCCGTCTTCTTAAATCAGCACCATGAGCCCCTCTCCCTTCCCAATCCGCTCCGAGGACCATGGACATATTCATACTCCACCATCCCTGTTGTTACGCCGGGAATAACAAGGCTGCTGACATCGGATCTTCATAGGCTGAGGAGGAGAATGCTGACAGCAAGGAGGCCAGTACAGAACTGCACGGCCAAAATACAGGTGAGTCTCTGCCGCCTCAAGAAGATTCCACACCCTAGCATTCGAATTTCTCATGTGCCATGGTTGCTTTTGGACTTAGGGCTTTTGGTGTATGGATTTGCTTGCCGTGCCTAGGCTATGTTTGATTCAATCTGTTTTGGCAGGTTTCAACGACATTGGACATTTGGGATCAATATTTTTTGTTTTCATCCCTTGCTTCGTGTCTACATAAGTACATGATGATTTACGTTTTCTGTTCTTGCTGCTATGAATTTGCATGCAGGAGATATGGGTTGCTGACAGAAATTAGAAGAGCAATTTCTACCATAGTTTGGATATTTTTTCGCTCAAGGCTGCAAATGGAATACCTCACGTTCTTTATTCCAAAATCAGGTTTGTTAGCTCTCTTTCGGTTAAGCCTCCCATATTATTTCTGTTTTTTTTAGTTATTTCACATTGGTAAATCTGCAAAAAATGATATGTTATAAGTATAGTTTTAGGTGTTCTATAAAGTGGAATTTTGATCTTCTGCTGCGACTGCGAGAGAGCAAAAAACTGTTTGTCCATTATGCTACAATTGTTGTTTTATAGACACGGCTCATGAATCCTCGGTGAAATGTCTTGCTTCGTTATGGTACCGCTTGATGGAAAGTTCATGCCTTGGCCGATGCAAAGGTATGCTGAACTTGCTATGATGTAGCCGATGAAAGTTCATTTTTCCATGTACTCATATACCACCACGTGTGTCAGTTAGTTCATTTTCCTCATAAGTTTCTACCGCACATTACTAATGTTTTCTGGCTATGCCTATGGATTTTAAGTTCTAGAAACAGGTAATGCTGATAAGGCTGTCAAGCTTTGCCTGTAAACTGAATATGCAGAAAAATTCAGTGTCGCCTATACTCAAAAATCATGCCCAGCACACCATTTTTTCAGTTTGTAGCAGCGAGCAGAAAAGTAGGAGTGAATTTTATTTAGCTTCAATCACTACTGCAGGATGCTGCTAATGCGACACTACGATCAGAGACCCTTTGACGAAACTGTGTGCGATGCATTAATCGCAAACGGTGATGTAAAAAACCGTCAAAAAAGATGCAAAACGTTTGCGATGGCGGGTACATCAAACACGGTTCAGATTTTACTTGCGTGTGCGATGCTGGGCATACGGTTGATCCAGACAAACTATTTGCGATTAGACAGAACAACAGAAACGGGCAGCCATATCAATGTGTGTGCGATATACGGCATACAGTTCGCTCCGATGAATTGTTTGCTATTAGGGAAAACAACAGAAACGGTCGGCCAGATCAAGGTGTGTGTGATATATGGCATATGGTTCACTCGAATGAACTGTTTTCGATTAGGGAAGAGAACATAAACGGTTCAACTTAACAAGATGTGTGTGATATGTGGCAAGCAGGCCCGGAGGTTAATTTGACAACAAGTACAAAGAGGTTAATTTGACATATATGACTAATAAGTTTCACAGAAATCATATCACTTTTTTTGGAAAACATTTAATTGCGTTGAATATATATAGTGCTCCGTCCTATTAGTTGAATTAACCTCGAGGTCCATGTTTTGGAAACACGTCGTAAAGTAACGGGATAGACCTTCATTCATGCCAATCAACATGTGTTCAAAAAACAAGAATTATCAATAAGTAACGAGATAGACCTTCTTCAAGCGAATCAACATGTGTTCAAAAAACAAAAAATGTCAAACATTACAAAACAAGGACCTTGAGGTTAATTAGTTCTGTCAGATGAGCAATCGGTAGGGAAGCTGGTCCTTGCTGCTGTAGGATCCCTCTTTGCATCCTTTATTGCGCACCCGGATGACTGACTGTTGCCGCCCAATGGTCAATGCCACGTGCCCCGCGAATGTAGAAGCTTCCCTCCATTGGATGAGTGGCTAACGGTTAATCAAGAAGAACTGTTTGCGATGATGCAGAACAACAGAAACAGGCAGCCAGATGAGGGTGTGTGCGATATACAGCATACAGTTCACTAGGATGAACTGTGTGTGATTAGGCAACACAATAGAAAAGGTTCAACTTAACAAGATGTGTGTGATACGCTGATACGTCTCCGTCGTATCTATAATTTTTGATTGTTTCATGCCAATATTATACAACTTTCACATATTTTTGGCAACTTTTTATATGATTTATTGGACTAACCTATTGATCCAGTGCCAAGTGTCAGTTCCTGTTTGTTGCATGTTTTTTGTTTTGTAGAAAATCCATATCAAACGAAGTCCAAACACGATAAAAATTTACGGAGAATTATTTTGGAATATATGTGATTTTTGGCATTTGGAATCAACGCAAACGGGGGCCCACAACCCCCACAAGACACCAGGGCGCGCCCCAGGGGCCAGGCGCGCCCTGGTGGGTTGTGCCCTCCTCGGATGTCGGTACTTCGGGCGCAAGGAAGCTTATATTCGGAAAAAAATCGTGTTAAAATCTCAACGCAATCGGAGTAACGGATCTCTCGGAATATAAGAAATGGTTTTCGGCCAGATCTGGGGAACGCGAAACAGAAGAGAACAGAGAGGGAGATCCAATCTCGGAGGGGCTCCTGTCCCTCCGCCGCCATGGAGGCCATGGACCAGAGGGGGAACTCTCCTCCCATCTAGGGGGGAGGCCAAGGAAGAAGAAGAAGGAGGGGGGCTCTCTCCCCCTCTCTCCCGGTGGCGCCGGAGTGCCGCCGGGGCTAGGATCGTGACGGCGATCTACATCAACAATTTTGCTACCGTCAACACCAACTCTCTCCCCCTCTATGCAGCGGTGTAACACCCCTTCTCCCTGCTATAATCTCTACTTAAACATGGTGCTCAACTCCATATATTATTTCCCAATGATCTATGGTTATCCTATGATGTTTGAGTAGATCCTTTTTGTCCTGTGGGTTAATTGTGATCTTGGTTGGTATGATTGTATATTTTATTTATGGTGTTGTCCTACGGTGCCCTCCATCTCGCGCAAACATGAGGGGCCCCCGCTGTAGGGTGTTGCAATATGTTCATGATTCGCTTATGGTGGGTTGCGAGAGTGACAGAAGCTTAAACCCGAGTAGGTGGGTTGTTGCATATGGGAAAAAGAGGACTTGATACTTAATGCTATGGTTGGGTTTCACGACCTTAATGATCTTTAGTAGTTGCGGATGCTTGCTAGGGGTCCAATCATAAGTGCATATGATCCAAGTAGAGAAAGTATGTTAGCTCATGCCTCTCCCTCATAAAAAATTGCAAGAATGATTACCGGTACTTGTTATCAATTGCCTAGGGACAAATGACATTCTTGTTGACAAAAGCTATCCACTTTTATTGTCTCACAAAAGCAAAGTACTCATAGTTTTATTCTCGCAAAATAGTTTCATACTTGTTTTAGGTAAAGCAAACGTCAAGTGTGCGTAGAGTTGTATCGGTGGTCGATAGAACTTGAGGGAATATTTGTTCTGCCTTTAGCTCCTCGTTGGGTTCGACACTCTTATTTATCGAAGAAGGCTACAAACGATCCCCTATGATTGTGGGTTATCAAGACCTTTTTCTGGCGCCGTTGCCGGGGAGCAATAGCGTGGGGTAAATATTCTCGTGTGTGCTTGTTTGCTTTCTCACTAAGTAGTTTTTATTTTGTGATTTTGTTTTCTATCTTTAGTTATGGGTAGGAAATTCAAAATACCAAAAAAAATAGTTGTACCTACTAAACCAATGGTTGAAGAACCTCCCAAAATCTATCATACTACTGAAGCTTTCTATTTGGATCATCTTCGATCCATTTGTGCTCATGCTGAAAACCCAACTGGCTTAGTTGAGGGAAAATCATTAAATGAGCATGCTTATTATGTGCGACACCGCTTATCTCAAAAAGGAAAACTTTTATGGCATCATATGAATAGTTTGTATTGCTATGCTCTGAATTTATGTGAAATACATGATTTTACTTGTTGTTCTGAAGACCCTAAAAAACACCTTCCCTTCCAATGTGAGTTTAAGGATAATGGAATCGTATCTTCTTATGCTAAAGGTGTTTATAATTACTATGATGTTGAACAAATTGAAGAATTTGTTGCTTTTAAGGGTGCTTATGAAATTGCTTCTTTGATTGAAAAGTATGATGCTACTCTTTACAAATCTGAAATTTTTAGCATACTTAAATATTGCTATGAAAACTATGCTTCCAATGCTTAAGTTAAAGAATATATTGAGTAGTTCTCCGCTGTCCAAGAAGAGACTAACATTTTGCAGGAGTCTATGGAAGAAGAAATTGATGAAACTGTGAGCTCATTGGATGAAAAAGATGATGAGGAGAGCAAAGAACAAAAGGAGGAAGAGTGGATTAGCGACTCGTGCCCACCTTCTAATGAGAGTAACTCCTTAACTCATACATTGTTTAATTTCCCTTCGTGCTTACCGAAGGATGAATGCTATGATAATTGCTATGATCCCATTGATTCTTTTGAAATATCTCTTTTTGATGAACTTGATGCTTGCTATGCTTGTGGCCTAGATGCCAATATGATTTATGCTTATGGAGATGAACTTGCTATAGTTCCTTATGTTGAGAATGAATTTGTTGCTATTGCACCCACGCATGATAGTCCTATTATCTTTTTGAATTCTCCAAACTACACTATATCGGAGAAGTTTGTTCTTATTAAGGATTATATTGATGGGTTGCCTTTTACCGTTGCACATGATGATTTTGATGAATATAATATGCATGTGCTGGCTGCTCCTACTTGCAATTATTATGAGAGAGGAACTACATCTCCGCCTCTCTATGTTTCCAACACGATAAAATTGCAAGAAACTGCTTATGCTATGTATTGGCCTTTACTTGATGTGCATGAATTGTTCTCGTATGACATGCCGATGCATAGGAAGAGAGTTAGACTTCTTCATTGCATGATATATGTTGCTTTGTGCTCATTACTAAATGCCAAATCATTGTTAATTAAAATTGGCTTTGATATACCTTGGGATCCGGGTGGATTCATTACTTGAGCACTTTATGCCTAGCTTAATGGCTTTAAAGAAAGCGCTGCTAGGGAGACAACCCGGAAGTTTTAGAGAGTCATTTATTTCTATTGAGTGCTTTTATAAAGTTTAAAACAAAAAAATATAGAGGGGAACTTAAAACTTCACAAAAAGAAAAGTGAAAGTGAGAGGGACGAGCATTGTGAAAGTGGGAGCTAGCCTTGAACTTCGTTCATGCCCATGGAAACTTTGTGAATCTTAATTACAGAAAAATTTCAACAAAAATAATTATCCCCTTGTACAAATCCTTTGTATTGTAAAATTATTGTGCCAAGATTTGCCTTTAAGATGAGTAGATTGCTTGTTAGTATGTGAGGTGCAAAAACAGAAACTTTGGCTGTAGTGCGTGATTTTACATTTTTTACTGGAACATCGAAAGTTATGAAACTTTTTGCACAGTATTTCTATACAAATTTTTTATTTTTACCTAATTTTTCAGAATTTTTGGAGTACAGAAGTATGGTAGGTGTTCAGATTTATACAGACTGTCATGTTTAAGACAGATTCTGTTTTTGATGCATTATTTTGCTTGTTTTGATGAAACTATCGATTTTTATCGGTAGTATAAGCCATGGAGAAGTTATAATACAGTAGCTACAATGCAAAAACAAAATATTAATGGGTTTGCACAGTACTTAGAGTAGTGATTTGCTTTATTATACTAACGGATCTTACCGAGCTTTCTGTTGAGTTTTGTGTGGATGAAGTGATCAAAGATCGAGGAGGTCTCGATATGAGGAGAAGGAGGAGAGGCAAGAGCTGAAGCTTGGGGATGCCCGAGGCACCCCAAGTAAATATTCAAGGAGACTCAAGCGTCTAAGCTTGGGTATGCACCGGAAGGCATCCCATCTTTCTTCAACAAGTATCGGTATGTTTTTGTTCTCGTTTCGTTCATGTGATATGTGTGAATCTTGGAGCGTCTTTTGTGTTTAGTTTTCATTTTTATTTTATGCACCATGCTGGTATGAGATAGTCCATGGTTGATTTATAGAATGCTCATTGCACTTCACTTATATCTTATGAGTGTGGCTTTATAGAATGCTTCACTTATATCATTTGAAGTTTGGATTGCCTGTTTCTCTTCACATAGAAAACCATTATTTGTAGAATGCTCTTTTGCTTCAATTATATTTATTAGAGCATGGTCTTTTGTAGAAAGAATTAAACTCTCATGCTTCACTTATATCTATTTAGAGAGTCAACAGGAATTGGTCAGTTGCATGGTTAGTCATAAAATCCTACATAAAACTTATGGATCATTGAATATGATATGTTTGATTCCTTGCAATAGTTTTGCGATATAGAGATGGAATATGTGGGAGGTACTAGTAAACGGTTGTGGTTAGTAAGAATATTGGTGTTAAGGTTTGTGATTCCCGAAGCATGCACGTATAGTCTCCCGTTATGCTATGAAGTTGGAGCATGATTTATTATTGATTGTCTTCCTTATGAGTGGCGGTCGGGGACGAGCGATGGTCTTTTCCTACCAATCTATCCCCCTAGGGGCATGCATAGTAGTACTTTTCTTCGAGGGCTAATAAACTTTTGCAATAAGTATATGAGTTCTTTATGACTAATGTGAGTCCATGGATTATACGCACTCTTACCTTTCCGCAATTTGCTAGCCTCTACGGTACCGTGCATTGCCCTTTCTGACCTCGAGACGTGGTGCAAACTTCGCCGGTGCCACCAAACCCCGGGAAATTATACGCTATACCACACATAAGCCTTATTATATATTCCTCAAAACAGCCACCATACCTACCTATTATGGCCTTTCCATAGTCATTCCGAGATATATTGCCATGCAACTTCCACCGCTTCCATTTTGATGACTTGAGCATTCATTGTCATATTGTTTTGCATGATCATATAGCTGACATAGTGTTTGTGGCTCAGCCACCGTTCATCATTTTTTATACATGTTACGCCAGATCATTGCACATCCTAGTACACTGCCAGAGGCATTCATATAGAGTCATATTTTTTTATAGGTATCGAGTTGTAATTTTTATTTCTGTTGAGTTATAAGTAAATAGAAGTGTGATGATCATCATTATTCATTTTTAGAGCATTGCCCCAGTGAGGAAAGGATGATGGAAACTATGATTCCCCCACAAGTTGGGATGACACTTCGGACAATGAGAAAAAAAAGAAGAAAAAAAGAAGAAAAAAGAAAAAGAAAAAGAAAAAGAAAAAAAAGGAAAAAAAGAGAGAAGGGGCATGCTAGTTCCACACTTGTGCTTCAAAGTAGCACCATGTTTTTCATATGGAGAGTCTCCTATGTTGTCACTTTCATATACTAGTGGGAATTTTTTCATATAGAGTTAGATGCACACCCACTTAGTTTTCATATTGAGCTTTCATACACTTATAGCTCTTAGTGCATTCGTTGCATGGCAATCCCTACTCCTCGCATTGATATCAATTGATGGGCATCTCCATAGCCCGTTGGTTAGCCGCGTCGATGTGAGACTTTCTTGCTTTTTTTTTCTTCTCTATATTTACCTCTATCATCATACTCTATTCCACCCGTAGTGCTATATCCATGGCTCGCGCTCATGTATTGCGTGAGGGTTGAAAAAGCTGAAGTGCATTAAAAAGTATGAACCAATTGCTCGGCTTGTCATCGGGGTTGTGCATGATAAATACTTTGTGTTAAGAAGACAGAGCATGACAAGACTATATGATTTTGTAGGGATAGCTTTCTTTAGCGTTGATATTTTGACAGACAAGATTGTTTGTTGGGATGCCTGAGTATTGATGTCTTTATGTCAAATTATAGACTATTGCTTTGAATCACTTATGTCTCAATATTCATGTCAAATTATAGACCTTCTTCAAGCGAATCAACATGTGTTCAAAAAACAAAAAATGTCAAAAATTACAAAACAAGGACCTCGAGGTTAATTAGTTCTGTTAGATGAGCTATCGGTAGGCAAGCTGGTCTTTGCTGCTGTAGGATCCCTCTTTGCATCCTTTATTGCGCACCCGGATGACCGACTGTTGCCGCCCAATGGTCAATGCCACGCCCCCCGCGAATGAAGAATCTTCCCTCCATTGGATGAGTGGCAAACGGTTAATCAAGAATAACTGTTTGCGATGATGTAGAACAACAGAAACGGGCAGCCAGATGAGGGTATGTGCGATATATGGCATACAGTTCACTAGGATGAACTGTGTGTGATTAGGCAACACAATACAAAAGGTTCAACTTAATAAGATGTGTGTGATACGCTGATACGTCTCCGTCGTATCGACAATTTTTGATTGTTTCATGCCAATATTATACAACTTTCACATATTTTTGGCAACTTTTTATATGATTTATAGGAGTAACCTATTGATCCAGTGCCAAGTGTCAGTTCCTGTTTGTTGCATGTTTTTTGTTTCGCAGAAAATCCATATCAAACGAAGTCCAAACGCGATAAAAATATACGAAGAATTATTTTGGAATATATGTGATTTTTGGGACTTGGAATCAACGCAAACGGGGGCCCACAGCCCCCACAAGAAACCAGGGCACGCCCCAGGGGCCTGGCGCGCCCTGGTGGGTTGTGCCCTCCTCGGATGTCGGTACTCGGGCGCAAGGAAGCTTATATCTGGAAAAAATCGTGTTAAAATCTCAGCGCAATCGGAGTTACGGATCTCCCAGAATATAAGAAACGGTTTTCGGCCAGATCTGGGGAACGCGAAACAGAAGAAAACAGAGAGGGAGATCCAATCTCAGAGGGGCTCCTACCCTCCGCCGCCATATAGGCCATGGACCAGAGGGGGAACTCTCCTCCCATCTAGGGGGGAGGCCAAGGAAAAAGAAGAAGGAGGGGGCTCTCTCCCCTCTCTCCCGGTGGCGCCGGAGTGCCGCCGGGGCTAGGATCGTGACGGTGATCTACATCAACAATCTTGCTACCGTCAAAACCAACTCTCTCTCCCCCTCTATGCAGCGGTGTAACACCCCTTCTCCCCACTGTAATCTCTACTTAAACATGGTGCACAACTCCATATATTATTTCCCAATGATCTATGGTTATCCTATGATGTTTAAGTAGATCCATTTTGTCCTGTGGGTTAATCGTGATCTTGGTTGGTATGATTATATATTTTATTTATGGTGCTGTCCTATGGTGCCCTCCGTCTCGCGCAAACGTGAGTGGCCCCCGCAGTAGGGTGTTGCAATATGTTCATGATTCCCTTATGGAGGGTTGCGAGAGTGACAGAAGCTTAAACCCGAGTAGGTGGGTTGTTGCGTATGGTATAAAGAGGACTTGATACTTAATGCTATGGTTGGGTTTCACTACCTTAATGATCTTTATTAGTTGCGGATGCTTGCTAGGGGTCCAATCATAAGTGCATATGATCCAAGTAGAGAAAGTATGTTAGCTCATGCCTCTCCCTCATATAAAACTGCAAGAATGATTACCGGTACTTGTTATCGATTGCCTAGGGACAAATGACTTTCTTGTTGACAAAAGCTATCCACTTTTATTGTCTCGCAATTTATTCGTAGTTTTATTCTCGCAAAGTACTCATAGTTTTATTCTCACAAAATAGTTTCATACTTGTTTTATGTAAAGCAAACATCAAGTGTGCGTAGAGTTGTATCGGTGGTCGATAGAACTTGAGGAAATATTTGTTCTGCCTTTATCTCCTCGTTGGGTTCGACACTCTTATTTATCGAAGAAGGCTACGAACGATCCCATATACTTGTGGGTTATCATACGCTGTAGAGAGCGGCCGTGTGCTACTACCGCAGTCTTGGTCTATTAGTCCCCTTTATATTCTATGCCATATTTTGACCTTAAATTCAACCAACAAAATGTTAATGCATGTTACAAAAATTATATAATTGAAAACTATTTTCAAATACGAATCCAACGATATAATCTTTGGCGACATGCATTCGTATTTTATTAGTTAAATCCTACTTATAAACCAGGACGGGGGTATAGTAGGTAATTAAATCGCAAACGTTTTTTTTATTAACCGTATGTGTACGTGTCCTTTCGTCCTCCTCTCGCACGTCTTGTCACCCCGCTGCCGCAGACGGCTTTGAGCGCAAGATTGAGAAGAGCGCGGGGGCGTTCTTTTGGCCAAACGGTGGTGAGCCCGTTCCCGCGCAACCGCGCAGGTTCCAGCGCAAGCTTCCCGCCCGACTCTTTGAAATCTCCCAAAATCCCAATGCTTATCAGCCTACTATATAAACCCTCACGGCCGGCGAGTCATGCGTCGCATTTTCCCCTCCCTCCCTGTAGATTATCTTGTCCGCTTCTCCCACAATCGCCAATGGCACCGGTCCGTCGTCGTCACTCAGCCACTCCGCCGTCATCAGAGGACAGCTCCAGCTGGGAGGCTACATCACGGCGGCGGCGCAGTCCCAGGCGTAGTTTAGTGCGTGTGGCGTCCCTGTTGGGTGTGCGCGGAACACCCACCACACGCTCCGCTGCCGCTGCCCGTCAGCAGCTGTTGCCGCCACACCACCGTCGAAAGCCGGGCCATCGCCCGCTCCGCCGCCACGGCCCGAAGGCGGGAGGTGGCCATCGTGGCCGCTACCCCACTACCGGCCACCGTGGCCATCACCCGCTCCACCACCGCGGCCCGAAGGCGGGAGGCAGTGGTCGTGGCCGCCAGCCCACCGTCGACCGCCGGGATCATCACCCGCTCTACCACAGCTGCCCAAAGGAGGGAGGCGGAGGTGGAGGCCCGCACGTGCGTCAGCGACCTTGCGCGCTACATCGATTTCCTGTGGGAGGAGGAGGAGCGCCTCGTCGAGCACGGAAAGAGCCTTACCGCAGCCGTGGCCGCAGCACACGCCGACGCAGAGGTGAGGAATGAGGAGACCTACGAGCAGTCCGGCAGCTTCGAGAGGGGTCGTCTGGAGCGGCAGAGGGCGTTCGAGGTGAGCGTCGCTGAAGGTGCAGTAGCGGTAGGCACCGTATTGCAGTTCTCTAGCTCATCGGTAGGCTCCTCCTCCTCTTCCTCTTACTGAGCGCGCTCGGCAGAGGAGAGGCTGCCGGAAGTAGTACAAAGCCCCTCCGTAGTAGTAGTAGTATTTAGGGGCTATTTTATTCAGTTCATCTGACTATAGATGTGGTGGAACTGTACAACGTACTTAAAATTAGCTAGTATATATAGTTGAGCTAGCTATTTCAGTACGTGGTTGGCAACAATTGGGGAAAAGTTTGGTCGGTTCAGCTGTCGAGTTGAACTGTTTGTATAAATTAAGAACGACTGATTAATCTATGAATGAAATATATGCTTAATTACTGAATTTTAGTTGCAAAAATTAGATAGTGCTAGTGATTTTTAGCTGCATACTTTGACAAATCGTAGTGCTACAAGGATTGACAAATGGCAATGTTACTAGATCAATAAATGTCAATCTTTCCAGTTTGACAAATGGCAATATACCAAATATGACATATGCAAATCTTACCAAATTGTCTGTACATGGTTGCACACGGGTCATCCAAAAAAACCATTTGCGTTGAAGGGAGGTACAAATCCTACTTGCCAGATTTTCTCTTGGCTTAGCGCCGAAGTCTCGCTTTGCATACCTTATTCAATATGAACCATTTGCATTGACGAGATGCACAAATCCTGCGCGGAGAATTTTTTCTTGGCTTACTGCGGAAGACCATAGCTCTCACTTTGCATACAGATGTTCTATCTAAAACGTTTGCGATGAAGAGCTGCACAAATCCTACTCGGCACATTTTCCCTTGGCTTACTGGGGAAGCTGTCGGTTTACATGCGGGTGTTCTATCCAAAACGTTTGCGTCCAAGAGCTGCACAAATCCTGCTCGGCACATTTTCGCTAGGCTTCCTGGGGAAGCTATCGGTTTGCATACGGGTGTTCTAACTAAAACGTTTGCAATGAGTGTTTAATATTTAAAAACAGTATTAAACTGCGGCTTAGGCGCCATTAATGGAGAGGATGCGAGCAAGGCAGGTGGCCATGGAAGTCAAAGGGCTCGCTTCCCAGTGAGCCTGCGCGGCGTACAGCTCGCACGCTTCCCGGTGACCGTGCACATTGGAGTACAGCTCGCACGCCTCCCGTTTAGTCAAGCACCTGTCCGCATGACACCTCCTAGCCATTAAAAGAGTGAGGCGTGGCATCACGTGAATGGTTAACAGAATGCACACGATTTAAATTATACAAAATGTTTGATATGTTACAGTGGCAGCTATTTGTTTCAAAATGTCTTTGTTGGCTGTTATTCGAGTGCGCCTTCGCTCAAAATGGACACAGAAAATACCACAGCATGTCGGGTGCCATTCCATATAGCATGCCAAGTTTCATGAATTTCAGACGAGTTTTGGATTTACTAGAATTTAAAAACAATGTATCTCAACGTTTTGCCGGCAATAAACAATGCCCTGGTGTTTGAAATTCAATCCCATTTCTTGCATGGGACATAAGAATGCACCCAAGGACACAGATTTGATTTTTTAACCAATTTATGTGCACTGGAGCATGTGCATGTAGTTCAAATTTGAATAATGCACATAAAATGTCTAGAAAACAATGTATCTCAATGTTAGCGGCCGAGTTTGATGAATTTATGTGCCATTCCATATATCATGTCAAGTTTCATGAATTTCAGACGAGTTTTCGTTTTACTCAAATTTTAAAACAATGTATCTCAATGTTAGCGGCCGAGCGACAGTGTCAAGGTGTTTGACATTCATTCTCATTTCTTACATGTGACCTAAGCTTGCAACCAAGGACAAACATTTGATTTTGCAACCCGTTTTTATGGACTGGAGCATGTGCATATAGTTCAATTTTGAATTATGCACATAAATGCCTAGAAAACTCAGTTAATGTATAAAAATGTCCGAACGATCCCCGAAAAAATCCAAAATTTAACACGACACTCCTGTTGTTCTATGTTGACACCAGGAAAAAAATTGAAAGGAAGAAGAGGCGACGAATATCGTTTTGTCCACAAAGGTGACACGTTTCCCTAACGGCACCATGAGGCTTATTGTGAGAAGCTCTGGTTTGTAAGAAGCTTATACCATAACCTGCCCCAAATGGGACAATATTTTTTACCCCAGCATGTTGATGCCATTCCATGATAGCATGCCAAGGTTCATGAATTTCAGACGGGTTTTGGATTTATTAGAATTACGAAAGCAAGTACCTCAACGTTTGCCGGAGAGCCACCGTGCCGTGGTGTACGAAATTCATCCCCATTTCTTGCATGGGACATAAGCATAAACCCATGGACACATATATGATTTTACAACCCATGTTGGTGCCCCGGAGCATATGCATGTAGTTTAATTTTGAATTGTGCACCTGAAATGGCTAGAAAACCAATTTAATGTATAAAATGTCCAAACGAACCCTGAATAATTCCACTTTTTTTACGACACACATATAGTTGCATGTTCACTGCGGATAAAAGTCCTAGCAATTCAAACACCCTCCATTGCCGCTGTGACCCCAATATGTAATTCAAATCAAGATGAAAAATCAAGTAGATCCCACACAGTTTATTATCACCAACCGTGTGAGATGCAGTACAAAATATCTTGGAGCACCGTCGGTGTATAGTACGCCTATGGCTTACGCGAGAACGTGGGTCGGCTACAGTCCACAGCCGGCGTGTCAAGCACACTAGCTCGCTCCCCAAATATCATTGCACTATTCAATCATCGCCGGTGAAAGATGGGGACGTGGACCCGCGTCGTGAGGGCAACTTCGGCGGCCCACTCCGGCGAGAGTGCGGCCGCAGCCGCCATGCGCGTGCTAACATGGTGCATGAGCGCGGCCGCAATCTGCGACCGGGCGGCCCAGGCAGCCCAAAAGGCCGATGTTGCTTCTCAGGTGGCGGCAGCAACATCTGCCTCGGGGATAGCAACTGGCGAGAGCGGCACAGCAGCTGTCCGTTCCGCGGCGGCGGCCTTAGCCCTGATGGAGGCCGCCCACGACCATGTCGAGGCCGCCCACGCCCAGCTCGTGGCGGTCACCGCATAAATCGAACGAAGCTTCTCCGACAACGGTCGGCAACCCACATCCGAAGAGTTGGCAATCGCCGAGAGCATTCGAGCAGCCGTCTGTTCCTCCGCCGCATACCTTGCCACGACGGAGCCCGTTCAAGCACAGATCGCGGCCGCCCACGCCCTGCTCGTGGCGGCCTTTTCCAAAGAGATGGCAGACGCGGATGCCGAGATGCTTGTCGTGTATGGTGCGATGTATGCCATGGAGCCCCTTCCCCGGGAGACTGTCGGGCGCGAGCTGGACATGGAGGAGGCGGCGGAGATCGACGAGCACCAGCCGTAGTAGTACTCTTTGTTTTGTTTAATTATGAGCGCCGGTATTTAATTTGTTAAGAGTAATGTTTAGGTCACCTAGCTCTGTTTAATTGCTGAACTTTTTCGATTAAGAAGTGTGGGTGTGATGTAGTCTCCTTTGTGTACCCAAATTATGGAATGACGTGGATGACCACTATAACCAGGGAAATTCGAACCAAAATTTTTGACGTTCAAACTCATCACACACGGGTTAAGCTATCTGAATTGTTTGTGATGTTCACATATAGTACACAGTTCTGAATAAGGGACCGTGTCTGATGACACTTTGCGCGCCAGTTTTTTCGCTGAACCGATCCAAAATTTTCGGTTTCCGCGGAAATATCTACCTCCCCGCCCCCTCCCCCTTATCAAAAGCCACATTTCCCCTATTTACGCCTTCCTTTCCAAGTTGAAACCTTCACTCCTTGCTTGCAGCGCTGCCTCCTCGCCAGCGACCCTCCTTCACGCTGCTTGGCCACGTCTATCCAGGCAGGTAATCCACACTCGACCCCCATCCTCCTCCTCCTTCCACATCCCACATGCCCCGACCGCCGGCGCGACACCTTCCACCCAAATCACCTACCTCTCCACCCAATAAGCGCCGCCCTAAGCCATGGTTCACGCAGTATAGCCAGGAGCTCAAGGAGCATTTGGCAGCGGAGAAGCAAATCGCAGCCGCACATGCGGATGAGGTCGCGATGGCTGCGATTCGTGCCGACCCCCAGATCCTGGAGGAGCACCTCGCCGTCGAGGCCACCGTCGACGCCTCGCGCGCCGACGCCGCGGTGCGGTTGGCTGCTTTAAACGACAGTTCGTGGCGTTTTCTCGAGGCCACCCTCGCTGCCTTCGACGAAGACTACGAGGTGTTTTCACAGCGTGCACGTGCTTAGCTCAACTCGACAGCTAGCAGGTTGGTGCTCAGAGCGGCTCTGGCAACTCACCACTACGACGAGGGCACCCACGATGCGGAGGCCTCGCCCTCTTCCATGTCCAAGGAGCCAATCGTCATCAATATCTCCGACGATGAGGAGTAGCTTGTCTTATTAGCTCACTATAAGGACCCATGTTCAGTTTGCTAACTACTGCCTTTCCTTAACAAATTCTAGTGAATTGTGCTATCAACTTTTACCATGCAATCTGTTGCTCTAGTGTATATGTTCTATATGTCGTGCAATGTGGTGCTGACTTATTAACTGTTTGGTTAATTAGTTGTCGTGTTCAGTTAACTGTTTGGTTCAATTCTGCAAATGTGATGTTCAATTCTTCAGGGTGCAATTTTGTATTGTCTTCCATGTGAGAAATAAATCGAATTTTTCTTTACAAAATATATGAGAAACAAATACAATTGCTATATTTCCATGTTGTTAAGCATGCTTGGTTTGGTTAACTGTCTGATCTTCTAGTATGTTATACATTGTGCAATGTGGTGCTCAGTTAACGTTTTGTTCATTTGTTGTGGTGTTTAGTTAACTGTTTGGTTCAATTCTGCAATGCGATGTTCAATTATTGCGGGTGCATTCTGTTATTGTATACCATGTGAGAAATAAATCGAATTTGGCTGTACTAAATACATGAGAAACAAATACAATTGCTATATTTCCAAGTTGTTAAGCATGCATGGTTTGGTTAACTGTCTGATCTTCTATTAGGAGTATATTATATTGAGCAATGTAGAGCTCAGTTAATGTTTGGTTCATTTGTTGTGGTGTTTAGTTAACTGCTTGGTTCAATTCTGTAATGCGATGTCAAATTGTCGTGGGTAGAATTTTGTATTGTTGTGCATGTGAGGAATAAGTCGAATTTGGGTGCACTTAATACATGAGAAACATATACAATTGCTATATTTTCTAGTTCTTAATCATGCTTGGTTTGGATAAATGGGTTTTCCATGTGGATTGAATAAATCCGATGAATCTGCAATGTGCTTATTTTTCATCAACATATTTTACTAATAGCATGCGAACCCTCACTTAACCTGATCACTAACTACCTTATATGTGTTGCAGGGAAACAATGGGAAGCACTGAGGTTTACAATCGAGGTTTGCACATGCATGGTCCTTTGTCTAATAGCACATTATTGTGTAATTGCAGGAACCATTCTAATATTTAGGTTTTCAACAATTTGGTCTTGCACATGTAGGTCCTGCTGTCAGAGGTTTTGACCCACAGTTCAACCCTTTTTGCATATGGGGAAACGAGTTGTCCATGAATATCAGTCAAGTCAAGAAACTCAGAAAGATTGTTAGGATAAAAAAATTAGCGACAAAAAACAAGATCTTTGTCTGCATAATGAAGAAGACATCAATTCATTACAGGATGGTACTAACTATTATACCTTGCCTTTTTTATTCCTTTGCCCCATTTCCAATATAGAGAAGATATTTATGCACATCCTTGTTTTCAGGCCTTTCCAAAGCAGTTCACTGATGATTACCTCTCAAACCACCTGTATGGTCTGGAGGCGAGGAAGGTATTCATACAACACCCACGGTTCAATATTGAAGTGTTCCTCAAGAGGACGAAGGATGGACGGTCAATCATCCACAGGCACTGGCCTAAAGTTGCAAAGACCTTCAATATCAATGAAGGCTCAATATTCGCCTTCCGCTTCAGCAGTTTTCTAGATGAGATACATATGTCTATGTACCGTCTATGATGCTAATTTCGAAAGGTTATAGATGTTGCATGTGAAACTTGGTGCTGGTGTAGTTGTGTAATGGGGTAGCTGAGTGCTGAGGCTATATGATGTTGTACTCTGATGTATTTCAATTATGAAATCCTGCTTCCTTAATATGAAAATGAAATATATTGTGTGCTTAATATGAAATGTCAATTTGATTAATAAATGGGTTATTAATAATAGGACAATTAGCCTGCTAATGCCCAATTAGCCTGCTAATTGGGTTTTTCTATTGCAAACGGTTATTGAGAAAACACCATGGGCGATGACCTCAGGCAACGCACATAGTTTCTAGGAATAAACCGTGTTGGATTAATGAATAATCACACACGACATCCTCTTGAAAACTGTTTGCGTTAGGCCACCTGGGACAAACGTTTATCACATAAAAACTGTGTGTGATGGACAGCCTTTGCCACACAGTTTCTTCTACGCACCGTGTGTGATGCATTCAATAACGCAAATGATAAAATTGTTAATACCGTGTGCAATGGAAATACTATTACAAACGATTTAACGGGGAAAATTATGTGTGATGTACCTGCGAACAGAAACGTTTTCCTTGGAGCGACTGTGTGGGATGTATATACGAACGGAAACGTTTAGCGGGGACTGACTGTGTGGGATGTACTTACGACCAGAAATGATTTCGCCTGTATAATTTTATTTTTTAGCACTACTGTACGTATAACCGTATTTGATCGCTCGCCGGTCGCACACGACCTCATTTTGCGGAGCGTGTGTGCCAGGAGGGCATATCCCCGACGGTTTCTGGGTCGTGTGGGAAGGACCCCCCTATCGCAGTCACTCACTAGGTGATGGTTCTAAATGTTGTCGCGGAAATGGGTTAAAAACCGTTTGAATAGCACCTCGCTGTACTAGTGAATTGGTCAGCAGGAAAATTAGAGTGCCAATATATAGGTAGCATCAATCATTAGTTCTGCTAATGCCACATGGAAGCATAGCCAGAGCCCATGGAAAGAAGAAACTTATATAGCCAGAATTATCTGAGTAGTATACTCTTTCAATATTTTCTTTGGTTATAATATTTTCTTTCTAGGATCAGTTATGATGACCAACAATTTTGTCTTGAAAGGCATTTGTAGATACGTTAATTTGCTCTGCAACATTGCAAACTAACTTTTCTACTTCTATATTTTATTTGTAGGCCATTATGTTACTACGGAGAATGCAAAGAACTTGAATGGTAAACATTTAAACTTATCCGCATTTGTCCAGCTACCCAGGTCTTCTTAATGTTGCCGATTATTGTCGTCTCAGACCCTGAGTTGACTTCTTAACAATGATTTCTCAAAGTTCATGTGTCATTTCGTTTTACTTTATGAGCTGATAAGTGCGTTGACCCTATCGTGTGATAGTTCTGAATTCTACACATGTTGAATATAAAGTGAACTGGCACCTACTCCAATAAATATATACACCAGCGTATGTTCTATTGCTAATTTCTCATTTCTCATTTGTATTTTATCAATAAGCTTTATTTAATCATCCAAAGAATTACTGAGTTGGTGTTCAACTTTGGTCGCAAAACTCACTGTGTTGTGTATCTTGAATTGGAATTATATTCATACCATCTTTTTGTAAAGTAGTAGTTGGAGATGTCAGGAAGATGCATATACCATGGTTGCACTGTCAGGTAGCCATGGTCAAGTTCTTGCTTCTATATATAAACCCTTTTGGCTCTATCTTTTGTTTGCTTGCAACAATGCAGCACCATGATGCGAGATGCCTGTAACTTCGGAACAATTCTTTCTTTGTAGTATGATCTTTTAATATAATCTCTGAACAGTTGTAGCAATTTGTTTTAAAGTCTTGGATCTCTATATATGGTCAAACTGTTTATTGCTCAAAGAAAATGGTGTAACAGTTGTTGGGATATGTTCTATTTACCTGTGATGAATTGGCGTTATGCGCTCTCATCTGAAGTTTTTACATTTCCAGAGTGAGTGGGTGGCACTATGAAGTCTAGATGTTATAAGCGGATAAGATTATATATATACAACACCTCCATATTTGCGGTTGACAGGTATGTATTAAAATTTAAATCCCACATTAACCATTTCTATAAAACCACCTTCCAACTAGCTACAAAACTCACATACACATCTACATAACATAATGTATCATATTTTCCCCTTATTGCTTCATCTTTTAAGCCATGGGTCGACATCCAAAGCAAATGGACACCCGAAGCAACTGGTACTCCTATTGAAAATTGGTTGCTATATATTTTCATTTCACTTTTACCCTGATTGACAACATACACATACCTTCTCGAGGATGCCACCTAATTTTGCAGATAATAACATGACACACTGTTATGTTGTTTCAGCAAGACAAGCTCAGAAAAAAAATATAGATGCAATTTCAAAGACGAAGAACATAAAAGATCAAGAAATATATGTTTTTGAGTATGGAAAGAATCGCCCACCATATATCAAAGTCGCAGTAACCGAAGAAGGCGCATCTACAAACATCTAATAGATCCTGCTAATAATATGGTGCATTCTATAAACCGCTATAGTTTTATCATACAATACAAATTTATACCACATATAATGTATCATATTTTTGATTCAAATTAGTTTTCTTCTTTTGTATGTCGATGTTACTCTAAAAATCCTTGACAAATTTCCACAGCAACGCGCGGGGCATTATCTAGTAATAAGTAATACATTATGTCCAAAATAATTGGCAAATCATGTTAATTCAAAAGGGAGCTCAAAAGGGAGCATCGTCAATACAAAATGGACATTTGCATTTGCGCTCTCCATATGCATGACTGGCATGCCACAGAACATCCATAAAAGTTTAGTAATTATATTCAACCATTTTCATATAAAGCACATTGTTATTGTAGGGAATTTATTATTAATGCCAGGTTCCATTGGATAAAATAATCTGACAACACAGTCAAAAAGAAGATGTTTAGAATGGGTATCCTCTATTAAGTAACAATATAACTTCCAGCACATAGTAGTGGGCTAGTTGGTGAAATAAGCAGACCAAACTTCGAGGAGATTAGCCATAATTGAGAAGTGTTAGTAGATGTGGTCAAAACTCAAGAAGGCCCATCTTCGCATTCCTTTAATCATTTTGAAGGTAAAAGTGTTGTTACATCAATCCAGTTTCCCTAATAGAAGACCATATATAAAAGTGTGTTCTTGTAGATATGAGAAGAATAACTTGTTAGTAGTTGTAGGTCATTCCAAGAGGGAGATTTAATAAGTAAAACAAAATAAATATATCTAACTTTTTTCCCTTCAGATATCTAATTTTGGCTTGACAGTGAGCAGTATGATAGACTTCCTGCAAATCTCAAATGAGTGCTTTCAGCGTGGAGGATTACATTGATGTAGGCAAGCCAGCAAATAGTTGGTTATAAGTGGCTTAAAAAATGAAAAATCATGACAAGCATTGCCTAACCTCTGTATTAGCTCCCCAGATGCTTCTTGTCAAACTGCATCAGAAGCCTTCACAATGTCTTGTCCTAGACAAGGAAAACATGAACACTACAGTCTTTCCTCGATAAAAGGAAATGAAAAGGGAAAAGATTGTGGGTAAGGTCAGTTCAGGGAGGGACGAAACAATGAAACAAAAGAAACGATATACGGACTGCCCTTCAATAGTACATATAGAACATGATTACACACCCTTCTTTCATTAGACTCAATCTGGCTTCATGTGGTGCACATCATAGTTTATTTCATGTTTTTAATCTAAAATGCAGCCCTAATTCATTGCCAAGTGGCAGACTGAATACAAAATTTTAAAAATATCATTTTACATAAAAAAATAAAATCACAACAAAGGGTCATTTCATCCTAGACACCATAGTTAAAAATGAAAAATCACGACAAGCACTGCCTAACCTCTGAATTAGCTCCCTAGATGCTTCTTGTAAAACTGCATCAGAAGCTTTCACAATGTCCTGGATAAGTAAAACACGAACCCAAAAGTCTTTCCTCGATAAAGGGAAATGAAAAGGCAAAAGATCGTGGGTAAGGTCAGTTCAGGGAGGGATGGAACGACGAAACGAACAAAACGATATATGGACTGCCCTTTAATAGTACAAATAGAACTTGATTACCCACCCATCTTTCATTAGATTCAATCTGGCTTCATGCGGTGCACGTCACAGTTACCTTATGTTTCTAATCTAAAATGCAGCCCTAATTCACTGGCAAATGGCGGACTGGCAACAAAATTTTAAAAATACCATTTTACATACAAAAATAAAACACAACAAAGGGTCATTTTTTTAGTTGGAACAAAGGGCCAGTTAAGGGTCAAATATTCCACATAGTACAGTAAGAAATCTATCGTGGCCTTCTAGTTTATAGAAGGATAAGGAATGAATGCTCATATAGACTTCTACACTGATAATTTAATTTGTGTATGACCAAATTGTTATGGATTGATAATTTAATTTGCAAAGGACAAAAAATGATATATCATTTTCTCAGTAATGAAAACAACTAAATGGAAAACAATCCACCAAGTCCTTGCCACGGATAACATACCTATAGTCTACTTTCCACCCCTATTTTACCAGGTTCACCTCCCCATGGTATCCTTCTCCTCGCCAGGTCTCTGCTCCAATATAATGCATGAATGCACTCCGTCCAAAACCTACAGACATAAGAAAAACACAGCCCATTGTAGAATTCCACATGGATCCACTCAAGTTGTGTATCAGTACGCCAAGCAAAAAGAATTAACCGATGAAGGGGCAAGAGAAATCACCTATGCTGAATGGCAAGTTTGAAAATGAGAATCATGACCAGGGCGTAATCTTCAACTGCAACGATTACCTGAGACCCTCCACAATAATTTAGTACGTAACCAAGCTCATTTGGATCCTGCAAGGAACAACGAGAAATGTTTGAGCACAAAAAGGGCATCAAAGAGTGGCCGACCATAAGGAACAGAATGTGATGTAACAAGACAGCCGCAGAGGGAAAACACGGAAATGTATTTTTTATATCACTACTAACCCTGAGATCATCCTATAAGTGAAGGAACTAAATAATTACAGTAGGGTAGGCGCATCAAGGACAAAGGATCATAGATAAACCAACATGAACACAAATTAGTTTCCTAATCAAAATTTACAAAATGATTAACCAGAGTACATGAACTGACAATCCAATGGAGCAGAACTGGGGAGAATACTACATGCTGCATAACTAAAAACAATCAATCTATAGTTTTAGTAATACACTCTTGATTAATAGACAGATCTACTGTGCCAGTCAATTTATATTTTGCTGGAGTTAAGGATGCGAGACATTTATTATATTTGTTGCTTGTGTTGGGAAGGAAATCAAATCCAACTTTCAATGTTTTGTAGTTGTTATTCCTAACATAGTAGCGCATGAAAATGCAAACAAAACAAGAAAGAGTTACATAATTAGATCAATAACTTGTGGCCATTTAACACTGAAACCAACAGGGTACTGAGAAACTGATGGCTCTAAACTTGTTATTGTCGTGCTTGCTGGTAAGAAACAAAAACAGAAGCACAATTAACAATATGCAGTGCTAAATTAACCAATGAAACTAATACTCAATGTGACTGCACGCTGAGCACTATCCACCTCATTTTGAGTTGGTTACCCGACTCTTTCATGCTGAGTTCCAAAAATTCTAAAATATATGACCAAGAACAATGGACCTGAAAAGCTGTGTTTAAGGGGAAACTTCAGAGCAGAAAAGGCAGTCTCAAGCACCTTGTCCTTTTCTAGTTGACCAACTCTTTGGGAAATAAATGTCCTGGTTGTAAGAAGGAACAAATAGAATACTTATCTGCAGCAAAAAGTGCTACAATATATGAGCAATTAGGACAAGATTAGTGCTTTGGGAATTGAGATAGTTGTTAAGGAGTGAACCTGAAGCATGTAAAAATTCAGAAAAGTTTGCATTGCATGTTTGGATTGTTCGTGTACCTCAAAGAACATGATGACCCTGTTGATGATCGTGATCTGGCTGAGCTTCAGTAAAAAGTTTCTGCCCCCGGAGATCCAGACATAATTGTCAATTTCTCTAACACAAAAGCGTCTCGCAGATGCCACCCTCAATGTTGTCGGTAGCGCCATCGACGCCCGGTATGCCTCAGCACGCTGACCATGAGCAAAAGAAGCCAACCATTCACTTCTATAGCCTCACAGGGTGTTCTAGTCGATGTTTGATGGTCAATGGGTTCACGCGAAATAGCAATCTCAGGATTCTGTGGAGATGTTTGATGACATGGTTGTAGAAGGCGTCATGTTACACCGCGCCCATCCTAGAAACCATAGTACTACGTTGTGAGGTCAACTCGTGCACCACATTTGCCACATGGTCTTGCTGCCCCCGCCGACCCGGGATCGTTCCAAGCCAATATTTCATTCGGTGTTCTGAAAATCTGCAAAAGAGGTTGTGGAACATCGTTAGGTGTGTACCCTGCATACAGAAGACCAAGATTGATAAGTTCATATAAACCTGAGAACTAGCAGATCTGATTCAAACAAAAAAGAACAAGATCGAGCTTATGCTATCCTACTGAGCCACGGCCAGCACTACCCTCCCCGTTTTGGGGGAAAAAGAAGGAGGAACATGAGAGCACCAGCAGAAAAACCCCGCCCCGACTCGGGACGAACACCACCTCATCGGCCGCGCATGGAGGCAAGGATGGCTAGATGAAAGACAGGAGGGGATAGGAATTCAGGGGATCGGATCGTGGGTGGGATCGAGACGGGTGGGAATACGAATTCAGGGGATGAGAGGGGTGGGGTGGGGACCACGAGAGCTTATGTGTACGTACCATGGATAGTGTACGTACCATGGATAGGGATCCGCAACGAAGGCGAACGCGTGCCTCGCCAGATGTGAACCGACGGCGACCAGAAGGTTGGCAACGAAGGCGTCGGCGCCTCCTCTATTACCTCGGTGTCGGCGAAGGGATCTGTGATGGCGGCTAGGGTGTGATTTCCATCGACATAGCAAAGTTATACGCGATGGCGGCTGTGGAGAGGGTCCTCGCTCCCAGGCCGATTCGTCTGGGTTTTTTTTTCGTGCGAGGGAGGCTAGGGCGTCGTCCGTTTTTTTTTTGTTCGTGCGAAGGGGAATCGCTACAGCATTGTTGTCCGTTTTTTGTTACTGCAGATCGGATCTGGGGAGGTGGGAGGAGGACGAAAAAAAACCAGACGAAGGTGTGAAGTGGGACACCGGAACGGAAACTACCAACTGCTCCATTAGGAGTAGAGAGATATATAATTTTGTTCTCAAGAGTATTGTTAGAGCTACTAGGATTTCATTCGAGGGAAATGTATATACAACTAGATGTTGGGGCGTGTCTCGGCGTACCACCTATGTGTACGTTTTTGGTCTACAAACAAAGATATATCAACCACAAACATAATGTACATCATTTTGGTCCGTACATTAACACTCAATACAAGTTGCTTCATTTACTATACAATTTTTTCCTGATATATTTGATCATGAATTGCAATCATAAATTGCTTGTGAATTGTCATCACTAAAAAAAGGAAAGTTGTCCAGGATGCAATGTACATTTGATTTGCCAATGCGATACATATTTTGAAGTAGATGAATGATTTATTTTCTTGTAGGTGTAAAGTTGAACCATTCACTAGTGGAAAAATGACTAGCCACAACATTAATTGGTGATTCCCGAAAAAAAAACTTAATTAGTGGCGCCTCATTTTCAATCCACGTCACCATTATTTTTTTTTTAAATAATGGTGGCGTCTGCATATTTGGTACGTCACCACTATGTAGTTACTGGTGACTTGTCGACTAAAATCCACGCCACTACTATGTGGGATCCAGCTACCTGCCCGACAGCAAGTTAGTTGTGGTATTAGCCCTATCGATGGCTGTGTGAATTTTTGCCACGACACTGTTAATTGAATCAGCCCGTTCAAATAAAAAAAAAGTTGAACCAATTATTTATGGCGTTAGAGTTTTTGTGCACGGCACGGATAAAATTATGTCCAAACGGCCCACAAGACCTAAGGCCACAACCCTAATCTCCTCTGCTTCCGGTCAACTCCGCCGCTGCCCACGATCCCCAAACGCCCCTCTCTGTCTCCACGTGATCCTCAAATTGCCGCCGCTGCCACTCCCGCCACCGTGGTGCTCTCCTCGGAGATCCACTCACTCTCCTCGTAAACCTCCACGGCTCTTGGCGGGGTGATGCAGGGGGAGAACATAAATGCGCCGCCGCCCCCGGTGGTGGTGGTCGACCCGCTGGGCTCGCCGGAGTCAAGGGCTCCGCCTCCGCCTCTTCCAGCGCCCTCCCCTCCCGTTGTTAGCCATCCCGTGCCTGGCCATATTCTTCTCCGCTCCTGACTTTCCCTTTCTTGTTGTTGATTCGATCTGATCTAATAGAATTTCGATCTGATCAGAGTCGGGAGAGATGCCCTGATGAACAGTCGGGTGGAGGAGCTAGGCGCCATCATGCTGGAGGTTGCACCCTGCTATGGCGATGACGACGGCGACGATAACATCAACACGGGGCTACGACGGCGATGATGGCGACCACATCGTAGAACTGATATATATGGATGAATGTATGAATTTATAACTGATTCGAACATGTGGATGACTATATCAATATTTGGATTCATGGATGAATTGTATTTTTTTAAATCCATAAATATTTAGTGGTGGCGTTGGTGGCTATATGCTCACGTTGCTACTACTAGTGTATAGTGGTGACGTGGTATCTGTGTGCACGAACATTGCTATTTCACATAGTGGTGGCGTGAGTGAATAGTGGCATGCCACCAATATGTAAAATACCGATGGCGTGGGGCCCGACGCCGTCGGTATTAGTTAACAATGACACCATATTGGTGGCGTCAACCCCTCACGTCACGAATGTGGTTTTTAAAACGCTGGCACTAGCTTTTTCTGCACTAGTGCTTATTGGAAAATGACATGCATAGTGTTAACACGCAAATCAAATCTATTATATATAAAAAGTAAAATACGGTGAACCACGAGCCAAGATAAATAGTCTAAAAACTTCCACGTTAACCAGAATATACTGGCCCTCGATTTGATGGATCACTTAAAATTAAGATTTTACAACCGTTCAATCTACGTAACATATGTAACACGGCGGGCCTCAGAAAACTTATGTAACATATGTATATGTACGTGTGTGGACTCCTTGGTGAACCAACGTCCAGCGCCCAACGTACAGCCTAGAAGTTCCTAAAAAAATGTACAGCCTCGAAAAAAAACTTAATTATAAGGTTGTCAAAAAGAAGTTGGACTCTATGAGTAAAAGTAGCAATGATATAAAAGTTGGACTCTACAGTAAAATAATTAATGTGCTACCAAAGAAAAAAAAAAGACTGTCACATTATTTGGACAGCACATGTACGCACATAGGGTCCTTCTATGAAAAAAATAAAAAAGAAGTGCATATATGTATATGTACTCACGAACTCATACATTATCATGTGTAGCACAATTATATATAGTCATAATGAAATATTTTAGGTAGTTAGGCATATAATAATGGAAAGTTTTCAGGTATCTTCACTGGGCTAACTTGGTATTAGTGGCTGAAGGTTTTATTTAAAATGTCAATTTTTTTAAACACGGATTACAACATATTGCACACATGCACACACTTGATAAATTCTAGCCACACAAATTTAATATTTTACTCATGATTATTCCTGATGATAATATGTCCATATATTTGTACAAAGGGTAAAATTTCTGGGTCATGTTCTGAGCTTTACTTCTACGTACTGATAAATATTACGTAGACAATTAAATGCCACATGAACTATGAGTTCAACATCCAAATTCGACTTCTTTGTCCTAATCTAATATCCAAAAGTAATTATTTTGTCCGGAGACACAACATAGACTATATAGGTTATACAGAATAAACGGTGCTACACGTACATATGTACAGTTAGTCATATAATAATGGAACGTTTTTTGGATATCTTCAAATTATTAACTTGATATTAGTGGCTAGCAATATAAATTGAAATTTAAAAAATAAATAAATACAAACACGGATTACGACATAGTGCACCCATGAACACACTTCATCACTTTTCTCGCCACAAAAATTTAAATTTCTACTCGTGATTATCTCTGACAACAATAATTCGATGGCTTTGTACAAAGGATAACATGGCTAGGTCACGTTCCGAGCTTTACTTCTACGTACTGATGAATATCATGTAGACAACTAAATGTCACATGAACCAATAACCCTGTTGTCGCAGCATCCACTTGACTTCTTTGTTCTCATCTAATATCCAACTAGAATTGACTAAATGTCACATGAACAAATCAGCTGTTAGCTCAGCATCCAAATTTGACTTCTTTCTCCTAATATAAAATCCAAAAAAAACTATATAGCGTATACACGTACAGGCAGTTAGGCATACAATAATGGAACTTTTTCAGATATCTTCAAATGTCTAACTTGATATTGGTGGCTTGATATTAGTGGCTTGCAGTATAAATTAAAAATTATATTTTATTTAGAAAGACTGATGACAATATAGTGCGTGCATGCACACACTACATCATTTTTACCGCCACACAAATTTAAATTTCTATTCATGATTATATCTGACGATAATAAGTCAATAACTTATTATATCTGACGATAATAAGTCAATAACTTTGTACAGTGGGTAAAATGTCTAGCACATGTTCTGAGCTTTACTTCTACGTACTGTTAAATATCACATGAACCAATCCATTGTTAGCTCAGCATCCAAACTTCGCTTCTTGCTACCAATCTAATATCCAAAAATAATTGTTCTGTCTCGAGACGTAACAAATACTATATAGGTTATGCAGTATAAACTGTGCGAAAAATATAGATAAATGACTATACAAAACTAACTGGAAGACAAAAATACCATCAACTATAGTAAAATGAAATCTATAGTATAAATGTTTTGAAAAAAAATAGTTTATGAAATTTTCCACCCAAGACTACACACGTTATATTCTTATGAGAGAGAAAACTTGAAAAATAAAATCTTTTTACAAATGTCATCTATTATATAATAAAAGTACTTAACGGGATAACTAGAAAAAAGACAATTCTTCAAAGAAAATCTCACAATAATCAGAAACACCTGGCCATTATTTTAAAGCTCTCAAAAATAAAAACAATTAGATTTCTATAATATCTCTTTCTCATCGAAGTTGGGCGAAACCCGCCTATGCCATTATAGAAAAATGTTTCATCTCTTTTAGTTTTACACTAAATTTCTACAGATAGATGGGCCACCAGCTATAGGTTCGATCTTCCCCTCAAGAAAAACAAAGCTATAGGATCGATCAGATCTGAAAAAACATAAAGAAACGCGAGAAGAAACCCTTCTCAAAAACCTCTCACATCTGCCGTCCAAAAAAAACTCTCACGTCTGCTGCTGCTCTCTTTTCCCGTCCATCAGATGCATCGCATCATGGCTTTCTCCCATGGTTCCACACCCCTTGCAGTTCCTTCTTTCCTCCTCACCCTTGTGGCGACAGCCTGATGGCGGAGTAACAAGTATCTTCCCCGATGCCTCCTTCATTTGTACAGATCCCATGCTGGACATCCTCTTCAACAACTCGGTCCCTGGCTTGTGGTGATTTACTTCTTCATCCGGTTCTTCTCTGCCCCAGCCTATGCAGATTATAGGTCTGCTACCAAGCGTACGACGCTTTAATGTTTGTATGGAAATATTATGTTCTCCATCTTAGTCGATCCATGCGGTGTTATTTGGGGTGTTCTCCGTCAGTGCAATAAAACAATATGCAATAGGCTAAACAGCATACAAATTAATTAGACCACTTTTTGTTAACATTCTTGTGGTTGTAGTAAAAAAATGTGATGTTAATAAATAGTTCCATTTACAATAACTTCGTTTACAAAAAAAACTACAGTATAGAAACAATATGTTATCATTACTGAACCTTATAAAATTCTAGCCCGCGCATCGAGTGGGCCACTTTTCTAGTTAGTTAAAATTATTTTATATTACAAATGGAAAAGAACAATCAACATACACTACAGGTCGCCGAGTATCAAGTCATACGCCGAGTGTCAAAACAAGGGTTTAACGCTTAGTGGCATGTAAGTCGAGTGAAAAAAATGGGTTCAACGCTTAGTGGCATGTAAGCCGAGTGAGGCTAACATGACACACGGCTACATGGCGACACTCGGCTTACTTCCATGTAAGTTGTGTGTCCATGCAGAAGACATTTGGCTTATGTAATATACACGGCTGGCATCTTAATCAGCTGTGAGGCCGTGAAAAAAGTACTCGGCTTACCTTAAATACACGGCAAGTTTATGCCACACGGCGTCCACTAACGACTCCGGGATGGTGCTAGCTATAAGGCGAGTACCCAATAAACTTCACTCGGCTTAGCAGTGCAGAAACTATATGTAGTGCAAAATTTGATGAGAGTAGTGAGTTGGACTTATAATTACTCCTTGCATTTTGTTTCTTTCCCCCTATTTTGCACCCATTTTGTCTAGGCTAGTTTTCATCGCCCTTTCGATCCCTTTTAATCGGTATTAGAATAATCCAAGATGCATAGTCGATCTACCAAGGACTAAAGCAATCACACGAGTCCACCCGGCACCGCCGCGTGATGCCGGTGCCCGACAAGGAGGAGCATCTCATTCCATGGGTGTACCGTCGATCGCTTACCACGGCGGAAACGGACACCCGACGGCTCCGAAGGATCACCGTCAAGGCTCCAGCTCGGCATTGATCAGTCTGAACGGGAGGTGGCGGAGGCAGCAATGGAGGCGGCGAGGGTGGCCAACCTCAAGCGCAAGAAGGCACTACTAGGGAAAAGCCTATATGTAGATGCTTAGCAGTAGCGCCGGGTAGGTCGACCGCGATACTGTTAATTATTAGCGGAGTTGTTCCAGAACATGCACTATAGGTATCACTTAGTAGCAGCACGAGTTAAGCAACCCAGCGCTACTACTCGTGGTCTCCACAGTACCCCGGGGTAGGCCACATTAGCAGGGATGGGTATATTATTAGTAGCGTATGTACTTTACCCAACACTTCTACTATTTATACGTAAAGCCAGCCTATGGGCCTCAATTACGAGTAGTGCGGGCCTGCAATCCGGCGTTGCAGGTACCTTGGTAGCAGTAGCGTCGGCTGATACATCTTCAACGTATCTATAATTTTTGATTGTGTCATGCTATTATATTATAAATCTTAGACGCTTTATATGAAATTTTATATCATTACCAGAGTAACCTATTAACTTAGTGCCTAGTGCCAGTTGTTGTTTTCTGCCTATTTTCTGTTTTCCTGAAAATTTGAACCAAACGGAGTCCAAACTCTACGAAACTTTTTGACGATTTTTTTCTCGACATAAGAGACACTAGAAGCTTCGGAAGAGAACATATGATAAGCAAGGAGATAGTAAGGCAACAGGGCACGCCCTTTGGGGTTTGCGTGCCTGTTACCTTGTGGGCCTCACGTGGTTCTGTCTGACCTAATTACACTTCTATAAATTCTTAAATACTGGGAAACCCAGAGAAGCCACTGTAACAATTTTTCTGCCGCCGCAAGTGCCTGATCTTCCACGGCCCCATCTGGAAGCCTTTTTCGATACTCTGCCGGAGAGGGAATCGATCATAGAGGGCTTCTACATCAACCTTGTTGCCTTCCGATGATGTGTGAGTTGTTAGTTAATACAGACCTGCTGGTCCATAGCTAGCAGCTATATGGCTTCTTCTTTGTCTCTTTGATCTTCAATACAATGTTCTCTTCGAAGATCGATTCAATATAATCTTCTTTTGTTGTGTGTTTGTTGGGATCTGATTAATTGTGGTTTTATGATCAGATTATTCATTGAAAGTAACTGAGTCTGTTGATTTTTATTATGCATGATTGTTATAGCTTTATATTTCTCTCTGATCTATCTGTTTAGTTTGGCCAACTAGGTTGATTTATCTTCAGCGGGAGAGGTGCTTTCTAGTAGGTTCAATCTTGCGATGTCACTACTAGGAAATAACTTATTGGTAGATGCTTAACAGTAGCGTGGGGTAAGGGACCCACGCTACAGGTACATATTAGTAGTAGCGTGGGTGGGCGCATCATGCGCTGCTGGTAAGTGTGCCCCATGATACAACCCGGGTCGAGCCGTAGTAGCAGTGCCCATTACCTGTAGCGCGCGGCATATAACCGGCGCTGCGACAACTGTTACACGGGGCCAGCTGGTGGGACCCACTTAGCAGCAGCATTGGGATACGACCAGCGCTACAGGTAGGTGTCATAGCAGTAGCGCGGGCCTTCACCCTGCACTAATGCTAAGGCGCACCAGCCAAAGCAGCCACCATTTTTTCCCTCCTCCTCCCTCCCCCTTCCTTCTCCCATAGATTCCTTTGCTCTCCACTTGCCCTCTTCTCTCTTGCTTCTCCACCCTCCTCCCTCTCTTCTCCCCCTTCATTAATGGCTCACATTCCTCACTTGTTGTTCTTCTCCCTCTCCCATCTTCCCATATCTCTTGCCCCTTCCACTCCATTCACTCACTAGCAATCTCTCCTCTCCACTTGTTAGATGCATCTCCTCCCGAAGTAGATCTACTCATTAAATGAAGTAAGCTAGCTATCTCACTCTCATGAATGAAGGAGCATTAAATATCTTTGTCCACTTCGATCCCAAAACTGACACCGGGGCATCACCTCCCTATCTAGATACGTGAGTAAAAATTAGTGTTTTGCAAGAATGGAAATATATGTGTGTGTGTGCGATTTTACCAAATTGTGCGTGGCATGAGTTGCCTATATGTATTTGCCGAAATGTGTGTGTGACATGAGTTGCCTATGTTTTACCGAAATGTCGATTTATTTCGGTTTCGGCGAACTTCGGGCAAACTCGATATGTCCTATTCTTAGGGAAGGTGATGCCGAATTTCTGTATGACTTTCATGCATGCATGCGTGGTTAAAATTCTTTTGCTTATACCGCACAAGCAATCATGAAGTTCAGTGGTAGGATGGTGGAAAGATGGTTGCAATCTGTGGTGCACGACATGTATGAAAATAACCAGAAGGCGATTTTATGTCAGTGTCGAAGATGCAAAGGTTGGCTATACTCGGTGAATAAGTCAAGATTACGATGATCAGGATGTCGGCGGGGCAACCAATAACAACATGGGTTCAGACGAAGAAATAACCGATAATGGAAGCGAAGAAGAGAGCGCCGGACATGACGGCGGAGAAGAGGCTGGATATGACTGAGAAGAAGCAAGCACGCCGCAGTCTTCGTCGCTACTAACTTTAGTCCTGCGGGGCCTTCATGATCGAGACTTGCTTCGCAAGAAGACGATTAGCGACAGAGCTGCTTCTAGAGAGGAGGCCAAGCTGGTACACCTGGAGTTAGACTCAAAGACTCCATTGTATGATGGTTGCGATCCCGAGGTGACCCGCTTGAATTTCACGCTCGAACTTCTGAAGGCGAAGGCCAAAAATGGATCGACAAAAGTCTCGATGATCATTTGAAGTATCTAAAGAAGGTTCTTCATGCGGGGAACCTGTGTCCTATTAGTGTCGAGGAGGACAAGAAAATCATGTGCCCGCTTGATCTTCCGTACGTTAGATACCACGCATGCATCAATGATTGTATCATTTATCGGAACGAGCACGCGGAAAAAACCAACTGTCTAATACGTCTCCAACGTATCTATGAATTTTTATTGTTACATGCTATTATATTATCAATCTTGGATGTTTTATATGCATTTATATGCTATTTTGTATCATTTTTTGGGACTAACCTATTAACCTAGTCCTAGTGCCAGTTATTGTTTTTTCTTTGTTTTTGACTTTTACAGAAAATCAATACCAAACGGAGTCCAACCGGAATAAAATTTCACGATGATTTTTCTTGGACAACAAGAGACCCACGAAGCTTCGGGAGGAGGCCAGAATAGCCACGAGGAGGCCACAAGCCTCCTCGCTGCGCACGGGGGGGGCGCTCTCAGGGCTTGTGGGCCCCTCGGGACTCCCCTAACCCTAACTCCAGCACTATAAATGCTCAAATATTCTCCCTACACCAGAGGGCACACCAAAAATACTTTTTCGCAGGCGCAAGCTTCTATTCTCGTGAGATCCCATCTTAGGGCCTTTTCCGGCACTCCGCCGGAGGGGGATTCGATCACGGAGGGCCTCTACACCAAACTTGCTGCCCTTCCGATAATCTGTGAGTAGTTTACCATAGACCAACGGGCCCATAGCTAGTAGCTGATACGTCTCCAACGTACCTATAATTTTTTATTGTTCCATGATATTATATTATCTGTTTTGGATGTTTTATATGCATTAATATGATATTTTATATTATTTTTGGGACTAACTTATTAACCTAGAGCCCAGTGCCATTTTCTGTTTATTCCTTGTTTTTTGAGTTTTACAGAAAAGGAATATCAAACGGAGTCCGAACAGAATAAAACTTTAGCGATGATTTGTCTTATACCAGAAGACACCCAGCAAACTTGGAGATGGGGCCAGAAGATTCCCGAGGAGGCCACAAGCCTCAGGGGTGCGCCCTAGGGGGGGCACCCTGTGGGCTTGTGGGCCCCTCGGAGGTCCTCTAACCCTAATTCTTCCTCTATAAACTCCCAAATATTCCCAAACGACTAGAAGCGTCCACCAAAATACTTTTTCGCCGCCGCAACCTTCTGTACAATGTTCATAGCCAGTAGCTAGATGGCTTTTTCTCTCTTTGATATTCAATACAACGTTCTCCTCGATGTTCTTAGAGATCTATCCGATGTAATATTCTTTTGCGGTGTGTTTGTCGAGATCCGATGAATTGTGGATTAATGATCAGATTATCTATGAATATTATTTGAATCTTCTCCGAATTCTTATATGCATGATTTCATATCTTTGTATTTCTCTTCAAATTATCGGTTTGGTTTGGCCAACTAGATTGGTTCTTCTTGCAATGGGAGAGGTGCTTAGCTTTGGGTTCAATCTTGCGGTGTCCTCACCCAGTGACAAAGTAGGGGTAGCGAGGCACGTATTGTATTTTTGCCATCGAGGATAAAAAGATGGGGTTTTCATCATATTGCTTGAGTTTATCCCTCTACATCATGTCATCTTACTTAAGGCGTTACTCCGTTCTTATGAACTTAATACTCTAGATGCATGCTGGATAGCGGTCGATGTGTGGAGTAATAGTAGTAGATGCAGGCAGCAGTCAGTCTACTTGACACGGATGTGATGCCTATATTCATAATCATTGCCTTGGATATTGTCATAACTTTGCGCTTTTCTATCAATTGCTCGACAGTAATTTGTTCACCCACCGTATGTTTTCTTTCAAGAGAGAAGCCTCAAGTGAAACCTATGGCCCACGGGTCTATTTTCCATCATATATTTTTAGATCTATAAACCAAAAAACCCAAAAATACCTTGCTGCAATTTATTTGTTTTTCCTTTGTTTTATGTTTTAGTAATCTTTTATATCTATCTCTATCAGATCTCATCCTTGCAAGTGACCGTGAAGGGATTGACAACCCCTTTATCACATTGGGTGCAAGTGTTTGATTGTTTGTGCAGGTGCATAGATTGGATACTTGCGTGTACCTCCTACTGAATTGATACCTTGGTTCTCAAACTGAGGGAAATACTTATCTCTACTTTGCTGCATCACCCTTTCCTCTTCAAGGGAAAAACCAACGCAACCTCAAGAAGTAGCAGTAGCTAGATGGCTTCTTCTCTCGCTTTGATCTTCAATACAATGTTCTCCTCGATGTTCTTGGAGATCTATTCGATGTAATCTTCTTTTGCGGTGCGTTTGTTAAGATCCGATGAATTATGGATTTATGATCAAATTGTCTATGAATATTATTTGAGTCTTTTCCGAACTCTTTTATGCATGATTAATATAGCTTTGTATTTCTCTCCGATCTATCGATTTGGTTTGGCCAACTAGATTGGTTTTTCTTGCAATGGAAGGGGTGCTTTGTGATGGGTTCAATCTTGCAGTGTCCTCACCCAGTGATAGTAGGTGTAGCGAGGCACGTATTTGTATTGTTGCCATTAAGAATAAAAAGATGGGGTTTTTACAATATTGATTGGATCTATCCCTCTACATCATGTCATCTTGCTTAAGGCGTTACTCCGTTCTTGTTAACTTAATACAATAGATGCATGCTGGATAGCGGTCGATGTGTGGAGTAATAGTAGTAGATGCAGGCAGGACTCGGTCTACTTGTCACGGACGTGATGCCTATATTCATGATCATTGCCTTGGATATTGTCATAACTATGCACTTTTATATCAATTGTTCCACAATAATTTGTTTACCCACCGTATGCTTTCTTCAAGAGAGAAGCCTCTAGTGAAACTTATGGCCCCGGGTCTATTTTCCATCATATATTTTCAGATCTACAAAACCAAAAACCCAAAAATACCTTGCTGCAATGTATTTATATTTACTTTATTTTGCCTTTTAGTTATCTTTTATTCCTATCTCTATTAGATCTCACACTTGCAAGTGAGCGTGAAGGGATTGACAACCCCTTTTTCGCGTTGTGTGCAAGTGTTTGTTACTTTGTGCAGGTGCATATATTGGGGACTTGCTTGTGCCTCTTACTGGATTGATAATTTGGTTCTTAACTGAGGGAAATACTTATCTCTACTTTGGTGCATCACCCTTTCCTCTTCAAGGAAAAAAATCAACGCAAGCTCAAGAAGTAGCAGGAAGAATTTCTGGAGCCGTTGCCGGGGAGGTTCTACATCAAGCCTACCAAGTACCTATCATAAACTCTCATCTCTTGCACTTAAAGTATTTGCCATTTGCTTCTTGTTTTCCTCTCCCCCACTTCTAAAACGTTTTCGGAAAAAACACAAAATATTTGCCTTTTTATTCGCCTTCTTTCCGTTCGTCTTTTCGTTTGCTTGTGTGCTAGATTTCTTACTTTGCTTTCATGGCTAGTCCTTCTATCATAGTTAGTACCCCGGAAAGTGAAGTTCTCAATTTTAAACAAAGGGGAGTGAGAATTTAAAAGATGCTTGGTATAGAATTTGCAATGCTCAGAATAGATCTACCCGTAAGCAATCTACTACCGTTCTTCTCCGAAATTTTTATGTGGGTGTGATACGTCCATTTTGCATCATGATTACCTACTGTTATTTATAAAAAAATATGCATAATAATGATTTATGGAATAATTCTAATGCCTTTTCTCTCATAATATGCAAGGTTTACACAAAGAGGGAGAATACCGGCAGCTGGAATTCTGGACCTGAAAAAGCTACGTCAGAGATACCTATTCTGCACATATACAAATGAGATGAAATTTTACGGAGAATTATTTTGGAATATTTTATAAATAGTGGAGAAAAGAACTACCGGAGGAGGGCCACCTGGTGAGCACAAGACACCAGGGCGCGCCAGGCGCCCCATGCGCGCCCTGGTGAGTTGTGCTCAGCCCAGCCCACCTCCGGTGCCCATCTTCTAGTATATAGGTCATTTTGACCTAGAAAAAATTAGGATAGGACTTTCGGGACAGAGCGCCGCCGTCTCGAGGTGGAATTTGGGCAGGAGCACTTTTGCCCTCTGGCAAAGCGATTCGCCGGGGGAACTTCCCTCTCGGAGAGGGAAATCGAAGCCATCGTCATCACCAACAACCCTCTCATCTTTGGGAGGCCAATCTTCATCAACATCTTCAACAGCACCATCTCCTCTTAAACCCTAGTTAATCTCCTGTGCTCAATCTTTGTACCAGAACCTCAGATTGGTACTTGTGGGTGACTAGTAGTGTTGATTACATCTTGTAGTTGATTACTATATGGTTTATTTGGTGAAAGATTATATGTTCAGATCCATTATGCTATTTAATACCCCTCTGATCTTAAGCATTATTATCATTTGTGAGTAGTTACTTTTGTTCTTGAGGTCACGGGAGAAGTCATGTTGCAAGTAATCATGTGAACTTGATATGTGTTCGATATTTTGATGATATGTATGTTGTGATTTCCTTAGTGGTGTCATGTGAACGTCGACTACATGGCACTTCACCATATTTGGGCCAAAGGGAATGCATTGTGGAGTAGTTATTAGATGATGGGTTGCTAGAGTGACAGAAGCTTAAACCCTAGTTTATGCGCTACTTCGTAATGGACTGATTTGGATCTATATGTTTAATGCTATGGTTAGATTTTATCTTAATACTTTTCTCATAGATGCGGATGCTTGCGAGGGGGTTAATCATAAGTAGGAGGTTTGTTTAAGTAAGAACAGCACCTAAGCACCGGTTGCTACTTCTTGAGCTTGCGTTGGTTTTTTCTTTCAAGAGGAAAGGGTGATGCAGCAAAGTAGAGCAAGTATTTCCCTCAGTTTTGAGAACCAAGGTATCAATCCAGTAGGAGACAATGCACAATTCACCGAATACCTGCACAAACAAACACCAAACTTGCACCCAACGCGATAAAGGGGTTGTCAATCCCTTCACGGTTATTTGCAAAGTGAGATCTGATAGAGATAGATGAACGATAAAGTAAATATTTTTGGTATTTTTGGTTTATAGAACGGAAAGTAAAAGATTGCAAAGGAAGTAAATCGGAAACTAAAATTGTAGATCGGAAACTTATATGATGGAAAATAGAACCGGGGGCCATAGGTTTCACTAGAGGCTTTTCTCAAGATAGAAAATATTACGGTGGGTGAACAAATTACTGCCGAGCAATTGATAGAAAAGCGCAAAGTTATGACGATATCTAAGGCAATGATCATGAATATAGGCATCACGTCCATGTCAAGTAGATCGACTCCTGCCTGCATCTACTACTATTACTCCACACATCGACTGACTCCTGCCTGCATCTAGAGTATTAAGTTCATGAAGAACAGAGTAACGCATTAGGTAAGACTACATGATGTAGAGGAATAAACTCAAGCAATATGATGTAAACCCCATCTTTTTATCCTCGATGGCAACAATACAATATGTGCCATGCTGCCCCTACTGTCACTGGGAAAGGACACCGCAAGATTGAACCCAAAGCTAAGCACTTCTCCCATTGCAAGAAAAACCAATCTAGTTGGCCAAACCAAATTGATAGTTCGAAGAGACTTGCAAAGATATCAAATCATGCATATGAGAATTCAGAGAAGATTCAAATAATATTCATAGATAAGCTGATCATAAATCCAAAATTCATCGGATCTCGGAAACACACCGCAAAAAATGTATTACATCGAATAGATCTCCAAGAACATCGAGGAGAACATGGTATTGAGAATCAAAGAGAGAATAAGCCATCTAGCTACTAGCTATGGACCCGTAGGTCTGTGGTAAACTACTCACGCTTCATCGGAAGGGCAATGGTGTTGTTGTAGAAGCCATCCGTGATCGAATCCCCCTCTGGCAGGACACCGGAAAAGGCCCCTAGATGGGATCTCACGGGTACAGAAGGTTGCGGCGGTGGAGAAGTGTTTTCGTGGCTCTCTCTATTGGTTTTGGGATATATGAGAATATATTGGCGAAGAAACTAGGTCGGTGGAGTCACGAGGGGCCCACAAGGGTGAGGGGCGCGCCCTCCATCCTTGTGGCCGCCTCGTGGCTTCTCTGGACTTGCACTCCAAGTCCGCTGGATGTCTTCTGGTCCAAGAAAAAATCATCGCGAAAGTTTTATTCCATTTGGTATTCCTTTTCTGCGAAACTCTAAAACAAGGAAAAAACAGAAACTGGCACTGGGCTCTAGGTTAATAGGTTAGTCCAAAAAATAATATAAAATAGCATATTAATGCATATAAAACATCCAAAACAGATAATATAATAGCATGGAACAATAAAAAATTATAGATACATTGGAGACATATCACCGGTCCACCCACATATCAAATTATGAAAGTAGCAAACACGAATCAAACCAGCATGGTGAAAGTGACATGGTGAAATTCCTGTGTACCCTCAAGAACGCTTTGCTTCATATAAGAGACCGTTTTTGCCTGTCCTTTGCCACAAAATGATTGGGCTACCTGGCTGCACTTTATTTACCGTTACCGTCACTTGTCCGTTACAAATTATATTACTATCAAACTATCTGTTACCGACTATTTCAGTGCTTGCAGAAAATACCTTGCTGAAAAACACTTGTCATTTCCTTCTGCTCCTCGTTGGGTTCGACACTCTTACTTATCGAAAGGACTACGATTGATCCCCTATACTTGTAGGTCATCAAGACTCTTTTCTGGTGCTCCACACCACACAGCCCCGAAAATGCCTCCACACCGCATGCTGGTATTGATTCTGCCTCTAGCGCTCGGATCTCTCTCGTCAAAGGTTCGCTGACGAAGAGTCGTGCGGCCGCTGCCTAGGCTTGGCGCTAGCCAAATGGCTCGTTGCCTCATAGTTGCCGCTCATAAAGTGCGACGATTGCCCGCGGTAGGTGGTGCGCCAAGTTTCTACCATGCGGGAACATCCCGGATGGCTGTTGTTCAAGTACAAGAAAGATGGCGTATATGAGTCTTTTCATTCGGTTGTTCACCGGATTCGGCACAATTTCGGTAGCTCATTGTTTGCTCTAATTTATGTGTAGGATGGATGCAAGTTTTAGTATTGATAAGAAGATTACATCGATCTATTGATAGCACGAAAATTGATAGATGGTCATGCACTGATTGCAAGAATAGAGTCTAGAGATGAGATTACATGCGAAGCAATGTCTACTTCTTCAAAATCAAAGAAGAAAGAAAGAAGTGTGCAAGCTCAAGAAGCTGCAGATCAACAATGAAGACATAGAGAAGATATTAATCCAATTAGTGGGAGTAGTTATGGAAATTGGATATCTTTTAAAAGGTCTAATTGTGGTTCCTATTTTCCTTGGTCTTGCTCTCGTAGCGAAGAATACGTGAATAATGTACTCCAATGTATCAAAATGTCGTTGAATGAAATAAAGAAGCAAAGAAATGTGTTTCAGTGGCCAAAAATGAAAAACAAATGAAAAAAATTTACACCGTTATATATAGGAGATCGGCTTGGTCCGGCCAAAACTTAGTGTAGTAAATTTACTCCACTAAGGGTTTACTCCACCTGATACTCCACTATTTATTGGGGATCGGTTAGAAATGCTCTAAGTAATAATCATGGAGATATTATGAATATCTACACAAGAAGCTGTATTTGACAAAATTGTGCAAGATAAGTACACATATTCTGAATCTTTGTCAAAACTGTAGAAGATTCTGACTATCGAGCATTGTTCCTACCAAACAGAGGAGCTGGGACTGCGGATCAGCTGAAGACAAAATTGTACTTGATACATCTCCAACGTATCTATAATTTTTTATTGTTCCATGCTATTATATTATCTATTTTGGATGTTTTATATGCATTAATATGCTATTTTATATTATTTTTGGGACTAAGTTATTAACCTAGAGCCCAGTGCCAGTTTCTGTTTTTTCCTTGTTTTTGGAATATCAAACGGAATCCAAACGGAATAAAACATGCGCGATGATTTTTCTTGGACCAGAAGACACCCAGCAAATTTGGAGAGGGGGCCAGAAGATCCTCGAGGAGGCCACAAGCCTCAGGGGTGCGCCCTAGGGGGGCGCCCCCAGGGCTTGTGGGCCCCTCGAAGGTCCTCTAACCCTAGTTCCACCTCTATAAATTCCCAAATATTCCCAAATGACCAGAAGCGTCCACCAAAATACTTGTCCACCGCCGCAACCTTCTGTACCCATGAGATCCCATCTTCGGGCCTTTTTCGGCACCCTGCCGGAGGGTTATTCGATCACAGAGGGCTTCTACATCAACTCTATTGCCCTTCTGATGAAGCGTGAGTTGTTTACCACATTCCTACGGGTCCATAGCTAGTAGCTAGATGGCTTCTTCTCTCTCTCTTTTAATCTTCAATACAATGTTCTACTCGATGTTCTTGGAGATCTATCCAATGTAATATTATTTTGCTGTGTGTTTGTCGAGATCTGATGAATTGTGGATTTATGATTAGATTATCTATGAATATTATTTGAATCTTCTCTAAATTCATATATGCATGATTTGATATCTTTGTCTTTCTCTTCGAATTATCGGTTTACTTTGGCCAACTAGATTGGTTCTTCTTGCAATGGGAGAGGTGCTTAGTTTTGGGTTCAATCTTGCGGTGTCCTCACCCAGTGAAGAAGTAGGGGTAGCGAGGCACGTATTGTATTGTTGCCATCAAGGGTAAAAAAATGGGAGTTTTATCATATTGCTTGAGTTTATCCCTCTACATCATGTCATCTTAATTAAGGCTTTACTCCATTCTTATGAACTTAATTAATACTCTAGAAGCATGCTGGATAGTGGTCGATGTGTGGAGTAATAGTAGTAGATGCAGGCAGCAGTCGGTCTACTTGACACGGACATGATGTGTCGGTGTACTAAGTATTGGGTCCTTAGTACCCCATACTTGTGCACGGGCAGTTGTAGCCATGCCTGTGGCAAGGCTTGTCGGGGAAACAGCTGAAGATTGATCCAAGGATATGAAATAGACATTCAAGCCAAGGATCGGAGAATCAGGGTGTAAGAAGGACCAAAACCCAGAGGCTCGGTTCCCGGCAAGATCTTGCCGGGGGGACCTGCGGAGCCCGGCAAGGTTCTGCCACTGTGTCACCACTCCAGCGCAGCGACCAGCCTTGCATTCTGGTCCCTTCTTTGGCTACGTGGCAAGGCGCTGGTGGAGGAGAGCTTAAGCGGTGCTGATGGGATGGCCCCTTTTTCCATCCCCAAGAAAGTAAGGACACCTAAACGGACACCTCACGGTGCATTAAATGCATTTGTCCTAAACCATCAGTAGTTAGGTATGATAACCCTGTAGCTACTTTACACCTCACATATGCACTGTTTGCCACTGTGGTGACCCCTTTGAGCATATAAAAGGAGGCCCAAGGCAACTGCTACAGGGGACGGACTCTGGAAAAAGCATACTCGGCCCATTCTGTATGCGCAGCAGCTGCACAAACGTACTGTTTATTGCGAGCGCTCCTGGAGCTTGGGCTCAAGAACACTGATAATAAACCAAGGCAGGAGTAGGGTTTTATGCTGATTAGTGGCCCAAACCTGGGTAAAAATCCCCTCGCGTTGATCGTTGGTTCTGCTCTTTGTGCATACCTCTCTCCCTGCCGAATCGTGAAGGGGTCCCCCGGATCCCATAGGTGTCATGCCCCGACATCTTTGGCGCGCCAGGTAGGGGGAAGAAGGTTGCGCGAACCTGATTCAGCGATCAGCGCGTCAGTTCATCACCATGCCACCCAAGAAGAAGAGTGCAGCGACGGTGCTACCATCTACATCCGCTTTGCCCGTGCCCATACGGATGGGCGACGGCGTGGATAATGAAGGTGGAGGTCTTGGGCCTCCACGTCGTTCTGGCGATCCGAACCAGGTGAGCGGCGTCGCTCGCAGCGGCGGCGGCGGTCCGCACGCCGCCGGATCTGGAGATGGAGCTGTGGTGCCCACACGCGGCGCAGCGAACTCCGAAGATCGGAGGACGCCTCCTAGGACTCCCGTGCCAGCGCAAGCATTGCGACCTTCCCAGGTCACGCGCGACAAGCAGCGCCGCGGCGTCGGTGGTTCTGAACGTCCCCATGGAAAGATTCCTACGCATCGATCCCAAGGTGCGTAGGCCCAGCATGCACGCCAAACTATTGATGGAAGTGGTGCGCGGTCGCGTGATCGTGATGGTGCTCCTTCTGACACTGTTGGGAGTCAGAGCACCTCACGTACTTCGCACCTGTCACCACCACCTACACCGACGGAAGCCTTGCCACGTGCGCAACTGCTCCTCGATTTTCCTCCTGCTCCGGAGAAGAGGGAGGAGTGGCGATCTACCATTCAGAGTCTCATCGGCTGCGTCAACAAGGATGGGCCGCTGCAGGCAGGGCCCTCGCGGCAGCGGTCTGTCAACCCGGTGCGGGCCGATGGTGAGAAGACCGGAGGCGGAGCGACCACGGTGCACTCCCCTCCACGACAACAGCGGCGGTCGTCAACCCGGTGGGCCGATGGCCGTGATGACGATTCCACGGCGTTGTCCGATCCACGGATGGGCCGCGATCAGTGCCAAGTTCTTCAGGAACGCAGCAGAGGGGATGCTCGAACTACCATCGAGCGGCGACGGGAAGCGCGCCATCTGTCTGATAAACGCGGAGGGCCTGCTGTCGACGAGCCGGCGCCGGTGTACGCAGGCGACTAGCCTTACGAGGTAGGCAGTCCGGCGTTTACCCGTGAGCTGCGGCGAATCCAGTGGCCCAATTCCCGAACATTCGAGCCAGAGGTCCCGGAGAAATATGACAGCAAGACTCACCCGTCGGAGTTCCTAAGCATCTATACCATAGCGATGCGGTCTGCCGGGGGCTGGGACGACAAGATACTCGCCAACTACTTCCCGTTGGTGATCAAACCCAACGTCAGGTCGTGGTTGATGCATCTGCCAGAGAATTCCATTTCCTCTTGGTCGGATTTATGCCATCAGTTTGTTGGCGCCTTTGTTGGGGGTCACCAAACTCCTGGCCAGGAAAGTGATTTGCATCTCATCCCTCAGAAGGAGGGCGAGCCTTTGCACAAGTATATCCAGAGATTCAGCCGCATACAGTACAGCATCCCAGATGCTCATCCCGCCGCCGTTATTGGTGCATTCCGTCAGAACTTGCGCAACCGCAAGATGCGGGAGGAGATGGCGATGAATAAGGTCAGAGATATCGCCGAGCTTTATACTTTGGCCTACAAATGTGCTCGGGCTGAGGATGGAAGGAGACTTCCCGGCGAGGATGTTGTTGCAGGTGGTGACTATGAAGGCGAGGATGTTGCCGCCCCAGCAAGGAAGGGCCGGCGGCGGAACCAGAAACACAAAGACAAAGCCGTGCTTGTTGTCGAGGAATCCGGTAACCCTGGCACCGTCAAGAAGGCCAAATTTGGTGACCCTAGCAAGGAAGTTGCCGGGTGCGCCTCTTGCCGGGCCTTGGTGGCTGCCGATAAGCCGGAGGGCTCCGGCAAGCAGTATTGCAAGATCCATCGCACCAAGGGCCATGATCTCCAAAATTGCCGGCAAGTTGAACAGCTCGTCGAAAAACAAAGAGCTGAATACGAGAGGCGAGACAAGGGGTAGGCCCAAGACAGTGCTGAGGGATCCGGCAAGAAGCATGGTTGCTGGGGAGGTCGCCGCGGCAAGGCTAAGCAACAGAAGGAGAGGCCCGCCTGAGGCCATGACAAGGACGAGGGGGATGATGATGATGAGGATGATGATGAATCTAGTGAGCACGAGTTTCAGAAAGCTACAGAGGCCATGTGTATCGACGGAGGCGCCTCGTTGCATTCTTCCCACCGCTGGCTTAAACAGTGGATGTGTGAGGTTAATGCAACGGAGCCGCTGTTTGACGCACACAAACCTCTGAAGTGGTCCAACATGCCTATCATTTTTTACGCCGAGGATCACCCTGATGTCACAATCGCGGTCGGGTGCTTGCCATTGTTGGTTTCACCAACAATCCGTAACCTTAAGGTGACAAAAATGCTAGTTGATGGTGGGGCCGGACTGAACTTAATCTCATCGGATGTGCTTAAGAGGCTGCAAATTCCTGATGGAGATCTCGAGGAAACGGGCATGTTTCAGGGGATCAATCCAGGAAGGTCCCAGCCAAAAGGCAAGATTACGCTACCAGTGACATTTGGTAGCGAGATCAACTACAGGATGGAGAAGGTAGTGTTCGATGTCGCAAAGATCCCCATACCATACAATGGGATCCTTGGCCGCCCAGCGCTGGCCAAGTTCATGGCGGCGTCACATTACGCGTATAATGTGCTAAAAATACCCGGGCCCTTGAGTGTCATCACTGTCCACTCCGACAAGAAAGATGCGCTCATCTGCGCCGATCAACTTTACCGGGAAGCAATCGCAGCACCTGCCGTCAAGGCATCTGCTCCTGCCGCTAGAACTCCCGGGGGGAAGAGGAAGACCGGCAAGAACCCTGGCGCAAACTCCGGCAAACGCACCTCTTCGGAGTGCTGCGCTCCCGTTGAGGATGTACCAGAGAGTTCCACCGACAAGAACAAGAAGTCCAAGGCTGCTCCACCAGAGACAAAGAAGGTGCCCGTTAAGCACGATGGAATGGGGGGAACTTTCACCGTAAGTTCCACCCTTGATGACAAATAGAAAAGCGCGCTCATTGCCTTCTTGCGGGCGAATGTCGATGTGTTTGCATGGCAACCGTCTGACATCCCCGGTGTTCCCAGGGAGGTAATTGAGCACCACGTTGATATCTGTCCCCACGCACGGCCCGTCAAGCAAAAGGTGAGGAAGCAAGCCTTGGAGCGGCAAGAATTCATTGCCGAAGAAATCAGGAAGTTAGAAGCGGCAGGTTTGGTCAGAGGAGTGCTTCACCCAATGTGGCTGGCCAATCCAATTGTGGTGCGTAAGGCAAATAGGAAATGAAGGCTGTGTATTGATTATACAGATATCAATAAAGCCTATCCGAAAGATCCTTTCCCCTTGCCACGCATCGACCAGATCGTGGACTCCACTGCTGGTTGTGACCTACTGTCGTTCCTTGATGCCTACTCAGGGTATCATCAGATTTTCATGGCGAAAGAAGATGAAGAAAAGACCACATTTATCACCCCATGTGGTACATATTGTTTTGTACGAATGCCTTTCGGGTTGAAAAGTGCTGGTTCTACATTTGCGAGAGCGGTCCAAATCGGTTTTGAACCTCAGCTACATAGAAATATGGAAGCATACATGGATGATATAGTGGTCAAAACCAAGGATAAAGAGACGCTCATACAAGATCTAGAAGAAACATTTACAAATCTGCGCAAGATCAATTTAAAGCTCAACCCTGAGAAGTGTGTGTTTGGCGTTCCCTCTGGCAAGCTTCTCGGGTTCTTTGTATCTCAGCGAGGGATCGAGGCGAACCCCGACAAGATCAAAGCTATTGAGCAGATTGAAGCGCCAAGACGCGTCAAGGATGCGCGTCGTCTTGCCGGCTGTGTTGCTGCCATAAGTAGGTTCATTTCTAAATCTGCTGAGCGCGCCCTGCCCTTTTTCAAAATCTTGAAGAAGGTGGGTCCAATGAAATGGACTCCGGAAGCGGAGGCGGCGCTGCAAGATTTGAAAAGGTATCTCTCTTCTCCGCCGATACTAGTCGCACCTAGGCCGCGAGAGCCGTTGCTGCTGTATCTAGCAGCAACAAATCAAGTGGGTAGTGCTGCGCTAGTGGCACAGAGGGAAGCCGACGAGGAAGCAACAGCAGCGGCAGGACCGGCAAGTGACGCACCGGGATCTTCCCCGGCAAGGTCTGGTGCCGGCAAGGCAGGATCTGCGCAGCCAGAAGAACCAGTGTAGAAGAAGAGGATGGTGCAGCGCCCAGTTTATTTTGTCAGCTCCCTTTTACAGGGGGCCAGGTCAAGATACTCTGGTGTGCAGAAGCTGCTCTTCGGCCTCCCTATGGCCTCAAGGAAGCTGCGCCATTATTTTCAAGCACATGAGATTACCGTCATCACTCGCTTCCTGTTGCAGCGAATTCTACGGAATCCAGAAGCAACCGGCAGGATTGTGGAGTGGGCATTGGAATTATCAAGCTCTGGTCTCAAGTTTGAAAGTACTTCGACAATTCAGAGCAGAGCCTTGGCGGAGTTCATTGCGGAATGGACCCCAATGCCAGACGAAGAGATTCAAGAAACGACTCTCCCTGGCAAGGAAACTGATTAAGAATGGGTCATGTACTTTGACGGGGATTTTTCGCTGCAAGGCGCCAGTGCTGGCGTGCTGCTTGTCGCACCCACCGGAGAGCACCTCAAGTATGTAATTCAGATGCACTTTCCCTGGGAGAGCTCGACAAACAACACTGTGGAATACGAGGGGCTGCTTGCTGGTCTTAGGATCGCGGCAGACCTTGGTATTAAGAAGCTCATCATCAGAGGTGATTCGCAGCTTGTTGTCAGGCAAGTCGACAAAAGTTATCAAAGTCCATTGATGCAAGCCTATGTGGATGAAGTGAGGAAAATGGAAGAGCGCTTTGACGGTCTGCAAATGAAGCACATTCCTCGTGCCGAAAATAGTATTGCTGACGACCTGTCAAAGCGCGCTGCCCTCAAGTTACCTGTGGAACCAGGAACTTTTGTGCTCCATTTGACTCAACCATCTATGGCATCGTCGATGAGGCAGGGAAAGACAAGGAAGTTGAATTCTGGTCAGTACTTTCTGGCAGAGCTCCCGAAAGCCGCCGACAAGGAAGTTGCCGGGTTCAGCGACAAGCCTGCCGGGGAACAACAGGCCCTGGCAAGGGTTTGGGCCCTTGCCGTAGAGACAAATGTTCCCCCAGCAGAAGAGATGCCTTTAGTCCTAGCTGTCGAGCCACAGGCTCCAGCATGGGCGCAGCCCATTGTCCATTTTCTTTAGACAGGTGAACTCCCCGAAGAACAAGAGGAAGCGGAAAAAGTAGCCCGTCAGTCTAATATGTACCAGTTCGTCGATGACGTTCTGTACAGAAAAAGACCAAACGGCGTGAAATTGAAGTGTATTCCTCGGGAGGATGCACTGGATCTATTGGCAGAGATACATGGAGGCATATGTGGTTCCCACATAGGATCAAGAGCGCTTGTTGGAAAGGTGTTCCGACAAGGTTTCTTTTGGCCCACTGCTCTCCAGGAGGCAACTGCACTAGTAACCAAGTGTGAAGCATGCCAGTTTAATTCAAAGAAATCACATCAGCCAGCTCAAGCTCTTCAAACAATCCCTCTCTCCTGGCCATTTTCAGTCTGGGGGCTCGACATACTGGGCCCTTTTCCCTGGGCCACCGGGGGCTTTGAGTACTTGTACGTTGCAATCGACAAGTTCAGAAAGTGGCCGGAGGTGGAGGCAGTGAGGAAGGTGACAGCGCAATCAGCCGTCAAGTTCTTTAAGGGAATAGTTTGCCATTTCGGTGTGCCCAACAGGGTCATCACCGATAACGGTACACAATTCACAAGTCGCACCTTCATGCAATATGTCCAGGACCTTGGCAGCAAAATCTGTTTTGCCTCTGTTGCTCACCCGAGAAGCAACGGCCAAGCGGAGAGGGCTAATGCTAAAGTGCTGCGCGGTCTCAGGACCAGAACTTTTGACAAGCTGAAAAAGTGCGGAAGGCGCTGGATTGATGAGTTGCTGGCGGTTCTTTGGTCAATCAGAACGACACCAAGTCGAGCCACTGGCCAGACACCCTTCGCTCTGGTTTATGGAGCGGAAGCAGTTCTCCCCACGGAACTCATGTACGGGTCACCTCGAGTGCTCGCTTATGATGAGCTTGAGCAAGAGCGGCTGCGGCACGATGATGCTGTGCTCCTTGAGGAGGATCGTCTTCGGGCTGTTGTGCGAGCTGCACGCTACCAGCAAGCTTTGCGCCGCTACCATAGCCGCAAAGTTCATGCCTAAAGCATTGAGGAAGGCGACCTTGTTCTTCGGCGGACTCAGTCCGCCAAGAATTCAAACAAGTTGACGCCGAAGTGGGAAGACCCTTATCGGGTAGTACAAGTCACCAGGCCCGGCGCTATCCGCCTGGAGACCGAGGATGGCATTCCAGTGAGCAACTCCTGGAATATCGAACATCTTCGCAAGTTCTATCCTTAGGGCGCGGTTGCCGGGGGCCCCCGGCAACCACCTTTTGTGCAAGTCTTGCCGATGGGGCATGTAATCCTTTGTACAAAGCCAAGCACAGACCCTGTGCACAGATGAATAAGATTAAGTGTTGTGCATTTCTTGTCGATTTCCATGTTTATATATGCATGCTTGTCTGAGATATTGTATAACACTTGCTCCCGGTAAGCACTAATGAACCGCCAAGGTTCCATGTCTTTATTTTCTCTTCTTTCTTTTTCTCAAAAGATAGGGGTTTCCCTCGCGCGCACGTTTGCCGGGGGGGGAAGGAAGGTATGGATACCAACGAACGATGTTCAGAATTGACGCCTTGCCGGAGGAACAAGGAATACAGCGACAAGAGAGCTAAGTTGGTAAACTTTAAGCAGGCTTTTCGATTTTTATTATGGGGTTATCTTCCTTGGATGATTTTGGCCTCTGTATGGAAAACCTGCACGCGAAGGAACCCTTGTCGTAATTGGCTGCACCTTTATTCTGTTTCGAGTCCGCTCAACAGTTTGGTTGGCTGCACTGAGAACGCCGAGGTGCCTTGCCGATCGCTGCACCTCCAGCAGGCTGCTAAAGACCCGCATCTGGCGCTCGCGGCAGGTTGCGCGCTGGCAAGTTTTCAGTAAGCGTAGGGTATAAGCCATACAGAAAGGGATCGGACAAGGGAGATAGCATTCATGTACTTAAACATAGCAAGTTATATTACATCAATAGTTGCCGCAGTTCTAATTTAAGACTAAATTGTCTTTGACATGGAATGGTGGCGGCAAGGAGAGGTGAAGCGGCTAGTCCCTGCGTTGGCCTTCAATCCTCTTGATTGAATCCACCTTCTCAAGGATGGGCACGACAAGCTCCTCAAGTGCCTTGAGATCTGCGTTCTTTGGCAAGTTGCCGAGCACGTTGGTGAGGTCGACGCCAGGATTATAATGCACCACCTTGATGAGCACTTTGCGGAGGACGGCCTGGCAAAGCTGGCGGGATTCTTTGGCCAGTTGGGCCGTCCGATTGGACTGAAGCAGCTTCAGGGCATCAATAATGCTTTCGAAGAATATGGTCAGCCTGGTGCTTCGGGATACCCTTTCTTCAGTGGAATACTTCAAGTCTTGCAGGCCATCCCGGCCCCTGGTTGACAGTTGTGCCATGAGCTTTTCTGCGGTGTCGACGAGGCGTTCAGTCCAGATCTCCACGCCCTTTTCATAGTCAACTTGGAAGGCAGCAGCGCTCTTGAGCAAGTTCCTTTCATCTTGAAGATCTTTGCTCAGGGTCTTCTCGCGGGCCCTGCCGTCCTCAAGCGACTTCTCCAGCGTGGCCAATTTCAGCCTCAGATTGGCAATGGCATCATTGGCTGAAGAAAGCTGCTTGGTCTTGTCGGATATAGCAATTCGCATTTCCGCCAGGCTGCGGAGAGTTTTCTCCCTGTCGCCTTTGAGCGTCAAGAGCTCCTTGCCGTGTTCCTCAAGATCCGTTTCCAGCTTTTTCACCTTGTTGCTCAGCTCGTTCTTGGCGGCCTCTGCAGCCTCGGCAGCATCGACGGTCTCCTTGAGCTTGCCGGCGTGATCTACAGTTAGAGCTTCGAGCGCCTCTTTGTGTTTCTGCTCCAGCTCCTGGGTCTGCCGTGCGACGAGCTTCTCAATTTCTTCGTCCTTGCCGCGGAGTTTGGCGGCAAGTGCTTGCTCACGCGCGGTAAGGTCTTCCTCATGAGCGTCAAGCCCAATGCGGTGCTCAGTCAGCCTAGCATCCTCAACGGCAATCCTTTGTGTAGCCGCCTCTTGCGCTTTCTCTATATTAGATTGCTTCAGGATGAGCTCTGTCCAGCTTTGGCTCACTTGCTCTCGGCTGGCAGTCAGCTCCTGAAGGGCCTCAGCGTACCAGACCTGCATTTGCTCAACACGCTTCTAGAAATCCGCCTCGGCTGCTTCAACAACTACAGCCCTGGAATCTGCCTTCTCCTTTCGCGCACGGTGGAGCGCTTGAAGCTTGCGGAAATTATCGCCCATGGCCTGAAGGAGCTGATCTTCTTCAGATTTGCCATTGCTGGCACTTGGTTCATCAATGATCTCGAGCCCAGCAGCGGTGATGATCTCCTCATCAAAAGTTTCTCCTTCGACCGGCGCCCCAATGCTTGCCGTCCCCGGCAAGTTGACGAACAGGTTGTTGCCAACCTTGAGATATCTACTGGATGGAGGAGCTTCGGATGTCGAAGGTTGATCCTCGGCAACCGCCTCATTGGGAGCTGGGGGCTCGATGGCCGGCGTAGCGCCTGGCGCTCCTGCGGCAGGAATGCTGTCAGTGCGGTCACCGGCCTCCTTGCCGGTCCTCTCAGCAGATTCCTTGGTGGCCTCCTCTTGTGCAGCCTTGGCGGCCTCGTCAGCACCGGCCCTGTCGACTTCGACGGTGGTGTCCTTGGCGGCCTCACCGACAGCGATCTCGTCGGCTTCGGCAGCAGCATCTCTAGCGGTTTCCTCGATGACAACATCGACGTCCATGTGTTCCATCACAGGGAATTCTGAGGGACGAAGGAGGGAAATGAAATAACACCAAGAATGAAGTTCAAGAAGACAAAAGGAAAGAAAGATAAAGGTAGGAATAGCAAGCATTCTGAGGCAAGCAGTTACCTGCGTCGAGCTGTTGAGGAGTGGCCTCACCCTTCCCGGCAACGTTGGTTGCGGGGAAGGGTCGCCAGTGCCCAAGCTTGCCGATCCCTCCTCAACCAACATAGGCTCGTCGATAGGGGCTCTTGCCGGGGATGCACTTGCGGGCGGTGTGGTTGATGGAGGCGGCGCGACGGCGGCGCCTTCCAATGACCCACCCTGTTGTTGTTCTCCTGCGAAGCCCAAAGACGTCAGCGGTAAAGGAAGAAAACTTTAGCACCCGCCTGCAGAAAACAGGTAGTGGACTCACGCTGGGGGCTGTGCTGGGGGCTGTGTCGGGGGCTAAGCTCCGGGCTGATGACTGTAGTTTCCAGCGCGCTAGCAAAGCTTGCCGGGGGCTCGTCACCCGTGGAAGTCTTCGCCCTCTTCGCCATCCTTTCCGCCAAGGTTTCTGCATCACTGCAGAGACGGGACAAAGCAAGGCAATGAGATCAATTCAGAATTTGGAAGATAAAGGCTGCGGCGGGATACTTACTCTCCCTCTTCTCGTTCCGAGCTGAAACTGGAGATGTCAAAGCCGACCTCCGTTGTGATGTCCGTACGGGGAGGCGGAGGAGGGGTCCTGGGTCACTTGGTTGCAGCAGGTGCAGGGGATTGGCGTGGCTCTGCTGCCTCAGCCTCCGGTGCTGCTGTGTGGGACGCCCCCGCCGCCCCAGTGGTTGTCGCGGGTGTGTGTCTTGCACACCGCACAGGTTGCTACCGAACTCCTTGCCGCGGTGCAGCCTTGCCGGCCGCCTTCTTGCCGGGAGCTTCGCTGCTAGAAGAAGGCTGGTTTGCCGGGACACCAGAGGCAGCATTCGAAAGAACACGTTTTGTTTTCTTCGGAGCTGGGAGCTCTTCCTGCAGCCCCTCTTCGGCTGCGTCTTCATCAGACGAGCTCTCGGCGGCTGCACTGCTCTGTTCCCCGGCGGCTTTGTCCTCCCTGGGAAGATTTCCTTCGGTCATAACTTCTGCGTCGCTGGTATCCCATTCTGTGAAGCCGACGATGCCGGCCTCCGCGGCAAGTTTCGCCTCTTCTGCCCTAGTGGCAATATATGCCACTTCTTCGTCAGTGGTGGCGCGGATGAAGTTTGTTTCTTCCCGGATGGCCCTCTCTGACAAGCTATCAAAGAACCTTTGCGCCTCCTCCTCAGACGGCTCGACCCAAGTCGCATCAAGGCCATGGGCGTTGAACACTGGCATCGTGGCGATGATCGACCCCAGGGCAGAGTTGTTGCACAAAGGAATAATTCTTGCCGGCAACCTGTGTTTGTCGTCGCGCTGGAATAGCTTGTGGCGGAGAGCGCCAAGCTGCATAGCAGTCAAATTGTTGTTCAGTCCGGGGCGCAGCCTCATAATGTCTGCTGCGTTCCGGTACTCCCAAGTTGGCCTCCCCTTGTTTTGCAAAGGGGCGATGCGGCGGCGGAGGAAATCAAAGCCGATCATCTCCATTGTGAGCCCGGCAGCTTTCAGAAGAAGGATCCTGGTAGTGGCAATCGTGAGCTTCTCATCTTCAGCGGCGAAATTGCTCCAGTCATTGCCGCGGACCACCTTCTGCAGTTTGGGCGAACAGAACGGATGGGGATCTGCTTCCTTGATCCAGCACCATTCGGACCGCCATTCATCCCACTTCTCGCGGTAAACCCCCTTTGGGTAAATTTCCTTGTTCCAAGCCCTGGGGATCCAGGCGATAGAACCGGAGAGGGCATCCCCTTTCTGGATGCGGGGAATAAAGTAATGGCGTAAAAGAGCGGTGTTGGGAACGACTCCAGCAAAATTTTCGCAAAGATGAGCAAAGATGGACATGCACATTACGGCATTCGACGTGAAATCAAGAAGATGAAAGCCGTATGTGTACATAATATCATTGAAGAAATCAGAAAAATGGGGACAGAGCCCGCAATAGAAATAAGCGGCGAAAAAGGGATATCTGTCTGGTCCGCCTTTGGAAGAAGAACCTGGAACCACGCGAGTCGCGGGGTGAGCCTTCGTCTCCCTCGCCCACATGCACTGGTACCGGTTCTTCAGAGCTTTCGCGTCAAGCATCGAAGCAAAGACGACGTACTTTTTCCGCATCTTCACCAGCTCATTCTCCGGGACGTCGGCTCTCGCCTCCTTGCTTTTGCCCTTGCCTTTGCCAGCTTTGGGTGGCATGGTGACTGCGAGGGCGGAAGCCGAGGATAGAGTGGGTGCGCAGGCGATGGGCGGATGAGGAGAAGTTTGGCTTTGGGCTTGAGAGGGAGAAGGCAATGGCGGATTCCAGATCGGAAAGAAGGGGGGAGTAAATGGGCGGCGCCTCTGCAGTTTCTTTTTTATGGGGAAGGAGCGAGGCCGCCTCTTTTACTGCCCAATGTGAATACGCCTCTACAAGCACGCTACAGCCGCGGCCGTTCAGCGCACGCTTCCCACATCGCGCATTCAATGCGCGTGGTGGGGGGGGGGGCGCAGTAAGCGGAATCATTACGAGCAGTCAAATCCCCTGCCACGCGTGCCCGTGCACTGTTTGGGCCTAGCCCAACAACGCCTCGCACTCGTGTGTGGCCTAGGCCCGGGGGCTCTTGTCGGTGTACTAAGTATTGGGTCCTTAGTACCCCATACTTGTGCACGGGCAGTTGTAGCCATGCCTGTGGCAAGGCTTGTCGGGGAAACAGCTGAAGATTGATCCAAGGATATGAAATAGACATTCAAGCCAAGGATCGGAGAATCAAGGTGTAAGAAGGACCAAAAACCAGAGGCTCGGTTCCCGGCAAGATCTGGCCGGGGGGACCTGCGGAGCTCGGTAAGATTTGCACCCGGCAAGGTTCTACCACTATGTCACCACTCCAGCGCAGGGACCAGCCTGGCATTCTGGTCCCTTCTTCGGCTACGTGGCAAGGCGCTGGTGGAGGAGAGCTTAAGCGGTGCTGATGGGATGGCCCCTTTTTCCATCCCCAAGAAAGTAAGGACACCTAAACGGACACCTCACGGTGCATTAAATGCATTTGTCCTAAACCATCAGTAGTTAGGTATGATAACCCTGTAGCTACTTTACACCTCACATATGCACTGTTTGCCACTGTGGTGACCCCTTTGAGCATTTAAAAGGAGGCCAAGGCAACTGCTACAGGGGACGGACTCTGGAAAAAGCATACTCGGCCCATTCTGTATGCGCAGCAGCTGCACGAACGTACTGTTTATTGCGAGCGCTCCTGGAGCTTGGGCTCAAGAACACTGATAATAAACCAAGGCAGGAGTAGGGTTTTACGCTGATTAGCGGCCCGAACCTGGGTAAAAATCCCCTCGCGTTGATCGTTGGTTCTGCTCCTTGTGCATACCTTTCTCCCTGCCGAATCGTGAAGGGGTCCCCCGGATCCCATAGGTGTCGTGCCCCGACATGATGCCTATATTCATAATCATTGCCTTGGATATCATCATAACTTTGCGCTTTTCTATCAATTGCTCGACAGTAATTTGTTCAGCCAACATATGTTTTCTTTCAAGAGAGAAGCCTCTAGTGAAACCTATGGCCCCCGGGTCTATTTTCCATCATATATCTTCAGATCTATAAACCAAAAAACCCAAAAATACCTTTCTGCAATTTATTTGTTTTTACTTTGTTTTACGTTTTAGTAATCTTTTGCATGTATCTCTATCAGATCTCATCCTTGCAAGTGACCGTGAAGGGATTGACAACCCCTTTATCGCGTTGGGTGCAAGTGTTTGATTGTTTGTGCAGGTGCATAGATTGGAGTCTTGCTTGTACCTCCTACTGGATTGATACCTTGGTTCTCAAACTGAGGGAAATACTTATCTCTACTTTGCTGCATCATCCTTTCCTCTTCAAGGAAAAAACCAACGCAACCTCAAGAAGTAGCAGTAGCTAGATGGCTTCTTCTCTCTCTTTGATCTTTTCGCAGATGTTCCGAAGCTGCCGGAACCGCTTCAGATGCTTTTCGCAGATGAAAATCACTAATCCGGAATTTTTCTGGAATACGTTGAAAATTATTTTAGTGGGTACTGGAAATGTTCTAAGCCCACATAAATATTTTTAGTTCAAACGGACGCTGAAAAATGTCATCATGAATAGTGAAAATCACTTTATGGATATTTTTTTTGGAAAGCCACCTTTTAGGGCTTTTGAATAAAGGCTTCTAGAAGGGATTAGGGACCAAGGAACCCCCATGTGGGGGGGCCCCCTTGGGGTGGCCGGCCAAGTAGGAGCTCCACCATGGAGCTCCACTTGCTTTCCTTTTATGCCCTTGGGAAGGATCCATATGATGGGTTTTTTGGGTATTTTTCCCATATGGTTTTCCTATAAATAGAGGTGGAGGGGTGCACTCCTATCTCATCCCTTGTCACCTACATATGCCATGCATTATCTGGCTTCTTCTCTCGCTCCCACGAAAAGAGTTTCGCAGAGCCGAAAGGCTGTCTGGGTTCCGATGGGAACTAGTTCTGGACGGCGAAGCCCTGCCGGATAGATGACACCGTATGTGTGCAACCCCGTAGAGAGGTCGTAGTTTCGATCTTTGTGCCCAAAGGGCTGTCCGAGTGACCGTCCGTGTTTTGAGGGTCCTCCCGAAGGGCTGTCCGCGACACCGTCCGGGGGACTGTTTGACCGCCTCCCGGAGGGCTGTCCGAGGGGCAGATGAGGGAGTACATCCTCGCGGTTGGGAGGTTGTAAATCCTAGCTGCGGGGATCTGCACCGCCGATCGTCATCGACTCTACTTGCGCTGCGCTACGAGTAGGTAATGAAAATGGTCGAAACCTTGTATGCATTCTCCATAGTGGTCCTGGGCTGGTGCGTAGGTCGGAAATTTTTGTTTTCTGCTGTGTTTCCCAATAGTGTGGAGTAATAGTAGTAGATGCAGGCAGCAGTCGGTCTACTTGACACGGACATGATGCCTATATTCATAATCATTGCCTTGGATATCATCATAACTTTGCGCTTTTCTATCAATTGCTCGACAGTAATTTGTTCACCCACCATATGTTTTCTTTCAAGAGAGAAGCCTCTAGTGAAACCTATGGCCCCCGGGTCTATTTTCCATCATATATCTTCAGATCTATAAACCAAAAAACCCAAAAATACCTTTCTGCAATTTATTTGTTTTTACTTTGTTTTACGTTTTAGTAATCTTTTGCATGTATCTCTATCAGATCTCATCCTTGCAAGTGACCGTGAAGGGATTGACAACCCCTTTATCGCGTTGGGTGCAAGTGTTTGATTGTTTGTGCAGGTGCATAGATTGGAGTCTTGCTTGTACCTCCTACTGGATTGATACCTTGGTTCTCAAACTGAGGGAAATACACATAACTACTTTGCTGCATCAGCCTTTCCTCTTCAAGGGAAAAACCAACGCAAGCTCAAGAAGTAGCAGGAAGAATTTCTGGCGCCGTTGCCGGGGAGGTTCTACATCAAGCCTACCAAGTACCCACCATAAACTCTTATCTCTTGCATTACATTATTGGCCATTTGCCTCTCGTTTTCCTCTCCCCCACTTCTAAAATATTTTCAGAAAAACACAAAAATATTTGCCTTTTTTTGCCTTCTTTTCGTTTGCCTTTTATGTCTTACTTGGTTTGTTTCCTTGTTCGCTTGGAATAATTGTGTATTTATTGAAAATCAGAAAGCAAAAATTTTATGGATCCTCATCCACTTGCTAATCTTTTTAAGAGATCCAATTATGATGAACCAATTGCTAGTGAGTTGAGTGCACTAGATTATCTTTATGAAGTTTTGCTTGAAATTCGTGAATCTAAAAATTATGATGACATTTATAAAGTGATTCACGCTAGCTCCTTGAGTGAAAAGCACGATTGCAATGATGCTATTATAAATTCTATTAATGTCAATTGTGCTAATAATATGCAAAACCCCAAGCTTGGGGATGCTAATTTTTCTATGTGCACTACTTATTGCAATGATCATGATTGGGGTGATTTTTCTTATGATCTTGAAATTTTATTTAAGCCTCATGATGAATATGTTTGCAATAATAATGAAAGTGGGTCTGGAAGAGTGTCAACTCTATGTAATAATGATCCCACTACTTTGGATAATGATCAATCTTATGAAATTTTTGATAAAAGTGGGCTTGGAGAGGTCATGACTTTATTTGATGATAATCCCACTATTTTCGAAGAGTGTCAACTTTGCATGCATGTGGATCATGTAGAGAATATGTTATGTGATAGCTATATCATTGAATTTGAATATGATCCTACATGTAATTATTATGAGAGAGAAAAATATGGTTGTAGAAATTTTCATGTTACTAAATTACCTCTCATAATGTTAAGATTGCTATTGTTTCTTTCTTCTTCCTTGCATATGCTAGTTTTTGCTTGTCTTCATAATTTGTTTGCTTATATAATGCCTATGCATAGGAAGTATGTTAGACTTAAATTTGTTTTTCACATGCTACATGATGCTCTCTTCGTGTTTCAATTGCTATCTTTCATGTGAGCATCATTAAAATTATCAACGCCTAGCTAAAAGGCTTTAAAGAAAAGCGCTTGTTGGGAGACAACCCAATATTTTTTTATTTTCTGTTTTTATGAGTATACACATTATTACCTCTGTAGTAATTGTGTTTTGATGTTTTCATTAGTGTTTGAGCCAAGTAAGACCTTTGGGATGGTTTACGGTGATAGTTGATTTGATCTTGCTGAAATCAGAAACTTTTGCACCCAGTAAAACAATTTTGAAAAATCACAGAAGTGTGCTTTTGATCTGAATGTTTTACACAAGATTAATATAAAATTTCCCAGCTTTCATAATTATTTGTAATGTGGATGATTGTTGTATTTGTGGTGTGGTATTGATATTTGCGGACCGGCGGGAGTGGCGCAAGAGCAGACCCCGCAAAGCCGACCCGTAAAAGAGCATATTTCGCGAATATCCTTGTATACGGGTCCGTTTTGCGGGGTCTAACTCTGCAGCCGCCCGCGCCGGCCCACAAAACCTTTTTTCCGCGAACTGCAAACGCGTTTTGCGGGTCGGCGTTATACGGGGTCTGCTAGAGATGCTCTAACGTCTAGGACGAAACAAGGTTGAGATAAGAGGCTAGAGGCCACTCACAGCGACACAACGTATTCGTGACGCATGAGGAGGCGCCGAAGGAGGGGCTACGGGTCTACCAAGGAGCTACACTGCAAAAAGCAGTCCCGGAGCACCAGCACGGTGAGCGGGCCCGGGGGATGAGGAGCGGGAGGCATACATCCATGCTGATTCCATTGCTTTGCTTTGCTCTTCTCTACTTCTTGCCAGTTGATCTTAGGTATGCGCTATCTCAGATTTTTCAGTAGCTGGTGTGTTAATCCAATTTCTACGGTCTCAACGCAAGTTTCACATGAACACTCAATCTGTTCTTTTGTTATAGTGACAAATCTAATGTTAAAAAACATATATTCATGTTGATGCACATATTTTATTGCAAGGTGTGCTAGTGTGGATTACCATACTGAATGCTATGTATGTTTTGTGTTCGTCCAATTTGTAAAGTTTCCTATTTAAATTGCTAATTTTGCCAACGACTGTTGTTTTCCATAGTCCATTTTAGTCAGTGACATGTCATATAGGAATCAAGCAATGTTGTGATCTTACTATGCACTTTGAAGTCCATTAATGAACATTAACTGAAGCGTATGTACATGGTGACGATAAGGTTGCTTCTTCATATTTTTGCTTTTATCTGATCAAGATGACTAATTGACTTCATTTGTTTAGTTTGAAGTGTTATATGATGCAAGGTTTGGGACTCGAATAGTTGCAGATATGTTAATTCTTTTCCAAAAGGTTGGTTATGTTTGTCCCTACATATATGATAGTTAAATTTATCAGATCACAATTGGTTAATTCTGTCTTCATGCTGAAAAAAGTTAACCGTGGTTTAGGTTTCCGCAAGTGCTGACCTGATATTCGGTATTTTTTTGCAAAATGTTGGCATGGTTTTAGAATCATGTTTAACGAAGTTTATAATAATGTCATAATTATAATGTCCATGCCATCTAATTTGTTTCACAAATGAAATAGTATTCGATCTTTATTTAACTGTTGCTCCCACATATTTGTAATATGGATGCCAAAACTCCACTCCAACCTTCAGACATGTTTAATTTATAACCATTTGTCAAGCACTATTTTCTACCTGTACAGAGATACATGGAAGCTTATGGAAGCAGAGATAATCACGATGACCGAGGTATATATTTCCTACGTAATCTTGCTCTGAATTGATGTGTGTATCTACTTAAAATTTGCACTGATTTTCTTTTGCAAAATTTGATCGGAGAATTTCAAGGAACACTAAATGTATTTTCTGAAGCTTTTGCACCTCTCCAACATGTTTCGACACCATACAGCTGCGTAAGCATGAAAATACTCGCAATGTTTTATATTTGCCCAGTATCATAGTATTGCAGAACACTAAAGTATTTTCTGAAGCTTTTTCACCTCTCTAACATGTCACAACACCATATATATAGCCGTGAGAGCATGAAAATATTTGCAGTGTTTTATATTTGCCCTAGATAATTGGTATTGCATACCCATATAAATGGTCCAATGCACATGAATGTTGCACAATGTTGTAGGTAACACATCCACTTAATCAAGCATTCTATTGGCATTTATTAGAAAAATGCATACAGCAGGATCCTGAATCTCCTAGATGAGATATGTTACACGTCATGTAATTTGTATGTGATGTGACATGTCACTGTAGTTTGCCACTTCAGAAATACATCAGCTACTTCCTTTTATGTTGTTCTTTGATGGAGTTTAGATTTTTCTTAGGCAACATTTCTGTTGTTGATCCAACGTAATATATACTCTAAGGTGTTGCTTATGCACTTAAAATATTACATCAATGTTGTGGAAACTCACTTCTATCTGTACTCTGTTTTTTTATATAACCGAACTATAAAGCAGCAATTTAAAAATACCATGTAGCTCTAGCGCAGGACCTAAAGCCAAGACACGAGGGATTTGGTGGATGAATTGCGCTTTGATCTGAACAAGAAGGTCATGAGGCCATGCCGATGTGACCTAAAGTCGTGTGTGAGGATGTACAAGGAAGCCCCATGGAAATTGGAAAAGCAATAGTCATAGCTACTTGTCAATTAATGTGAGATCATTATATCTTTAGTTAACTGTAGCATATGTAAGCATGACGAGAAGTTGTATATAAAATTGGTTTTCTGATATAAGAATAATAATTTGTGGTTTACTTTCGATCTGGAAATTATTACAGTGATCATTCATCAGAGATGCATACATGAATTATTTTCTATACTTTTAAATCAATTCAAGTTTGAAACTTAGATTCAACAATTATTCCACATGAAGTGTGTGCTACACCACTCACAAAAAGCATAGCTTCCATCCAACGTCTTTGGCTGAGTTAATCCATGTGTTGGTGTTTTGCCAATTCCTGAAGTTATATAACTCTTGTGGTTTCTTTCAAGTTAATGTCATTACTCCATTAAGTGAAGGTTCTTAGTTGTTGCTCCTTAATCAAGGCTATTAGTATTTAGATGTGTTTTCAAGTACATTCATAGTATTCCAGTGACGGGTATAAGTTAAAGCAAGATGCTACATTTTCATTTGAATGTAGCCACAAGATACAAATTGACATGTACATACATTGTATACATGAAACTAAAATGTGAATAACATGTCTAGCTTAGTGTTTCCTGTTTCATGTTATACTTACTATTGCCCGTTTCAAAACAAAACAAAACTTCTGCAAAACATTTTTTTCCAGACTATTCTATCCTTTTCAATAGTTCCTGTTTCAATTATGTTTATCTTTTGTCATTTTGTATTTATGGTAATTCCTATCAATCTATTGTCAAAATAGACGGGCGCGGCAACGCGCGCCTTTGATGATCTAGTATAAGAAAAAATCTGCTGCACAGGACCGGCTGCCTGTAGGAGGAAGACCTCATGCAGTTACTATTTTTAATTGCCCCAATGACAGTGCCCTTAATAAAGCTAAGCATACTACAGTTGCCAAGGAATTTCCTATTATGTGTATGTATGCAGCGTGCTCCCATAAGTTGGATCTGTTATGCATATTGTTCACTTTCTTCATTGATTCCGAATGTATCTCTCCATACAGAGCAGAAAATAACTTCTCAAAAGTTCAGATTAAGTCCAAAAGTGTTGAGAATTTTTACGCTCGTCTTGCATAAGGAGAGTAGGTCGCCGAATACGCAATATCAAATGGAAAGGCATAAAGGAAAAAATTAATTTAATTGAGTTACCAGCTTGATCAAGTGAATTTAAACAAGAGATGCGGATGTTGATTATGTTTGAACTATATGACATAAGGGTGAGAGCATATCAAGTCTAACCTATATCTAGACTATATGAATGCATCAATATCTTATTCATGAATCTCATGGTGTGTAGTTGGTTAGAACCTGATTCCTCTCTTCAGTAAATGATGTAGGTCTTGCCGTTTTAAAATGGAGTTTTACTCCTCTTAACTACATCTTTGCTGTTTACATCATGATTCCAACCATTTCAAAATGGTGCATTAACAATATAAACTCCATTTTTTTGCCGATAAGTTACTTTGTTGGCACACACTAAATAACTAAAATTATTGAATAAGCAATATTTTGCTTGGCAAATAGGGTTGGACCAATGAGTACTTAATTTAACAAAAAAATAAACAAGATCCCGCTCAAAAAAAGATAAGTCAGCCATGAAGATTGAATGTTCACATCCAACGGCAACATCATGGAGGTTGTGTCTACGCCAGCAGCCACCATGGATGATTAGGACTTCGACGGCTACGAGCTTGATCACTTGGATGGTGGAAGGCACTATATTGGATTAGAGCATGCCATAATGCATAAGAATGGGAAGTCCGTTCACGCCACTGGCCCACGCATCCGTCAATGGTAAGGCCCTCAAGCCGACCTCGCCCATGCCACCATGTGCCGCATGTGATTCGTCGTCTCGCCAATGAGTTCGTATGATTCATCGTCAACGGCTACCTTCTCTTTGCCCGCAGCTTGGGTTCCATAAGATCTCCACGGCCTGGGTCGTTAGGGGTGTGTACGGATTTGTTTCTCCTGTTGCAACGCATAGCCTCTTTTCCTATACCTACTAATATAGGAGAAGTACTTCTGCCCATCTGTCGTGATTTTGGCGGAAACCCCCCTTCCATTCTTTGAAATCAACCCGCGGTCCTATTTTAATCTATACCTAATCATAAGGGAGAAGTGCTTCTGCCTTTGCTCTTTTTCAAAAAGCCCCTAATCTTTTGGTTAATCAACATGTGGTCCATTCACTATATTTGGGTAGATTCAACGATTAAAAACATATCCATATCTTTTCAACCTAACTCCCATTTTGACATGTTATATATGGAAATTGATTATAAAATATGTAGAATATGAATATGATGTTGTTTTACATGTTAAACATTTTAATGCTATTTAGGATGCAACATTAGTCAATAGCGCATGATCCATCTTTCTTTCGTACCGGTGTATATCCGGATTGGAAATCAACACATCAACAAAACAAGTTTGAAGATGAAAGGAATCATCTATTACCACGCATGCATCCCTCGACAAAACCTCCAGTTAAAAAGAATAGATTTCTCATCTTATACGGGGAGAGAGAGAGAGAGAGAGACCTTAGAATTGACCATATTCAAACGCGCTATGATTGTGTGAGTACCGAGGTCACCGTTGACAAGTGTAGGAAGGAGGATAAGTGGCAACACAGAAGGAATGCACGTGGACCTATTGAGGTCTTCACTCATGGTTACTCTGTTAGGGACGAGTGATTTTTTTCTCCCGGACCAGCAGCAGCTGTCCTTGGAGGTAGAGCTATTGAAGAGCTCAGACTCGGTAGACGACTAGAGGTTGAAGTAGAAGAGCTGGTTTAGCATGTGTGGGGTCATATATATTTTGGTGCAATGCAAATGCAGGGTGTAATATAAAATGAGTGAACTGTTAGTTTTTGGGCTGGTAACGACAGTCACTTGCAGGCCTGCTTACGTACGTGGTGTTTCTCTGAACTTGCAGGAAGGAATGAATCTATGCTTGTATGAAAGTAGAAGTACTTGATTTTTTTTCCAGTGCGACGCTTAAGGTATCGTTATATGAGTCAGTAATTATGGTGTCGCTAGCTTAAGATGTTGAGTTTGTTTTAGGAAGAGAATTTGAAAACAGTTGATTTGAAATTAGATCATTCAGTTTCAGTCTACCTTAAGTTGAGTAAATGGTTGCTCTGAAAACTGGGGTCTCTCATCTTATTTAGTTACCTTTGCCTAGTGCATTACAAACCAGAATCTGGAGATAGCCTCAGAGAATGATGATGATTATATAGTTAGCTATGATGAGGAGACACCGAGCTGAACAAGTCTGAAACTGAAACTCTATCCATTTGCTCTAGTTCTGGCTGCACCGCCCATGGCCTCCTGCCTCTGCTTCCACTGGCCTTGCTCCGCCTCCGGTGGCTGCTCTAGATCCTCCGGTGCACGACGCTGTGGCTAACAAGCGCCATCCCTACAAGAAGCGTGCCAAGGATACGGTCCATGTGCGCCGCGGACACATTCAGCTATCTGGTCTGGTCTGGTGCATGCCTTCCTAGTCCTGAATCATACATAGGACATAGCCCTCACACCGCAAGAGTGATCTGATGGTCTTGCTTTACTGAGAATCTTGACAAACATCTGCATTTGTTGAGCTTGAATGAGAGCATACTACCAGGCATCAACATTTAGAAACAAGATAGAATAGCAACAATTCGAATCGAAAGACAAAATTGTACGGGTTGGTACTTTTATCAACTTCCAACTGTTGTTTTTCATTCATTTGTTCTCCCTAAACGCCCATGGCATACGAAACCATAAAAAAAAATCCATGAACAAACATCCATCCACTGAATTTCAAGCACGGAACCATGAAGGCATTCACTGAATGAATTCCAAGCACAAACAGAACACCGAGTCAGACCTGCAGATAGAGGGTGCCCTGTCCTAACAGGGGTTCCCCGTCCTCAAGCGGGACTCCGTCGACCCCACCCGACAAGAGGCGCTGCTCGTTCTGGGGAATGCCCAACTCAACAGAAACCTTTGCCTTGAGATCGTCGACCGTCTCCGAGCGCATACACACATGCTCGAATACACTCTTGCCAGTCAGTGTCTTGACCGACAAGCGCAACCTGGAAACGTACGTCAGAATCAAGGATGGAACTATTTTCGATGTTGTAGTCAGCCAAGGTGCAGCTGTCCTCCAGCAGCTTGCCAGCCAAGAAGAGGCGATGCCCGCCTGGGGCCATACATGTCTGGTCGAAAATCTTTGCCTTGACACTCTGAAGAGTGTCTGAGCTCTCAACCTCAAGAGTGACGGTCTCGACAGCGCTCTTGCCAGAACGCACCTTCACGAAGATATGCATACCTCGGATGACAAGGTCAGGAATGTCCTCCTCCTGGATCTGGATGTTCTGGTCCTTGAGAGTGCAGCTACCCACCAGCAGTGTATTTATGTACATGAGTCTCTGCTGGCCAGCAGGGATGCCCTCTTTGTCTTGAATCTTAGCCTTCACACTGAAGATCGTATCTGAATCAGAAACCTCAAGCCCGATGGTCTTGCCATCGAGGGTCGGGATCTTCACAAAGATCTGCAGTGGTTGAACGAGCACACCGAACATTAGCATCTTAGACAGAAGGCGTTTATTAAAGTCACCAAACAGTAAATGAAAAGAACAGTAGCAATCTCAACAGCTAGTAGAACCAAAAACAGAAACCTACACATTAACTGTAACAAATCAACAGGCTCTATGGGGATAACAGTTAGTGTTGCACAGGGACATCTTGTTCAAATCAGAACTAGGAACGTATACACAACCCATAGCACAAAGATTGAATGACAAACATAAACATTACGAGCTCATACTTAGTCCTAGTGATCTTTGTGTCAACTAGGGACATATTTGTGTCATGATCTGTGTCGTGTGTCCTTCATAGATTTTATTTTCTTTGAGAAAATCAACTATCTAACATTAATGTGATAGATATACTGATGAAGACATACTTAGTCCTAGTAGAGTGGGGTGGTACTACTCAGAATCCAGCAGATCAGTTATGTTTCTCCTTTTATATAGAAATGAAACATGGCGACCTTTTTTCCATATATATTCTTAATGTAACCAATCCTAAAATCTGATAAATCCTATCAGGTCAGCCACATATATTATATGCCATCCCTTCAAATTAATCCACAAATGGTAAATACACAAACTTATTACTAATACTACCTAATAAATACATTCTACAGATCACCCATGTCATGGATATGTATGGTGGACTCTACTGGATATTGGAGTCCGACAGCTCTCATTGATTCCGAATGTATCTCTCCGTACAGAGCAGAAAATAACTTCTCAAAGTTCAGATTAAGTCCAAAAGTTTTGAGAATTTTTACGCTCGTCTTGCATAAGGAGAGTAGGTCGCCGAATACGCAATCAAATGGAAAGGCATAAAGAAAAAATTAATTTAATTGAGTTCCACTTGATCAAGTGAATTTAAACAAGAGATGCGGATGTTGATATGTTTGAACTATATGACATAAGGGTGAGAGCATATCAAGTCTAACCTATATCTAGACTATATGAATGCATCAATATCTTATTCATGAATCTCATGGTGTGTAGTTGGTTAGAAACCTGATTCCTCTCTTCAGTAAATGATGTAGTCTTGCCGTTTTAAAATGGAGTTTTACCCTCTTAACTACATCTTTGCTGTTTACATCATGATTCCAACCATTTCAAAATGGTGCATTAACAATATAAACTCCATTTTTTTGCCGATAAGTTACTTTGTTGGCACACACTAAATAACTAAAATTATTGAATAAGCAATATTTTGCTTGGCAAATAGGGTGGACCAATGAGTCCTTAATTTACAAAAAAATAAACAAATCCCCGCTCAAAAAAAATAAGTCAGCCATGAAGATTGAATGTTCACATCCAACGGCAACATCATGGAGGTTGTGTCTACGCCAGCAGCCACCATGGATGATTAGGACTTCGACGGCACGAGCTGGATCACTTGGATGGTGGAAGGCACTATATTGGATTAGAGCATGCCATAATGCATAAGAATGGGAAGTCCGTTCACGCCACTGGCCCACGCATCCGTCAATGGTAAGGCCCTCAAGCCGACCTCGCCCATGCCACCATGTGCCGCATGTGATTCGTCGTCTCCCAATGAGTTCGTATGATTCATCGTCAACGGCTACCTTCTCTTGCCCGCAGCTTGGGTTCCATAAGATCTCCACGGCCTGGGTCGTTAGGGGTGTGTACGGATTTGTTTCTCCTGTTGCAACGCATAGCCTCTTTTCCTATACCTACTAATATAGGAGAATTACTTTGCCCATCTGTCTGGATTTTGGCGGAAACCCCCCTTCCATTCTTTGAAATCAACCCGCGGTCCTATTTTAATCTATACCAATCGTAAGGGAGAAGTGCTTCTGCCTTGCTCTTTTTCAAAAAAGCCCCTAATCTTTTGGTTATCACATGTGGTCCATTCACTATATTTGGGTAGATTCAACGATTAAACATATCCTATCTTTTCAACCTAACCTCCCTTTTGACATGTTATATATGGAAATTGATTAGAAAATATGTAGAATATGAATATGATGTTTGTTTACATGTTAAACATTTTAATGCTATTTAGGATGCAACATTAGTCAATGCGCATGATCCATCTTTCTTTCGTACCGGTGTATATCCGGATTGGAAATCACACATCAACAAAACAAGTTTGAAGATGAAAGGAATCATCTATTACCACGCATGCATCCCTCGACAAAACCTCCAGTTAAAAGAATAGATTTCTCATCTTATAGGGAGAGAGAGAGAGAAAGAGACCTTAGAATTGACCATATTCAAACGCGCTATGATTGTGTGAGTACCGAGGTCACCGTTACAATGTAGGAAGGAGATAAGTGGCAACACAGAAGGAATGCACGTGGACCTATGGAGGTCTTCACTCAGGGTTACCTGTTAGGGACGAGTGATTTTTTTCTCCCGGACCAGCAGCTGTCCTTGGAGGTAGAGCTATTGAAGAGCTCAGACTTGTGATCTTACTATGCACTTTGAAGTCCATTAATGAACATTAACTGAAGCGTATGTACATGGTGACGATAAGGTTGCTTCTTCATATTTTTGCTTTTATCTGATCAAGATGACTAATTGACTTCATTTGTTTAGTTTGAAGTGTTATATGATGCAAGGTTTGGGACTCGAATAGTTGCAGATATGTTAATTCTTTTCCAAAAGGTTGGTTATGTTTGTCCCTACATATATGATAGTTAAATTTATCAGATCACAATTGGTTAATTCTGTCTTCATGCTGAAAAAAGTTAACCGTGGTTTAGGTTTCCGCAAGTGCTGACCTGATATTCGGTATTTTTTTGCAAAATGTTGGCATGGTTTTAGAATCATGTTTAACGAAGTTTATAATGATGTCATAATTATAATGTCCATGCCATCTAATTTGTTTCACAAATGAAATAGTATTCGATCTTTATTTAACTGTTGCTCCCACATATTTGTAATATGGATGCCAAAACTCCACTCCAACCTTCAGACATGTTTAATTTATAACCATTTGTCAAGCACTATTTTCTACCTGTACAGAGATACATGGAAGCTTATGGAAGCAGAGATAATCACGATGACCGAGGTATATATTTCCTACGTAATCTTGCTCTGAATTGATGTGTGTATCTACTTAAAATTTGCACTGATTTTCTTTTGCAAAATTTGATCGGAGAATTTCAAGGAACACTAAATGTATTTTCTGAAGCTTTTGCACCTCTCCAACATGTTTCGACACCATACAGCTGCGTAAGCATGAAAATACTCGCAATGTTTTATATTTGCCCAGTATCATAGTATTGCAGAACACTAAAGTATTTTCTGAAGCTTTTTCACCTCTCTAACATGTCACAACACCATATATATAGCCGTGAGAGCATGAAAATATTTGCAGTGTTTTATATTTGCCCTAGATAATTGGTATTGCATACCCATATAAATGGTCCAATGCACATGAATGTTGCACAATGTTGTAGGTAACACATCCACTTAATCAAGCATTCTATTGGCATTTATTAGAAAAATGCATACAGCAGGATCCTGAATCTCCTAGATGAGATATGTTACACGTCATGTAATTTGTATGTGATGTGACATGTCACTGTAGTTTGCCACTTCAGAAATACATCAGCTACTTCCTTTTATGTTGTTCTTTGATGGAGTTTAGATTTTTCTTAGGCAACATTTCTGTTGTTGATCCAACGTAATATATACTCTAAGGTGTTGCTTATGCACTTAAAATATTACATCAATGTTGTGGAAACTCACTTCTATCTGTACTCTGTTTTTTTATATAACCGAACTATAAAGCAGCAATTTAAAAATACCATGTAGCTCTAGCGCAGGACCTAAAGCCAAGACACGAGGGATTTGGTGGATGAATTGCGCTTTGATCTGAACAAGAAGGTCATGAGGCCATGCCGATGTGACCTAAAGTCGTGTGTGAGGATGTACAAGGAAGCCCCATGGAAATTGGAAAAGCAATAGTCATAGCTACTTGTCAATTAATGTGAGATCATTATATCTTTAGTTAACTGTAGCATATGTAAGCATGATGAGAAGTTGTATATAAAATTGGTTTTCTGATATAAGAATAATAATTTGTGGTTTACTTTCGATCTGGAAATTATTACAGTGATCATTCATCAGAGATGCATACATGAATTATTTTCTATACTTTTAAATCAATTCAAGTTTGAAACTTAGATTCAACAATTATTCCACATGAAGTGTGTGCTACACCACTCACAAAAAGCATAGCTTCCATCCAACGTCTTTGGCTGAGTTAATCCATGTGTTGGTGTTTTGCCAATTCCTGAAGTTATATAACTCTTGTGGTTTCTTTCAAGTTAATGTCATTACTCCATTAAGTGAAGGTTCTTAGTTGTTGCTCCTTAATCAAGGCTATTAGTATTTAGATGTGTTTTCAAGTACATTCATAGTATTCCAGTTACGGGTATAAGTTAAAGCAAGATGCTACATTTTCATTTGAATGTAGCCACAAGATACAAATTGACATGTACATACATTGTATACATGAAACTAAAATGTGAATAACATGTCTAGCTTAGTGTTTCCTGTTTCATGTTATACTTACTATTGCCCGTTTCAAAACAAAACAAAACTTCTGCAAAACATTTTTTTCCAGACTATTCTATCCTTTTCAATAGTTCCTGTTTCAATTATGTTTATCTTTTGTCATTTTGTATTTATGGTAATTCCTATCAATCTATTGTCAAAATAGACGGGCGCGGCAACGCGCGCCTTTGATGATCTAGTATAAGAAAAAATCTGCTGCACAGGACCGGCTGCCTGTAGGAGGAAGACCTCATGCAGTTACTATTTTTAATTGCCCCAATGACAGTGCCCTTAATAAAGCTAAGCATACTACAGTTGCCAAGGAATTTCCTATTATGTGTATGTATGCAGCGTGCTCCCATAAGTTGGATCTGTTATGCATATTGTTCACTTTCTTCATTGATTCCGAATGTATCTCTCCGTACAGAGCAGAAAATAACTTCTCAAAAGTTCAGATTAAGTCCAAAAGTGTTGAGAATTTTTACGCTCGTCTTGCATAAGGAGAGTAGGTCGCCGAATACGCAATATCAAATGGAAAGGCATAAAGGAAAAAATTAATTTAATTGAGTTACCAGCTTGATCAAGTGAATTTAAACAAGAGATGCGGATGTTGATTATGTTTGAACTATATGACATAAGGGTGAGAGCATATCAAGTCTAACCTATATCTAGACTATATGAATGCATCAATATCTTATTCATGAATCTCATGGTGTGTAGTTGGTTAGAACCTGATTCCTCTCTTCAGTAAATGATGTAGGTCTTGCCGTTTTAAAATGGAGTTTTACTCCTCTTAACTACATCTTTGCTGTTTACATCATGATTCCAACCATTTCAAAATGGTGCATTAACAATATAAACTCCATTTTTTTGCCGATAAGTTACTTTGTTGGCACACACTAAATAACTAAAATTATTGAATAAGCAATATTTTGCTTGGCAAATAGGGTTGGACCAATGAGTACTTAATTTAACAAAAAAATAAACAAGATCCCGCTCAAAAAAAGATAAGTCAGCCATGAAGATTGAATGTTCACATCCAACGGCAACATCATGGAGGTTGTGTCTACGCCAGCAGCCACCATGGATGATTAGGACTTCGACGGCTACGAGCTTGATCACTTGGATGGTGGAAGGCACTATATTGGATTAGAGCATGCCATAATGCATAAGAATGGGAAGTCCGTTCACGCCACTGGCCCACGCATCCGTCAATGGTAAGGCCCTCAAGCCGACCTCGCCCATGCCACCATGTGCCGCATGTGATTCGTCGTCTCGCCAATGAGTTCGTATGATTCATCGTCAACGGCTACCTTCTCTTTGCCCGCAGCTTGGGTTCCATAAGATCTCCACGGCCTGGGTCGTTAGGGGTGTGTACGGATTTGTTTCTCCTGTTGCAACGCATAGCCTCTTTTCCTATACCTACTAATATAGGAGAAGTACTTCTGCCCATCTGTCGTGATTTTGGCGGAAACCCCCCTTCCATTCTTTGAAATCAACCCGCGGTCCTATTTTAATCTATACCTAATCGTAAGGGAGAAGTGCTTCTGCCTTTGCTCTTTTTCAAAAAAGCCCCTAATCTTTTGGTTAATCAACATGTGGTCCATTCACTATATTTGGGTAGATTCAACGATTAAAAACATATCCATATCTTTTCAACCTAACTCCCATTTTGACATGTTATATATGGAAATTGATTAGAAAATATGTAGAATATGAATATGATGTTGTTTTACATGTTAAACATTTTAATGCTATTTAGGATGCAACATTAGTCAATAGCGCATGATCCATCTTTCTTTCGTACCGGTGTATATCCGGATTGGAAATCAACACATCAACAAAACAAGTTTGAAGATGAAAGGAATCATCTATTACCACGCATGCATCCCTCGACAAAACCTCCAGTTAAAAAGAATAGATTTCTCATCTTATACGGGGAGAGAGAGAGAGAGAGAGACCTTAGAATTGACCATATTCAAACGCGCTATGATTGTGTGAGTACCGAGGTCACCGTTGACAAGTGTAGGAAGGAGGATAAGTGGCAACACAGAAGGAATGCACGTGGACCTATTGAGGTCTTCACTCATGGTTACTCTGTTAGGGACGAGTGATTTTTTTCTCCCGGACCAGCAGCAGCTGTCCTTGGAGGTAGAGCTATTGAAGAGCTCAGACTCGGTAGACGACTAGAGGTTGAAGTAGAAGAGCTGGTTTAGCATGTGTGGGGTCATATATATTTTGGTGCAATGCAAATGCAGGGTGTAATATAAAATGAGTGAACTGTTAGTTTTTGGGCTGGTAACGACAGTCACTTGCAGGCCTGCTTACGTACGTGGTGTTTCTCTGAACTTGCAGGAAGGAATGAATCTATGCTTGTATGAAAGTAGAAGTACTTGATTTTTTTTCCAGTGCGACGCTTAAGGTATCGTTATATGAGTCAGTAATTATGGTGTCGCTAGCTTAAGATGTTGAGTTTGTTTTAGGAAGAGAATTTGAAAACAGTTGATTTGAAATTAGATCATTCAGTTTCAGTCTACCTTAAGTTGAGTAAATGGTTGCTCTGAAAACTGGGGTCTCTCATCTTATTTAGTTACCTTTGCCTAGTGCATTACAAACCAGAATCTGGAGATAGCCTCAGAGAATGATGATGATTATATAGTTAGCTATGATGAGGAGACACCGAGCTGAACAAGTCTGAAACTGAAACTCTATCCATTTGCTCTAGTTCTGGCTGCACCGCCCATGGCCTCCTGCCTCTGCTTCCACTGGCCTTGCTCCGCCTCCGGTGGCTGCTCTAGATCCTCCGGTGCACGACGCGGTGGCTAACAAGCGCCATCCCTACAAGAAGCGCGCCAAGGATACGGTCCATGTGCGCCGCGGACACATTCAGCTATCTGGTCTGGTCTGGTGCATGCCTTCCTAGTCCTGAATCATACATAGGACATAGCCCTCACACCGCAAGAGTGATCTGATGGTCTTGCTTTACTGAGAATCTTGACAAACATCTGCATTTGTTGAGCTTGAATGAGAGCATACTACCAGGCATCAACATTTAGAAACAAGATAGAATAGCAACAATTCGAATCGAAAGACAAAATTGTACGGGTTGGTACTTTTATCAACTTCCAACTGTTGTTTTTCATTCATTTGTTCTCCCTAAACGCCCATGGCATACGAAACCATAAAAAAAAATCCATGAACAAACATCCATCCACTGAATTTCAAGCACGGAACCATGAAGGCATTCACTGAATGAATTCCAAGCACAAACAGAACACCGAGTCAGACCTGCAGATAGAGGGTGCCCTGTCCTAACAGGGATTCCCCGTCCTCAAGCGGGACTCCGTCGACCCCACCCGACAAGAGGCGCTGCTCGTTCTGGGGAATGCCCAACTCAACAGAAACCTTTGCCTTGAGATCGTCGACCGTCTCCGAGCGCATACACACATGCTCGAATACACTCTTGCCAGTCAGTGTCTTGACCGACAAGCGCAACCTGGAAACGTACGTCAGAATCAAGGATGGAACTATTTTCGATGTTGTAGTCAGCCAAGGTGCAGCTGTCCTCCAGCAGCTTGCCAGCCAAGAAGAGGCGATGCCCGCCTGGGGCCATACATGTCTGGTCGAAAATCTTTGCCTTGACACTCTGAAGAGTGTCTGAGCTCTCAACCTCAAGAGTGACGGTCTCGACAGCGCTCTTGCCAGAACGCACCTTCACGAAGATATGCATACCTCGGATGACAAGGTCAGGAATGTCCTCCTCCTGGATCTGGATGTTCTGGTCCTTGAGAGTGCAGCTACCCACCAGCAGTGTATTTATGTACATGAGTCTCTGCTGGCCAGCAGGGATGCCCTCTTTGTCTTGAATCTTAGCCTTCACACTGAAGATCGTATCTGAATCAGAAACCTCAAGCCCGATGGTCTTGCCATCGAGGGTCGGGATCTTCACAAAGATCTGCAGTGGTTGAACGAGCACACCGAACATTAGCATCTTAGACAGAAGGCGTTTATTAAAGTCACCAAACAGTAAATGAAAAGAACAGTAGCAATCTCAACAGCTAGTAGAACCAAAAACAGAAACCTACACATTAACTGTAACAAATCAACAGGCTCTATGGGGATAACAGTTAGTGTTGCACAGGGACATCTTGTTCAAATCAGAACTAGGAACGTATACACAACCCATAGCACAAAGATTGAATGACAAACATAAACATTACGAGCTCATACTTAGTCCTAGTGATCTTTGTGTCAACTAGGGACATATTTGTGTCATGATCTGTGTCGTGTGTCCTTCATAGATTTTATTTTCTTTGAGAAAATCAACTATCTAACATTAATGTGATAGATATACTGATGAAGACATACTTAGTCCTAGTAGAGTGGGGTGGTACTACTCAGAATCCAGCAGATCAGTTATGTTTCTCCTTTTATATAGAAATGAAACATGGCGACCTTTTTTCCATATATATTCTTAATGTAACCAATCCTAAAATCTGATAAATCCTATCAGGTCAGCCACATATATTATATGCCATCCCTTCAAATTAATCCACAAATGGTAAATACACAAACTTATTACTAATACTACCTAATAAATACATTCTACAGATCACCCATGTCATGGATATGTATGGTGGACTCTACTGGATATTGGAGTCCGACAGCTGTATTATGAACCAGAATATCTTGAACATACCAGCACGGAGCATCAACAGAAGTGCAATATGATTTTAAATTCTGTCCTATAAGTTTATCATTGGCCAGTAAAGTGTCACTAATTTGAAACTTACACACGTCACTGGGGAAACCAGCTCTGTATGGGGCAATGTTAAGTACTGAAAACACGGCAGGAAGACTCATATAATTATCAAAGGCTGATCACCACTATAACCTCTTCCGTTAAACAAACTATACTTCATGCAGAAGGCTACCACATCGATGAGTGTGTCAACAAAGGGGGTCCACGCAGGTGAAAAACATAAATCAAGTTATGCAGCAGAAACACTAGAATAGAATATAAGGATCTTAAATCTACTCAATTCTAAAAAAGATGGCGCTGCAAAAACTGTTTAGCAACAAATTAACCAGTAAAATCAACTAGAGATAGAGGAGATCAGCAACACTAATGGTGGATATCAGATGCACCGAGCAAAGATGGAGTGGGCAGTCAGAAAAGGTGAGTGAGGGAGAGTGACCTTGAACGTACATCCCAGTCACCTGCGCTTTTGACTAGTAACCTGTTACAAAAATAAGCTCTGGTCTATCAGCAATCCCCATAAACGGGTGGTCCTGTATATATAGATATAAGAGGATATCATAAAAAAGAAACCTAATTCCTAACTTTATTATCAGTCCTTGTTTCCAGAAACACAAGACTCATGTGTGCAGCCTATCAAGAATCATGATGCCTAATTGCTTATACCTTTTGGGCAAAGAAAATATACAGTGGTACACAGGGAAATATGATTCTTGATCAATAAAGAAAAACTAGAGTATATTGCCTATGCATATCGGTAAAATCACATGACATATGTCATGAGGCAATGAATTAAATTTTGAGTACTGAATTAATCGAGCAGGTTTACTTATAAACACGACTTTATCCATTTGCTATATACTATGTACATATGGCAAGGCAGGTCTGTTGTGGATGCGCCACGTCATAAGCGGTCCCTAAACCAATGAAACAAAAGCAAAACAAGGTCCACCTTCAATCTTGAAGATGGATACTTTTGATAAGTAAATTTTCATTTTAGAATCACAGGTTGCCCATCATTCTGTTTTCAGATTCCATAGAAGTTTCTTCCTAGTTTTTTTTTTTTAAGGGAAGTTTCTTCCTAGTTAAGGAGTGCATTTCTAGTAGCGTACCCTCCATAGCGAATCAGTACCTTGTTTTCCTCAACAACTACTTGTGCTCTCAATCTAGCAATCTCATCATCCTTCTTCAGAGCCGCCACTTGCAGCTCCTCTATGCTCTGCTGAAGCTTTTGTGCTGCTTCAGTAGCTTGTGCTGCCTCCACTTCTTTTATCCGAAGGAGTGCCATGTGATCCCTGTCCATTGTCCTCAACTGGTTCCACAGAAAATCCTTTACCGCAAGTTGTGCAGAAGCTTCCTTTTCCCTGTTTGAGCTCAGGGTCTCGTAAGCGTGCTTTAATTTCCTGAACTCTGCTGTTAAATCTCCTGGTATATCCACCTGATCAGCATTGTTTTGACTGCTAACTTCCTTGGGCTGTATCTACATTGTTGAAAAACAGGGGATGAATGCAAAACAGAGACTAAGAAAACAGATGAGTTGAATGGAGCTGATGTTTCTGTTCTGTACATACCACTGGTCCTGAGTTATCGGCGCCTAACAGATGTACACAATCCCTGGAATCTGCGTCATTCTGTCGGAGTTCCACATTGTACACACAAAATTGGTAATGGTATCAGCAGCAACATAAATAACTTGATAGAAATTCAGTGCTTAATGCTAGCCTGAATGCCCAACAAAATCGTCAGTTAGCAGGCATAAATAAACCTACACAAACCCCTTCCTTGGTCAGAGACAGAGAAATTACCGACAAGCTTTCGATTAGCACCAGGCAGTAGGCCGTCAATGTAGGCCGCCTTCCACCTCTTCATGCTCTCCTTGGCCTTCATCGCCGACACAGTAACCAACATTAGCAGCAGACACACTAAATAAGCCCAAAAAAAAAAATAGAAACCCTAGAGGGAGGGAAAGGAAATCACCTGGAGGAGGCGGGCTTCCGATAGCTTGTGCTGGGTCCTGTTGAGGGCCACCAGGCGCGCGCGGTCGGCGGCGAGCACCCCGACCTGCGGCAGGAGCGCCTCGACCCGGTCGTAGATGCGCCGCCACGCAGTGCACCCACCGTCCGCAGAGGGGCCCTCCGTCGAGGCCGCCACCGAGCCACCGTCGGCGCCGCTCATGGGGACGAACGCGCGGTGGGCTGTCAGAGTGGAGCCTGGGGAGGTCAGCGGAGAGCGGACGAGATCGATTCAATGCATGTGGATGAGGCTTGGGTCGACGGGAAGCCACCGGGTTGGGCTGGGTTCCGATACGCGTGGGGGGATTCGGGTTTCTCGGGGAGAAGCAAAAGCTCATCCATGCGCATCCATGGCGGCGGGAGCGAGAGGAGGGAGTCGGACACTGGTCGTGGGAGTGGAGTGTTGCAGAGCTGGACAAACGGGCCGGCCCGGCCCGGCAAGGCCCGGCCCAGGCTAATCAGGCCATGTACGGCACGGCCCACGTGGGGCACAATTAGTAAGCGGCAGACCTGGCACGGCACGGCACGGCCCGGCCAGCCATGGCACCATTATTAGCCAGGCCATGCCGTGTCGGCCCACGTGTTGTGTCCTCCAATCCAAGCACGACCCAGCTAATAAACGGGCCGGCCCGTGACACGTTTAGCACGGTTGGGCTGCATATTTTCAGCCTGTTGGGCTGGTTTTTAGGCATATTGGGCTGTATTTTTGAACATATTTATAAAAAATTCTAACATAATAAAATAATAAATAAACGGGTCTTGCCGTGCCGGCCCGCGTTGCCAGCCTCGAGGCGCAGGCATGGCCCATGGCGTGCCGCGTGCCGAGCCTGGCCCATTTAGCCCGGGCCTTGCCGTGCCTGGCCGCGCCGTCCCTGCGTGCTAGCGGGCCGGCCCATTTAGTACGGCTCGTTTGGCCAGCTATAGTAAGTGGCCCGTGCCGTGCAGGCCAAATACTATTCGGCGCACATACCCCTCTGTACACTAGGTTTTCTAGCGGGCCGGCCCATCCAACTTCTTCTGCTTTTCTTTCCTGTTTTAGAAAAGGCAAAAATAGTGCCTCCGCTGTGAACGAACCGCAGTCGTTCCGATTGATTAGCAAGCGCACTAACCAATTGGATCAGATGACCGGATGTGCTAGCATACTTTTTTGTATTCTTTTATAAAATGGTAAAAACACTATTCTTTTCCCGTTTGCTTTTCTTTTCCTTTGTCTTTTTTCTATCTTTGTTTTTTTCTTTTACCTTAACTGCGTGAACTCTTTTCACATGCGATGATTTTTTTGTGAAATCAATGAACTTTTTTTTAAATTAGATGAACTTTTCAAATTCGATGAAATTTTCAAATACAATGAACTTTTTTTGCAAAATCGATGAACTTTTTTTTCAAATTAGCTGAACTTCTTTAATTTTGATAAAAAAATTTCAATTTTCATAAACTTTTTCTCAAATTTAATAAAAAAAAATCAAGTTTGATTAACCTTTTCAAATTTGATGAACTTTGTTTTCAAATTTGATGAATTTTTTTCAACATTGATGAATTTTTTGAAATTTGATGATTTTTTTTCAAATTCGATGAACGTTTTCTCAAATTCGATGAACTTTTTCTCAAATTCGGTGAACTTTTTCCAAATAACTAGAGTACGTACTGTAGCAAACCAGTGATTTTTTTTCAGAAGAAAGTCAATACATACTGGAGCAATTATTGGCGCTAGAAAAAAATTGATCAAGCTTGAGCCAGCGATCGAGTGGGAGCCAGTGATCGAACGGGCGGCTAGCGAGCGAGCGATGGGAGGCTGCGAGCATTGCTGGGCCAGGCCCAGGCAAGCGATGCAGCCGGCGCTGGCTTCACAACCGGGCACTGAAGGCGCCAAGGAGGAGGTCTCGCCGTGCAGGCCCACGTGTTGCGCCTCCCTGCCATAGTTAATCGGGCCGGCACGTTGGGGGAGAAGGGAACGGCACTATTCCAATGGTTGATGCCTCATCCGACTCCTTTGACTTCCTCTGTCTCCTTCTTTCATCTCTCTCTTGGTACAAGAAGAAATGACTGGTGGATTCTAAAATCTACAGTAGCAATGGAAAAGAAGAAAGTGGGGTAATACAAATGAAAAGAAAAATCTCTACTGTATTTTTTATTCTTTCACTTAAAAAATATGTATTGTGTTCCCTTTCCCGCCGACGGAACGCGTTACGCTCCCGTTTCGTCCACCTCCCTCTGTCACTCGCAACTTAAAGTAATCTTCTTAATGGCCACCGAAATCACTAGCTCTCCTTCCCAAAATCTCTCCCTCTGCTTCCATCTACACTGCCGCCACATCTTCCCTGTTTTTTTTTTTGGAAAATACCAGATCTATTATAAAGATTCACCGCAAGTACAAAACACCCCAAACATAAGAAAATTTACATCGAGGTCCATTGATAACCGTACTACCATTGCCGCCACATCTCCCCTGTCACCTCTCTCAAACCCCAGCAAGGGGCAGCCGGGCCATGCTCGGCACATCACGGGGCCCATAATGGTTTGGTTAGCGGAGTAGTCTCGTGTGCTGTTAAAAATATTTTGGCAGCGCAATTTCCACTCCTCAGGGACTCGCTCAAATTTTCAACTGCCAACAGTTTTCTAGTTGTATATAAATATATAAAAGACGTCACTGAAATCAGAAAAAGTCATAGGTGACGAAAGGGATCAAAATTTCTTCCCCTTATGCTAGGAGCTAAATTTCCAATTTTTGTCGTGATCCATCTTGTATAGTGCGCTTCACTAAGAGACAATGTAAGCTTGTTAACTAGCTAGTCTTAAGTCCACCACTTGGGTTGTTGGTAGATGCTCTAATCAGTGTACTTTTGTCTCCTTGTATTTTGTCTTGAGGATGTAGCTCTGAAGTGGATTATTCGCTCATGTGCTAGCTAGGCTGCACAATTAGTTGAAGATTAGATATGATAGGCCTGCGCTTCATTAACAAAAGTTGGGTGAAAATAATATCATCAGTTGAACATTAGATCGAATCATGCATATATGCATGCGACAAGTCATCTGACCACCTATAATACTAGCTGCTTACACAATTCCGGCTTAATTTTTCCTAAATTATAACGCCCACACGTGTGGCACGTTTGCACATCGCCCACACGCCTTGATCCACGTTGATTCTGTTTTGCACGAATCCTAGAGAAATCTGTTAGAATCTGAGTGCCACGTGGGCATCATCGTGTGTGCGGGCGTTGAAGAGTTCGCCCACACGCCCCGCAGCACGCGGTTAGCCAGCTGCGCTGTGTGGGCGAACTAGGTTCTGCCACACAGCCACCACCTAGTCCACGCGCGTGTGGGCGAACTGTTTTTCGCCCACACGACACCCGTACGTTGTTGGATGGCAACTGCAGTTGCGCGTAAGTGGCAACTACGTAAACACACATGGCAACTATGATTCGTTGCTAGACGGCAACTGTAGTTGCGCGTACGTGGCAACCAGATAAACACACATGGCAACTGTGATTAATCATACATGGCAACTATGGTTGGACCACACGTGGCAACTAGGCAAACACACATGGCAACTATTGTTTGACCATATGTGGCAAGTAGTTAATCACACACGGCAACTATGATTTAATTACACGCGGCAACTACCATAAATTAGACATGGCAACTATAGTTAACCAAAACAGAGAGAGTTGCCATACTTTTACAACTATATTTGCCATCCCGGATAACTACATCTGCCATCCCGGATGGCAACTAAATCGTCATCCTGCGGGTACCTAACGTAGCTGCTCTAGGACGTGTGGGCATATTTGCTTCGTGCCACACACGCGGGGTGAGGATGAGTAGTACTTGTTGGGCGTGTGACACGAAGTAGCTGCGCCCACACGTGTGGGCAATTCTAATGTTCGTCCACACACAGTCCGTGTGGGCTACCTCCTGCTCACGCCACACACGATGTGTGGGCGAATGTCTAGTATGCCACACGTGTGGGCGTTATCCTAATTTTTAGCAATGCTAACCCTAGGGAAAATGATTAGGTGGAGGCTGAAATCAGGGACTGACAGTGAAATTCTGGGGAAGAGATTTGATATGTGGATTGTTACTTATAATTTACTTGGGGCAGCCTGAAAGCAACATACTAACCTAAGTTAAGTTGTATGAGAGCTGTATAAAAAGAGTCGTTAGATGCGATGCCCAACGAAGCACTTGGAAAATAGCACTTGATATATTTCACTGTGGTGGACCTGGATCGAGAAGAGAGAGAGAGAGAGAGAGAGAGAGAGAGAGAGAGAGAGAGAAGGGATATATGGCGACCGGCGGCACGCTCCCTGTGGTGGACCTGGCGCCTTTCTTCACCGGCGATGAGGACGGCAAGGCCCGCGCCACGGAAGCCATGCGCGAGGCGTGCCACACGCTGGGGTTCTTCCGTGCCGTCAACCATGGCGTGCCGGCGGAGCTGATGGCGCGCGCGCTGGAGCTGTCGGCCGCTTTCTTCGAGCTGCCGGACGAGGAGAAGGCCAAGGTCCGGCCGGCGGAGGGGGCCCAGGCGCCCCTCCCGGCTGGCCACGGGCGGCATCCGGCCCATTTGGTGGACAGGTACGAGTACGTGCGAATCTGTCATCCTCGGCACCAGCTCGACTTGTACTTCCCCGATGAGCCGGCCGGTTTCAGGTCAGCTTTCTTCTTTCTTTTTTTACAAGAGACCAGAAATTATGGGACGGAGGGAGTAGTAGTACATCATCAATTGATCTTGAGCTTTCTCTTAATTTTTTAGAGAAGCAATGGAGGAGTGCTACGCCAAGCTCACGGAGCTGGGGCTGCTCATCCAGGACATCCTCAACGACTGCATGGGGCTGCCGCCGGGCTTCCTCAAGGACTACAACAGCGACCGTGGCCTGGACGTCATGGTGGCGCTGCGCTACTTCTCCTCCTCCTCGCAGGAGGGGGAGGAGAAAGAGATCGGGCTGAGCGAGCACGAGGACGGGAGCTGCGTGAGCTTCGTGTTCCAGGACGGCGTGGGTGGGCTGGAGGTCCTCAAGGACGGGCAGTGGATCGCGGCGGAGCCCGCGGACGGCAGCATCGTGGTGAACATCGGCGACGTCCTCAAGGTGCTGAGCAACAACACGTTCCGGAGCGCGACGCACCGGGTGGTGAGGAAGCCGGTGCACCGGCACTCGTTCGGCTTCTTCTGGTCCATCCACGGCGACAAGTGGGTGGAGCCGCTGACGGAGCTCGCGGCCAAGATCGGCGGCGCGCCGCAGTACAGGGGGTTCAGGTACAACGACTACATGCAGCGGTTCATGAAGAGCAGGACGGATCCGGAAGCCAGGCCCGAGGACGCCTTCAGCGTCACCCACTACGCCATCTGATCTAACATTCCAGTCATCTTGTTGACCAAAGTTGGCGTTTGTATTTCAGTTCATGGTATGTGCCTGTATGTATTACCCTATATGTGAAGTACTTTTTTTTCATTGCTCTGTGGCCAACAAGATGTTGTGGATGATGATGAAATGTTCGTTTGGGATGCATGATATCCCTCACAACATCAAAAATTTGTTTGGTGTGTGGATTGGAAAATTTGATAAAAGTGATAGTAGTCTCATCATAGTAGGCATTTCTGCTATTTTGTGGACTTTATGGAAACTTAAAAATAGAGTGGTGTTTGATAATATCAGGGTTGTTGGTCCCTGTGTTCCTGTCAATTTGATCATTAAAATTTTACATGATTGGAATGTGTTGCAGAAAAACTAAGAAAAAATAAGACGCATAACGGCGGGCGTAAGGCAGGTTGAGGAGGTTGCGTGGGAGACCTTCAAAGCTACGCATGGATGGAGGATAGGGGTTCCAAGGTTGGGTGCTCCTTGTGGCTGGACATGTTGAAAGCTACTGCAGACAAAATCTTCTGCATAAAATAGCTTGCGCTTCTATGTTTTTTCTGTCCTATCTTTGGGTAATGTAATATAAAGTGAATTGAACCTGGGGCATGTGTTGGGTCTAGACTGTTTTTTTTTTAAACGGAGGCAAAAGTTTTGCCTCATCCATTAATTAAGAAGAAGAGAGTTGCCCGGTTAATTTGTGGAAAACCGGGCGAAAACCATCCCAGCCATGCTCAAAAGCACGACCCCATCCACATGTGAACTACTCCCAAATCATGGACCCACGGGACCGAAGCACCCAACACTACTACTGCAACCCGCAACATATGGGTCCCAGTACTGCAAAAGAAAACCAACCGACACAATGCAACTCGAGGAAAACACATCGACGAAAACCACACCCATGACCGAGCACACATCTACAACTCAGAAAGCCGAGAGCCATCCATCATGGAACCATTTGCGCCTCCCCTCTAGCGCTATCCTTCTTGCTTTTGCTCCTGCAAGATTTCTCTTTGAGGATGCCAGATCTAGAGTTAGCGCCACCCTTCTTGTGCTTCTCCCTCAAAGCTTTTTCCTCCAAGAGGCATCCAATCATCTTTCCAGAATTTTCAGAGTCCAGGTTGGCAAGGAATTCACAAATCCTGGTGGCTAAAAGGACACCAGAATTAGGCACCAACACTCTGGCCACAACAATTTTGTCAGCCATAGGAACCACACCTCCAAAAGGTTCAAGCGATCGCGTGTTAGCCGTGACTGGACCATCACCCTCCACATATGCATACTCTGGTTGACTAGGCTCCAACGGAGGTGGAGAGGGCATCGAGGCAACCGTCATCGCCCCTAGCGAGCCCACCTTCTAGAGCACCGATATAGGCGGAGATGGTTCCACACTTAACAGATGCAACTCAGGCATACATTGTAGCACCGGAGTCACGCCCTCGATGACGACCTCACTCTCAGAGTCACTTGGCATGATAGGTAGTGGCGACGTACAGAGAGCTGCACGAGGGGAGAAACATCCATACATGCATGCTTCGATCCCATCCGCAGAACCAACCTGGAGCTCGAGCAACGGTGTGACGCCTGGATAATTAAGCTACAGTAACCCTCTACTAATGATGCCATGTCACCATGATTAGTATTGTTAATCTCGCGACGATTCAGATCCCGTTCGAATTCAAATTCAAAATAAAGTCAAACTATAAAAGTTTTCAAACATTAAAACTAAAATGTGACAAATAAATCATAAGTGATAATGGTGGATAACCACATTTTTATAAAATGTATAAATGCTCCAAAATAAATAAAACTATAGCTAAAACCTTTAATTAAATGCCTTTTATATTTTATAAAATACTAAACTATTTTATTTTGGAGTTAAACATTTTGTGGCAGTGTATTACTAATTTAGGTGCTATCTATATGTTTTACAAAACTAAATTAATATGAAAAATTAAATAAAACAGAAAAGAAATAAAAGACAAAGACAAAGAAAACAAAACAAAAAAATAAAAAGAAAACACCCCCCCTCCCGACTGGACCTTGGCCCAGCAGGCCCACTCTCGTTGCCCTTGGCCTATTAGGCCAACCCTCCCCGAACCCTAGCCCACACCCCCGCACTCCTCCCCCGATTCCCCTCCCCCTCGCCCTCCCCCGATCCCGATATGGATGGGGGGGGGCACCCCCTCGCCGGCGCCCCGTCGCCCCTGTAGCTACACCGCAGGCCGCCGCCATGCTCCACGCGCCCACCTGCGCTGCCGCCTCACACAGCCACCACCTCCATCGCGAGCGCCCGCAGGTGCCCCGCACCCCACGCCGTCATCGTCAGCGTATTCACAGGCCTCCGGCACTGCATCCACCATGCCCATCCTCTCCACCGACCTCCTCTTCGTCGCCTTCGACCACGAGATTGAACCCGGGACCACTACCTCGCCGGATCGGCCGCGTCTACCTTTGCCCCGCCAGTCATCACCGTCGACCCGACGCCACCACTGATTCTCCGTCTCCATCGAGCGCGCTCCCGAGTTCCCTGTGAGCTCCCGGTCCTCAGCGACCTTTCCCCCTCCCCCTCCATGACTCGTAGTTCCATTTGCCGATGAGGCCGTGCCACTGCGGCCGCTCGCCGCCGACATGGTGGTCGACTTCGATCGTCCCAGCACCTGCGGTTTGTTCCAATGGGTGCGCGGCGAGGCCCTCGACCGATCTGTGCCAACCGCTGCTCGAATGGTCGCCGGACGCGAGCGCATGCCGTCGCCAGTGTGCTCTGCCTCACCGTCGTTACCCTGTTGACGTGGCACGTCGTTAACCCCTAATCACCCCCTGTGTGCCACTGACCTAGGGGCCCATTGGCTAATTAGATTAGTTCAAAGCTAAATAAGTCTGTTAAATAACGGTTCAGTTAAAATATGACACTGACAGCGGGGCCCCACCTAGCTAATTAATTTAACTAACTAAATTAGAATAACTGCAGAATACGACATCTGGGCCCCACCTTTCGGCTTGACCACCTGGCCCCCCTGGCCCCACCTGTCATCCACTGTGGCTAGCCCACAGTGTGTATAAAATGTAATTTACTCTTTATTTTCGAAATTAAATAAATTCCAGAAATCCAGAAAATCATTTAAAACTTCGAAAATTAATATAAAATAAACCATAGGTCAGATGCAAAAACATTATACATGAAAGTTGCTCAGAAAAACGTGACGATTCCGAATACATACTCCGTTCGTCTGCCACACGTCCCTAGAATAGCGAACATGGAACCTTCCCCCTCCGTTTCACCTGTCCAAGAATGCCAAACTCGGGGAAAACATTCCCGGATGTTTCCTCCCTTCGCCAGAATCACCTAGTACTGCGTTAGATCACCTCTAGCACTACTATTTGCCTTGTCATGCATCGTCATACATATGTTTGCATTGTATTCATTGTTTCTTCCCCCTCTTCTCTTCGGTAGACTTCGAGACTGACGCCGCTGCTCCTGATGTCGACTACGCTCCTGACGACCCATCCTTCTCCGCAGAGATTCCAGGCAAGCAAAACCCCCTTGATCGTCCCGATATCACCTACTTCTTCTCTCTACTGCTTGCATTAGAGTAGTGTAGCTGTTACTTATCGGTTTGATCCTATACTGCAGCATAGCATGTCTTTGTTGCTACTGTTGTTGATACCTTACCTGCTATCCTAAATGCTTAGTATAGGATGCTAGTTTATCATCAGTGGCCCTACATTCTTGTCTGTCTGCCACGCTATACTATCGGGCTGTGATCACTCGGGAGGTGATCACGGGTACATACATACATACATACATACATACATAATATTGTGACTAAAGTCGGGTCAGCTTGTAGAGTACCAGCGAGTGATTCACGAATGTGGGGGCTGAAGGGACATGTGGTTCCATCCAGGTACTGGTGGAGCTAGGTTCCCGACGCCCCCCCTGAGTGATACCTTGTGGCGGAGCGACAGGGAAGGTTGAGACCACCCAAGAGAGAGGTGGGTCTGGTCCCTGAGCGGTGTCCGCAGTTACTTCAAAATAACCCGCTTAACGAGTTTTGGATATTTGATCTGAGTTGGTAGTTGGCCATATACGCACTAACCTCCACGCAGGACAAGATATGGGCAACCGGCGTCGTAGTATCAGCCGAAGCTCTTCAGACGTCAGCGACTGAGCGGCGCGCGCCGGATTGGACTGGAACGCCTGCGCTTGTATAAGGGGGCTAGGTCTGCTTCCCGCCGCCCATGCAACATGCAGGAGTGCTACGGGCGATGGGACCAAGACCCCTGTGCGCTTAGGATTTAGACCGGCATGCTAGCCACTCTGTTGAGCCTAGGTAGGGCTATGACGTGTTGATCTTCCGATGACGGGTATTACCCAGGAAAGTGTGCCCGTCCAGAGTGATCGAGCATGTTGGGTAATGTGGTGCACCCCTGCAGGGAAGATTGATCTATTCGAATAGCCGTGTCCACGGTAACAGGACGACTTGGAGTTGTATTCCGACCTCTGACAACTAGAACCGGATACTTAATAAAAACACCCAGATAAGTTCCAGAGACAACCCGGTGATCGCTCTTCCACAGGGCAACGAGGAGAGGATCGTCGGGTAGGATTATGCTATACGATGTTACTTGATGCTTTACTTACTACTCTCTTCTATATGCTTCAAGATGGAGGTTGCTAGAAGCGTAGAATTCGATAGGACTAGCTATCCCCCTCTTATTATGGCATTCTGCAGTTTAGTCCACATATACTACCCATTTCATTGAAACCGATGCAGTGTAGATCCTTGCTTGAGAGCACTTTAGATGAGTACTCACGGTTCCTTTGCTCCCTCTTTTCCCCCCTTTCCATTCTTCTCGGATGTCGAAACCAGATGGTGGAGCCCAGGAGCCAAACGCCATTGTCGACGACGACTACTACTACCCCGAGGGTGCCTACTACTATGTGCAGGCCGCCGCCGACCAGGAGTAGTTTAGGAGGATCAAAAGCAGGAGGCCTGCGCCTCTTCGATCTGTATCCATGTTTGTGCTAGCCATCTTTTGGCAACTTGTTTAACTTATGTCTGTACTCAGATATTGTTGCTTACGCTGACTTGTTTGTTTCGAGCTTATGTATTCGAACCCTCGAGGCCCCTGGTTTGTAATATTAAGCTTGTAACCTTTTATTTGTGTTTGAGTTGTGTTGTGATATCCTCCCGTGAGTCCTTGATCTTGATCGTACATGTTTGCGTGTATGATTAGTGTACGATTGAATCGGGGGCGTCACAAGTTGGTATCAGAGCCGACTGCCTATAGGAATCCCCCTTCCAAACTCCTTGGCTGAAGTCGAGTCTAGTCATTGCAAAACTTTTACTAACATGGCTGTGTGGCTTACGGGACCACGTCGCCATTGGGTGGTATTAGGATCTTTTATTCCTCGTCTATACTCTAGGACTCTAATCTCTCTTATATTCGGGTTAAATGATTCTACTAACTCTGACTCTAAGTTCTCATAACTACTTCCTCCCGGAGAGCACCTCACTCCAGATGATTGCTTGGTGCACCAGAAGATTCCGCAGATACTCATTGATGTTCTCTCGAGACTTTATGGCCGTTGCTTTTGCAATTCCCTACCACCGAAATATCCCTATGGATAAATACATACACATGCCGTTCTTACTTTTATTCCCAGCTGCTCTTGTTATTACAAGATACATCGAACAATTCTTCGACTTTTAAGAATCCCTTGTACCACTGCCTTACAGATCCTTGGTCCATGAATACCCCTACGAATAATTCCTCACACTTATCGAGGATTTGTTCATTCCTAGTTGTTCATGTGTTTCACAAAATTCTTTGAAATACTATTCGATTTTTTGAAAATCCTCAGCAGCCTATTGCTCCTGAATTCCTTGCCTTCCTGCATTATGGTTATACTACTAGGGAAAAGCCTAGTAGTAGCGCGGGTTTAATGCCTACTAGTAGCGCGGGCCCCCGCGCTACTAGTAAGGCGCAGCAGTAGTGCGTGTAACACACGCTACTGCTAAGACATATAGCCGTAGCGTGTATTGTTTCCAGCGCTACTGCTAATCTAACTAGGAGTAGCGTGCTTCCTGTCCAACGCTACTAGTATTCTGTTTTTCATTTTTTTAGTGTATTTATACGCCGTTAAACAAATTTTGAAACAGTACCAATTAAGAGGTTGTTATATCATTATGTCCATGATTAATTAATATATCATTGTGAGGAAGAAACATGGATTAGATTTATTTGGATGAATCAAAAGTTGAATTAGGACGACGATCCTACTAATTCAACTTTTGGTCACTTTTGATCCATCCACATGAATCTAATCCGCATTCCTTCCACCAATGATATAATAACTAATCATGATCATAATAACAAATCATCATGATAATCATGATCAACATCATCATCATATTAATATAAAAACTCTTGCATCATATCATCACCAACAACACTAGCTAATAATCATCATAGTAATTACCACCAACACTATTTAATCATCATAGTCATAGTGTAGCTATCTAATCACCACCAACACTAGCTTATAATAATCATCATAGTCATTACCACCAACACTAGCTATTTAATCATCATAGTCATAGTGTAGCACATCATCATCTTCAAACCCATTCTAGCTAGCTAATCACTCATGTTGCTCTCTCTCAGGTAAAATAGCATAAAACATGTGTAGCACTCCTGCTTCATCATATTGGAGAATGCAGATGAACCTGTCTCCTAATTGTGGACTGCGCTTCTGATTGCTGCCCCTAGTACTTCTCTATTTTGATCCTTCACAATTTTGCTACAGTCTTTGACTATTAAGACTTGCTCGCTTTGAGAAATCATGAATGCACTCATGTGCAATGCATGATATCTTGGCCGTAAGCTAACCATTATCATGCGACCTTTAGGCTCGATCCAACGAGGCACAACATTCATCGGGAGTCCCTGTTGAAGAACATCGTAGTAACATACTTAGCAATGAAGTTTAGCTTAAAAAATAATGTATGCAAAAGATGCACTGAGGACAAATAGTAAAAATCTTACCATCTTTCCTAAATAGATGTGGCCGTAGTTCAATACGCACACTAGTGGTCGCACGTATTGAGTACTAATATTTCGAAGTCCAGGAAAATAACCTGTCTTGACAGTATCAAGATCCACAAGCCATGAAACATAATGACTTATCTCCTCGTAGTTTAGTTCAGCCCCGGGACAGTAGTAGGTGCTGCCTACCAAGCGCCGGACATGTTTGCTTGAATGGAAATAAGCTGTCAATAGAAATTAGTCGTCAACTATTTTTAAATAAACAATATAAATTACTTAATAAATATGGTTGAGAAACTCATATAATGGTAGAACTGGAGGCGTCTGCACGTCGACCCAGATGTCGATATTACCTTCAATTTCATCTTCCCGACGAATATCAAAGGTGATAAGCATATTAGGCTCAAATGCATAAGCCTTGCATAGTGCTCTCCAATTTTTGCATTCAAAATAGGAGTACGTGTCTGCATTGTATAATTTTACTGCGAAAGTATAACCATGCTCGGTCCACAAGTGAACTCTCTTTACTCCATACTTTCCATAGTACTGAAACCAATCTTATCCAAGACATAAATTCTTGCATGGCAGGGGATACACTAGTAGAATTGTAAAAAATTAAAATTATAAGTTGAAGCAAAAGAAGCAGAAGTCATGCTTAATTACGAAAAAAGACTTGTCGTTGTGACTTACTGTATCCACTTCGAAGTTCTCATCCAGCATGATGCTGAAGCGCCAACCACCAACTAGGTGAGGCCTGTTGCACAGGTTGTGCTCGTCTTCGCACATAGCGAATTCCCTTTCGTCGTCAGACATTTCCTATGTTCATAGTTGAAACATTAATTGAAAATTGATCGAAGGCAACTACCAGGAAACTCAACACACAGATCACTATTACTCAATATGCAACGGGTTGACTTTAGGTCTGTCGAGTCTTCCTTCCTAAACAACTCCTCCTTTCCCTAGTGCATTACAAATATCTAGCACAAGGAAAAGAAGGAGAAGCGACCCCCACGACAACAGTCGGCATTCTTCTTCTCTCATATATGGTGGACACTCCCTCACCAATTTTTTGACCATGGATGATGGTCGCTACTCCTTCTTCCCCTAGTGCATAACAAAGGTCTAGCACAAAGAGAAGAAGGAGAAGCGACCCCCACGACAACATTCGGCATTCTTCTTCTCTCATATATGGTGGAGGCTCTCCCTCACTGATTTTTTGACTGTCATGTATGGAGCCCCGACAGACTTAAAGTCAACTCGAAATGTCGTTTAATTCTCTTTCTAGCAAATCCGGGGCACCCGATATTTCCTACATATTCTAGCACAAGTCATGCTTAAATTCATGGAAAAATCCGGCATGACCTTTGCTAAAATAAGACATATCGAGCGCCTGAAATTTGCCGGAACCGAAATGAATCAACACTCCGGCAAAACATAGGCCACTCGGATTTTCCCTGCGATACAAAGATATCCATACACATACAACGATGCTTAAACTGGTGCTCATTGCATTTCAATGGTTCAATATTGACAAAAACATTTCAATATATCTTATAACCCGAACATTTCATTTGGTTAAAAAGCATAACTAAATACCCTAGTTCTACTCTATTCAACACCGAGGAGTAGAGAAGGAGGAGGTGGACTTTTAGCTCACCGACTCGGGTGTAGAGAAAGTAGAGGTAGCTCGGATGACGATCACTCCTAGGAGACACGACTCTACAAAGCCTGCATATTCCACCGAGTAAATTTTTAGATCATCAAATCTCATATAGAATTCTTTGATGACAAAGTGATAGTGACATAAAAATAATTAAATTTTCCAATACATTTCAATATTGAAAAACAAAATTACAAAAAATTTCTATACCTAAATTTTCTTACTAGAAATTTTATTACTAAATTTGATACCTAAAAATTTCTCATATAGCATTCCAATAGATTTCTATAATTGAAAAATGTTCTATACCTAAAAAATTATATTACTAAAATTTTCTATTACTAATTTTTTTTATATTCAAAAAACCTATTCACTAGTCTATTAAGCACTTACTATAAATAAAATAGTTCTATTAAGCACTTACTATAAATAAACTAGTTCTATTAACCACTTCGTAAATAAACTATTTCTATTAAACACTTACTAAAAAACAGTAAAAAAACTACATTATACAAGAACAGTAAAAAACAATTTAGGGTTTAGGAGAGATGGAGGGAGGAGGGGGTGGGAGGAGGGAGGAGGAGGAGGGAGGAGAGAGGAGGAGGGGGAGGAGGGCGGTGGTAGGAGGGCTGCCGGCGGAGGCTTGGCTGGAGGAGGAGGGAGGAGGGAGGAGGGGGCGGCCGGAGGAGGAGGGAGGAGGGTGCGGTAGGGAGGGATGGATCAGGAGAGGGACGAGGAGGGGAGGGAGGTGGAAGGAGGAGGGATGGAGGAACTACCTCAGTGGAGGAGGAGCAGGAGCGTCAGCGGCGGCGGGCGACGATGGTGGTCGGGGAACGGCGGCGGCGGACGACGGGGGTGCGGGGGACAGTGTGAGTGGAGTGGAGAGGGGAGAGTGAGGGGCGGCCGGTTGGAGAAGATATGATGGCTTTAGCAGTAGCGCGCATTAAGATAAAGTGCTACTGCTAAACGACATAGCAGTAGCGCGTTTAGGAAACAGGCGCTACTGCTATACCTAGTCTGGCGGCAAGGTTGTGGCAATTGTAGTAGTAGCGCTGTTTCCTCCTGACGCGCTACTGCTATGTGGACATCAGTAGCGCTGTTTGTTGTAGAGCGCTACTGCTAAGTAGCAGTAGCGCCTTTTTTTAAACCGCGCTGCTGGTAATATTCTGTCTATAAGGTTTTCCCTAATAGTGTTAATTCCATATTTCTACTAATTTCCATTGACATCCTCTGTCACTATCATTTTGAGTCCCTTGATTCAATATGTTGCGAATGCTCGCAATCCTCAATCAGATCCTAGAATTCATCGTTCCGGCTCAGACGTCATTTTAAACATGAGCTGGATCCAAATGATGCCCAAGATCAAGTTCATGCCTCCGAGCACGCTCAAGATCAAGAGCAAACTCAAGGAGAAGAGCAAGCTCAAGACGGTGCTCAAGGACAAGAGAAAGCTCAAGATCAAGAGCAAACGCAAGACGGTGCTCAAAATCAAGAGCTAGCTCAAGATCAAGAGCAAACTCAAGACGGTGCTCAAGATGTGAAAGATGATCCTCAAATGCCCATCGAGGAACTTTTGGAGCGTCGTGATGCCAAGGTGGCTTCCAAGTTAAAGCATCAACAACATGTCATGGAGAATGTGCTTGGAAGCTAGAGAAAAGGGGTAACTACTCGTAAACAATTGTCAAATTTTTGTGAGCATCACGTGTTTGTTTCGTGTGTTGAACCCCAAAAGGTACATGAGGCGCTCGATGATGAAGATTGGCTTGAAGCCATGCATGATGAACTCAACAACTTCGAGTGCAATCAAGTTTGGGAATTAATACCAAGGCCAACGAAGGGGCATATAATGTCATCGGGACCAAGTGGATCTTCAAGAACAAGCAAGATGCGAACGGTGTGGTAGTTCGAAACAAGGCAAGATTGGTGGCACAAGGCTACTCCCAAGTCGAGGGTATCGACTACGGTGAAACCTTTGCCCCCGTTGCTCGTCTTGAATCTATTCGCATGTTTCTTGCATATGCTTCTCATCATGATTTTAAATTGCAACAAATGGATGTGAAAAGTGCATTTCATAATGGTCCTTTGAATGAGTTGGTGTATGTCAAACAACCTCTGAGATTCGAGGATCCCAAGCTCCTCACTCATGTATACAAACTCAAAAAGGATCTCTATGGCCTTAAACAAGCCCCACGTGCGTGGTATGAGCACCTTAACGAGTTGTTGCAAGATCGTGGGTTTGAAATTGGGAAAATCGATCCCACTCTTTTTTACTAAGTGGGTCAAAGGGGACTTGTTCATATGCCAACTATATGTTGATGATATCATTTTTGGTTCTCCTAACAAATCTTTCAAAGATGAGTTTGCCGCACTAATGACCGAGAAGTTTGAGATGTCTATGATGGGAGAGTTGAAGTTCTTTCTTGGGTTTGAAGTCAAGCAAAGAAGAGAAGGAACATTCATCAACCAAGCCAAGTATACCCAAGACATGCTCAAGAGATTCAAGCTAGATGATGTCAAGACGGTCATGTTTCCAATGCCCACCAAATGCAAGCTTGACAGTGATCCCAATGGTAAAGACATGGATCAAAAGGTATATCGCTCCATTATTGGATCCTTGCTTTACCTTTGTGCATCTAGACCGGATATCATGTTGAGTGCGGGAATTTGTGCACGGTTTCAAGCCGCACCTAAGGAAAGCCACTTTGTGGCGTTCAAGCGAATCTTTCGATATTTGGCTCATACCCCAAACTTTGGCTTTTCTTTGGAGCGTCGTGATGCCAAGGTGGCTTCCAAGTTAAAGCATCAACAACATGTCATGGAGAATGTGCTTGGAAGCTAGAGAAAAGGGGTAACTACTCGTAAACAATTGTCAAATTTTTGTGAGCATCACGTGTTTGTTTCGTGTGTTGAACCCCAAAAGGTACATGAGGCGCTCGATGATGAAGATTGGCTTGAAGCCATGCATGATGAACTCAACAACTTCGAGTGCAATCAAGTTTGGGAATTAATACCAAGGCCAACGAAGGGGCATATAATGTCATCGGGACCAAGTGGATCTTCAAGAACAAGCAAGATGCGAACGGTGTGGTAGTTCGAAACAAGGCAAGATTGGTGGCACAAGGCTACTCCCAAGTCGAGGGTATCGACTACGGTGAAACCTTTGCCCCCGTTGCTCGTCTTGAATCTATTCGCATGTTTCTTGCATATGCTTCTCATCATGATTTTAAATTGCAACAAATGGATGTGAAAAGTGCATTTCATAATGGTCCTTTGAATGAGTTGGTGTATGTCAAACAACCTCCGAGATTCGAGGATCCCAAGCTCCTCACTCATGTATACAAACTCAAAAAGGATCTCTATGGCCTTAAACAAGCCCCACGTGCGTGGTATGAGCACCTTAACGAGTTGTTGCAAGATCGTGGGTTTGAAATTGGGAAAATCGATCCCACTCTTTTTTACTAAGAGGGTCAAAGGGGACTTGTTCATATGCCAACTATATGTTGATGATATCATTTTTGGTTCTCCTAACAAATCTTTCAAAGATGAGTTTGCCGCACTAATGACTGAGAAGTTTGAGATGTCTATGATGGGAGAGTTGAAGTTCTTTCTTGGGTTTGAAGTCAAGCAAAGAAGAGAAGGAACATTCATCAACCAAGCCAAGTATACCCAAGACATGCTCAAGAGATTCAAGCTAGATGATGTCAAGACGGTCATGTTTCCAATGCCCACCAAATGCAAGCTTGACAGTGATCCCAATGGTAAAGACATGGATCAAAAGGTATATCGCACCATGATTGGATCCTTGCTTTACCTTTGTGCATCTAGAACGGATATCATGTTGAGTGCGGGAATTTGTGCACGGTTTCAAGCCGCACCTAAGGAAAGCCACTTTGTGGCGTTCAAGCGAATCTTTCGATATTTGGCTCATACCCCAAACTTTGGCTTATGGTGCCCCAAAGGAGCAAGCTTTGATCTCATGGGTTACCCAGACACGGATTGGGCAGGAGATTGTGTGGAGAGGAAGTCAACTTCCAGAGGGTGCCAATTCCTTGGTCACTCTTTGGTGAGTTGGTCTTCAAAGAAGCAAAATTGTGTGTCTCTCTCATCCACCGAGGCCGAATATGTAGATGCCGCAAGTTGTTGTGCACAATTGCTATGGATGAGGCAAACTTTAAAGGATTACGGTGTCACTTGTGACAAAGTGCCTCTTCTATGTGACAATGAAAGTGCTATCAAGATTTCTCACAATCCGGTGCAACATAGCAAGACGAAGCATATTGAGATTCGTCATCATTTCATTAGGGATCACATCAAGCGGGGAGATATTGATATCATCTACATTAACACTCAAGAGCAACTAGCGGATATCTTCACCAAGCCTCTAGATGAAGCAAGATTTCGTGAGTTAAGGCATGAGCTAAATATCATTGATTTGAGCAATGTGGCTTGAATCTAGGCATGCCCCACCACACTCATCATTATATCTTGTTCTAGATGTAGGCATGGACATAGGGGGAGTGTTGTTCTCTCAATGAACTCTCCCTCCCCCCATTATGCATAAATCGATCTAGTCTTTCACATTAACCATTTTTGATGGTACTTGTGCTTCAAAGATGAGTTTTGGTCATGGGCCCAAGGTTAAAATCTTTGCGGTGCCATACCTATTCACTCAAACATAGGTGGCTTCGGCCACCGCCCTCCCCTCGAGATCAATGATTGTTGTTGGTCCTGAGGTCCCTTGCGTGGGTTTGAGTCACTTCTTGTGTTGTTCTTTTTCTTTTGCTTTTGAGCCTGAGGTATCTCTTTCCAATATGGTGGTTCTTCGTCGTGTCTCTCTCGGTGTTCTCTTGGTTGTTTCGGCTGCATAAGCTCGTTTTATTTTTTCCTATTCCTGCCTGGTTTCACCTGAGCGGTACTGCCGCCGGGCCAGCGCGGTACTACCGCTTATTAGCGATAATACTGCCCTGACACGCGGTACTACCGTGCAGGAATGTGGAAAGGGGGTTATGAATCGGGGCAGGGGAGGTTCCACTCCTCATACCCATTCACTCATCCCTCTCTCCTCTCTCCTCTCTCTCAGGCGACGAACGGGCAGCGGAGGGCTGCCACCGGGCCGCCGTCTCCGGGACGTCTTCCGCATTTCCGACCGGTGGGATCGATCCCCACCTCTTCCTCTTGCCATGGATGCCGGTATTGCCGCCGATCTTCTTTTCTTTGGTTCTAGTTCTTGGATCTAGGCTTTGGGCAATATCCGTTGCATTCTTTGATTTTTGGCCAAATCGGGGCTTGAGTAGGATGTAGAAGACTGTAGAATAGGTAGATTGAAGATTTAACCGCGAATAATTGAATTTGGCTTCTCCGGTACTACCGAATCTCACCACGGAAGTAGTCAGTCTATTGACTTCCGCCTCGAGCGGTACTACTGCTCCCCCTAGCGGTACTACCGCTGGGAGGAACGGTACTACTGCTCTGAGCATCCAACTTCAGATTTTCTCCGTCTTATCTTCACTCTTGTGTTGTCGTTCTCTCTGGGCTTATGTGACTTGTCTCTTTTGTGTTCTTGTGTGAGTGTTCCATGTGGTAGTAGCTCCGAGCATCAGGCTCGTCGCAAGAACCCTAGATGTACCGGTGGCTCCAAGCGTTGACGTTCTGCCGATGTGCCTGTGGGGCGCACCATCCCAGAGGGTGGCTCTGTGCCTGCTCGTGCCTCAGGCGAGCAGCCATGCCAGAGGGTCAAAGTGACTGCAACCAAGAACAAGGGGCCCAAGGGCACTCATCAGATGTCTGCTTTGGAGTTTGGTACGGCACGGAAGCGCAATCCATACCGGGAGCCTCAGGATCCTGCACTGTTTCACAGTATGTTCTGGAACAGGTTTCAGCTATCCATTTTCCATGATGAGTTGAAGATAAAGAAGAACCTGTATGTGAAAGTGAATTCTATTGATCTTTCTCACATGGAGAGGGACTTGCCTTACTTTGGAGAGGCTCTTCAGAGGTGCGAGGAGCTGGATATCAAGAGGATCATATCGTTCAACAAGGATTTTGATGCGGAGCTTGTGGCCCAATTCTATGCCACAGTTCACTTTGGGCATGATGACGACAGGACCCTCTCCTGGATGACCAATGGACGGCGCTAGTCTGCTTCATGGAAGAACTTTTTGGCCTTGCTGTCTTATGAGGATAAGGGCGCCCAAACCCCAGTTGGGTTTCGCCCTCACCGGGAGGTCGCTGCTACTCACAAGGAGGCTCTGTGGCAGTTTTCCACTAGGAAGGTATCTGATACTGGACATGTCTCCTACGAGCATAGGATCTTCAGGAACACGTTGTTCCCTCGTGTTGGCAATCAGGACAAGGTGGACTCTTATCTGGTGGATCTTCTTCTCTTTTGCCAGAAGGAGAAGGGCTCTCAGGAAGTTCTGGATGTGTCTCATGTCATGTGGTCGGCGCTCCGGTGTGCGATCTTGGAGCGCAAATGCATCATATATGGCCCTTACCTGATGCAGCTCATTGAGGAGACATGGGCATTTAGGTTTCCGGATGAGGAGCTTCTCACTGGAGACCTAGTGTCTCATGATGTTGTTCAGTTGCGGCAGAAGGAGAAGTTGGGCACGGCAACTCCTGCCCCACAAGTGCAGTCTGCGGATGATGAGGATGATGAGCCTGACTATGAGCCGTCAGAGGAGCCATCTTGGGCTAAGAAGCTCAAGCAGAAGATGAGGAAGCTCTTTTGTCTCCTGGCCAAGGGTCAGTACAAGGCTCATGTTGCTGCAAAGAAGTCCCGTTGTCGTGACAAGGCCATTATGAGGCAGGTTGGCCTCATCGTGTCTGATGGTTCTGAGGAGCGGATCACTGATGAAGAGCCTTGGATCCGTGTGCACTACCCGTGGACTGATTGAGATGATGGTACTGGAGGCCCTTCAGCTGCTGCCGCGGACTCTGACGAGGAGGAGGAGCATGATTGGTGATGTTCTGGAGTATTGCTACCACCGTTGTGTGTAGGTGTCCTCTCTACCCTTTTGGTGTCTCGATGCCAAAGGGGGAGATAGTGTAGGGATTCGCAGTGTGTCGAGAGTTGAGTGTGTTTCTGCATTTGCAGTTGCTTTTCGCTCGAACTCTTTTGCTTTGGTTTGTGTTCGTCCCGTGTGTTCGAGACCATATGGTCTGAGATATATGAGCAAAGTAGTATGGAAGTAACGGTAACAGTGGCAAAAGTAACGGTAGCAGTTTTGTAGCAATTGTAACAGTGGCAACGGAAAAGTAATGTAGCAAAGATCAATATGTGAAAAGCTCATGGGCAATGGATCAATGATGGATAATTATGTCGGATGGCATTCATCATGCAATAGTTATAACCTAGGGTGACACAGAACTAGCTCCAATTCATCAATATAATGTAGGCATGTATTCCGAATATAGTCATACGTGCTTATGGAAAAGAACTTGCATGACATCTTTTGTCCTACCCTCCCATGGCAGCGGGGTCCTAATGGAAACTAAGGGATATTAAGGCCTCCTTTTAATAGAGAACTGGACCAAAGCATTAGCACTTAGTGAATACATGAACTCCTCAAACTACGGTCATCACCGGGAAGTGTCCCGACTATTGTCACTCCGGGGTTGCCGGATCACAATGCGTAGTAGGTGACTATAACTTGCAAGATAGGATCAAGAACACAAATATATTCATGAAAACATAATAGGTTCATATCTGAAATCATGGCACTCGGGCCCTAGTAACAAGCATTAGGCATAGCAAAGTCATAGCAACATCAATCTTAGAACGTAGTGGATACTAGGGATCAAACCCTAACAAAACTAACTCGATTACATGATAGATCTCATACAACCCATCAGCGTCCAGCAAGCCTACGATGGAATTACTCACGCACGGTGGTGAGCATCATGAAATTGGTGATGGTGGAAGGTTGGTGATGATAATGGCGACGATTTCCCCTCTCTGGAGGCCCGAACGGACTCCAGATCCGCCCTCCCGATTAAGAACAGGAGGTGACGGCGACTCCGTATCGTAAAACGCGATGAATCCTTCTCTCTGATTTTTTTTCTCCCCAAACGTGAATATATAGAGTTGGAGTTGAGGTCGGTGGAGGTCTAGGGGACCCACAAGGCAGGGGGGCGCGCCCTAGGGGGGTGGGCGCGCCCTGCACACTTGTGGACAGCAGGTGTAACACCCCCAGTGGTTAGCCACAGTAATCCCATTTTGATAATGCCAAGTCAGCATGATTAACAGTGCATGATCATCATTTGCATCATAATGCATTTCAACTCCTAACTCAAGATTCAAATTGAAATGAAAGTGGAAAATAAAAGTTGTCCAACATAGAAACTAAATTGTTCATTTAATAGCAAATAAATCAGAGACAATTCTAAAATTGAAACCAACATCATTGGAGTTGGGTAAGTGACTCAAACATCCCCAAACAGTGACTAAAGACAATATTTAATTACCTTTTTATTTAATCTAAAATAAATATGAAAAGATATTTACCCCGAACTAGTTTTTGGTGGTAGGATATATTGTGCTGTGATTTGTGGGCCAGCTCTCATATTTTACAAAACTCTAATGGGGGCCACACATTTTGTAAAACAGAAATAATAAAAGAAAACAGGAAAGAAAAAGAAAAAGAGAAAGAAGCCCACCGCCGCTGGGCCTAAGTCACCCGTAACGGCCCAGCCCAACTAGCCCCCCCTCTCCCCCCCTACCCCAGACGCCGCAGGCGCGCTGTCGAGCACCCTGCGTGCGCGCGCGCCCCGAGCCCGGCCCCCCTCCCTCGCAGCACGATAGCGCGTCGCCGCGCTTGCCATGGTTAAAGGGCAGAGCCCCGTGCACCCTGCCCCCCTGGCTCTCCCTCGCTCACTCCCACTCGCTCTCCCTCTCGCTCCCCACCTCTCCGAAAGCCGCCGCCACCATGGCCGTGGACTAGCGCGGCCAACGCCTCCCGTTCGTCGCTCCGACGTGCCTGTCTGCTCCGCCTCGTCCGACTCCTTCGACTGCACTTCGTCATCGAGTTCGAGGAGCACCGCAGGGACCGGGATCGACCTCGGTTTCATCTTCTCCGTCGGCGGCGATCCCCTTCGACCCCGAGCTCCTGGCCTGTTCCCCTTCGCTATTTCTCTCTGTTTCCACACTAGCACGCCTCGCCGTGGATTGCCAAGCTGAGCTCCGCCGCGACCGGTGCCGCCGCCGCTGTAGTTGCTGTCGCCAACAAGGGAGCACTCCAACGTACTCAGGGAGCTGGCAGGAGGCGAACGCAAGCAGCCAAGCCCCTTTTCGTCGATGTTTTGCCCAAACCCGAACGGCTCCCGATTCCGGCGCCCGCCACGGTGGCCGCCGTCGACGCTGTGACCCTCCCCGCGACAAACCAACACCGCCATCAGACGCGGCGTGTTGCGCCCGTCCCGTAGGACGAAACCACGGCCCGATTGGCCTCCTGTGGGCCGTTTCCGAGCTCGCCGGAGTTGAGCCACCGCCTCGGGGCTCGCCAGCGCGTCTCCGGCGGACGGCGTCGACGTGGCCCGTCTGGCCCACCGCCAGGGTCACTGACTGGTGGGCCCGGGGCTCCCCTTTGACCAGTCAGCGGTGCTGACTGGGCAGCCCGTGTCGCTGACACGCGGGCCCCATGGCCCTGTTAATTAATTGCTAATTAAAATGTTTAATTTAATTAGTTTTAGTTAGATGTCTCAATGACATGTGGGCCCCCCTGATTAGATTAGTTTAGATTCAAAACTAACTCTGGATTAACTCTGTGTCAATGACATGTGGGTCCCCCGTGTCAGTTTCACCCAGTCAAATCCACTGTTGACTGCTGACGTCAGCAACACGTCACGATGATGTCACTCTGTACTGTTTCAGATAATGTTGATTTAAATAATTAAATAAATTCCAGAAAATCAATAAAACTTTAGAAAATCATATCTTTTAATCCGTAACTCCGATCGAAAAACTTTATACATGAAAATTGCTCAGAACGACGAGACGAATCCGTATACGCGGTCCGTTCGTCCGTCACGCGTCCCTAACTATCCGAACATGCAACCGTCCCCCTCCGGATCCTCTGTCCAATAATTCCAAAGACCCGGGAAATATCGTCAGATATTCTCCCACTCCGTCTGATACATGTAATGCTGCGTTAGTCTACCCCTAGCAGCGTGTATCGTATTTGTCATGCTCATGTTTGCTCTATATTTATACTGTTTCCTCCCCCTCTTCTCTCTCGATAGCCCCCGACCCCGACGTCGTCCCCGAGACCGACGCAGCTCCGGAGTTCGACGACCCCTGAAGACCTTGCCTTTGCCGCCGAGCAACCAGGCAAGCCCCCCCCCCCTTTGATTATCCCGATATCGCCCATTCTAATTTCCCATGCTTGCATTAGAATTGCAGCTGCTGCTGCTTTACCTATTCTGATGCATAGCCTGTTCATTGTAACCTGCTGTTGATAATTACCTGCATATCCTAAACTGCTTAGTATAGGCTGGGTAGAGACCTATCAGTGACCCCACTTATCCCGACTGCCGCGCTGGATCGTCAGAAGACCCGATCAACGGGATTGAAGACCAGGCCCCGATACCGCACATCACCCCCCTTAGTTGTAACGACACTGCAGCGTTACTATCGAGTGCCGAGGGTGAAACCTCTTGTAGCACTTCTGATGTTAACTCTGTAGAGTAGCTATTCGGTCGCGGTCATCGAGGGTGATTCCTCCTTCACCGCTTCCGATAACGACGCCGTCGTACAACACCTCAAGTGTGAACCCAGCGAGGGTGATTCCTCCGAGTTCACCTTGACGGAGACATCGAGTAGGAATCCAACGAGGGTGATACCTCGGATTCCCCTGGTGTTATGGACACACGGATACTTTGACTTTACACTGTTACTTGGATAGGCGGGTCGACCCTGAGGGGTACCCGCGTGCGCCTGAGAGGCGAGTGTTGTGAAGACGGGTGCCAGTGTGGTGCCCGAGTGGTGAATACGAGGCGTGGCCGGGCATTCTTAACCCTTGCAGGAAGTCCTCGACACGGGGCGACGGGGTCACATCTTTCGTGAGTCTCTGCTCGTTACCGCAAGCCCCTAGTCCTAACGATTTGGATATTTGATCCGAGCAGGCCCCTGGCCTGATAGCACTAACCATCACGTGGGCATAGTATGGGCGTTCTGCATCGTATGCATCAGCCAAAAGCTCTGTCAGACGTCTAGTTCAGCATGGCGGCACGGACGGACCGGCGCCTTCCTGTAGTGTTGGTGCCTGGCTTCACCGTGTGCGCAACGACCCGGAGGGCGAGGGGCGATGGCCAAGACCCCCTTGCGCTTAGGATGTAGACCGGCGGGGACCTCTCTGCTGAGCTGTAGGTCGGGTTGCGATGTGTCGTTTGACCAAGGCCGGGCATGACCCAGGAAAGTGTGTCCGGCCGGAGTTAATTGAGCGTGTTGGGTAAGTTGGTGCACCCCTGCAGGGAAGAACATTTCTATCGATAGCCGGTCCTACGGTAAAGGACACTCGGAGTTGTATCCTGATTGATACAATTTAGAACTGGATACCTGTGATGAGACCTGTATATATGGCTCTGGGATTGCTTCTCGCAGGGAGTCGAGAAGGGATCTCAGGACGGGGTTAATGACTGTATGGCTCTGGGATTGCTTTCTCGCAGGGAGTCGAGAAAGGATCTCTGGGTGAGGATGAGACTTAATGATACTGCTACACTATATTGTACTGTTCTACTCTCTTCTACTGCTGCAAGACCGCTGAAGATGCTAGTCTTCGATAGGACTAGGCCTTCTCTCTATTCTTGCATTTCTGCAGCCCAGTCCACATATATAGCCTCCCTTTGAAAATGTTGCATATGTAGTGTAGATCCTTGCTTGCTGAGTACTTCTGAGTACTCACGGTTGCTTTGTTTTCCTTCTCTCCCCATATCAGTTTGACGTGACCAGAGGATGGAGCCCCCTGAGACAGATGCCCCAACGATCGCTACTACTACTACTCAGAGGATGGATACTACTACGAGTTGAGTGACGACCAGGAGTAGGATCGGAGGGTCCCAGGCAGGAGGCCTACGCCTTTCGATCGTAGTGTTTTATTTTGCCCCGCCTTTCTAAAGGCCTTTCTGTTTCTGTTTCATATCTGTACTCAGATATCTGATGCTTCCGCTGACGCTTGTTCGCAAGCTTATGTATTCGAGCCCTCGAGGCCCCTGGCTTGTAATATAAAGCTTGTATGACTTTATTTATGTTTTAGAGTTGTGTTGTGATATCTTCCCGTGAGTCCTTAGGCTTGATCGTGTGCATTTGCGTGTATGATTAGTGCACGATTAGGCCGGGGGCGTCAGAAGTTGGTATCAGAGCCGACTGCCTCTAGGAACCCCCCTTTCTAACTCCTTGGCCGAAGTTGAGTCTAGTAATCGAAAACTGTTTTACTAACTTGGCTGTGTGGCTTACGGGCCCATGTCGCCAATTGGCTGGTATTAGTATCTTTTATTCCTCATCTTTACTCTGGGACTCTGATCTCTCTTCTATTCGGGTTAAAATTTTGCTAACTCCAACATTAGGTTCTCGTAATCACATCCACCCGGTGTTCTGAAATATTCCCCCCCTTGCTCCAAGATTGTGGACCAGGTTCTGCTTGCAGGATCCTCTTATCGAGGGCACCCTGTGTTTCACTTGCAGATTCCTCGCTCCAATAGTTTTCTCCGACGTTGATGTAGCCTTTGCTATGTCTCGTTGTGTACTTCCCTACCGCGTGCCTGCGCGCCGCCTAGTTGTCTAGCCCTCCCTTTTCTACTGTCGTAATGCCGGATTCTAACCGAGGCTATGTGTGGATTTGAATGTCTGGTGCGAATATAATGAAGTATCTATTGCGCTTCCTTCTGTTGTGCGTGATACTTCATGAATCATTCCATACACATGCAGTTTTTCTTGCTAAACTGCCCCTGTTGATTTGGCAGGATGGCTGACGATCCTCCACCTCCACCCTATATGGCCGCAATGATGCAGCAGTTTATGACCGGACTATTGGCTCAGTTCCCAAATCAGAATGCTCAGCAACAGAATGTTCCAGTAACTCTGGCAGAATTTGTGCGCCTCAATCCGTCCGTTTTCCGCAACTCCACCAATCCTATGGATGCTGATGATTGGCTTCGTGACATCTTGTTTGAGATGGAGTCAGCTAATGTTGCCCCTGACAGTTACGTCACCTTTGCGACATTCCACTTGAAGGGTCCCGCTACTCAATGGTGGGAAAGCCACAAGGGTATGTTGCCTGCAGAGACTGTAGCCACTTGGCAGGAATTTCAGTCAGCCTTTCGTGCACGGTACATTCCTCAAGGTCTGATCGACCAGAAGAAGCAGGAGTTCCGTAAACTCTCTCAGGGTAAAATGACTGTGGATGAATATCAGAGGAAATTTATCGAATTGTCCCACTATGCTACGGATGACGTCGACACCAACACACGCAAGCAGGAGAAATTCCGTGAAGGACTACGTACTGATATAAAACTTGCACTTGCTGTCCATGATTTCACAGACTTCGCAACGCTTGTCAGCAAATCTTTCCAAGTTGAAACAGCTCTGACTGAGTACCAGGAGTCGCTTAAGCGTACTCGAGATGTCGGCTCGTCTTCCGGTCGACCTACTCAGAAATGTCGAGTCTGGATCCCTCACAATATTCATCATCGACCTGCTCCAACACTAAGGCCGTCATATGCTGCACCTCGTCTGCCCCCACCACCAAGGCAACTGAACATTTCAAGTGGACAGCCCAATGTTGGTGTTTCTCCCCATAATGATGGTCTGTGCCACTAGTGTGGACAGCCAGGGCACCGTGCTTTTAACTGTCATCAAGGTCAGCCTCAGAATGCATCACGTCATCCTGTTGTTCGTAGGAAGGGCCATCGGACCCATAATTCCAGAAATCGTAGTGCCAGACTACCTGCTAGTCAACTTGTTCATGTCAACCAAGTCAACATGGAAGAAGCTCGACAGGACCCCAACATTGTGATGGGCACCCTTCTAGTGAATTCAATCCCAGCTTCAGTCCTCTTTGATTCTGGAGCATCGCACTCCTTCATGTCCGAAAGTTTTGCGCGAAGCCATGATATACTTTTCGAGGAGATGTGCATCCCATTAGTAATCCATTCACCTGGGGATAATTGGCAAACTACCATGGTTAGCCACGGTAACCACATTGTGATCGGAGGATTGATGTTCCCCGTTTCACTCATTGCTCTCAAGACCTCCAACATAGACATTATTCTCGGTATGGACTGGTTGAAGCCTCATAAAGCTTTGATTGACTGTGCCACTGAAATAGTCCGCCTCACACACCCTTCCGGTCAGACTGTCAGATACTCAGCTCGTACAGTGCAGGACGCCGAAGCTCAGATATATGTTCTAAATGCATTGAACGCTTCACCTCTTGAAGGCATCGAGAACGTTCCAGTTGTTCGTGATTTCCAAGACGTCTTTCCAGAAGAACTTCCAGGAATACCCCCTGCTAGAGTTGTTGAGTTCGTCATCGACTTGAAGCCTGGCACAACTCCTATTGCGAAGCGTCCTTATAAGATGCCTCCGCACCACCTTCTTGAACTTAAGGAAGAAATCGACACGTCACTTAAGAAAGGTTTCATCCGCACCAGTTCATCTGCTTGGGGAGAACCTTCACTCTTCGTTAAGAAGAAGGATGGAACTAACCGATTGGTTCAGGATTACCGACCTATCAACCAAGCTACAATCCAGAATAAATATCCGCTTCCCCGGATCAATGATTTGTATGATCAACTTGCCGGTTCCTCAGTATTCTCTAAGCTTGATTTGAGATTGGGATACCATCAGATCCGTGTTCGTGAAGAGGATATTCCGAAGACTGCATTTGTTACTCGTTATGTCTCCTACGAGCACACCGTCATGTCATTTGGCTTAACAAATGCTCCAGCCACATTCTCCCGTCTGATGAATTACATCTTCATGGATTACCTCGACAAATTTGTCGTGGTATATCTAGATGATATTCTGGTATATTCGAAGAATGAAGAAGAACATGCCAAACACCTTCGTCTTGTACTGGAAAGGCTCCGAGAACACCAGTTGTATGCCAAGTACTCCAAATGTGAATTCTGGCTTTCTGAAGTAACCTACCTTGGTCATGTGATTTCCAAAGATGGAATTGCTGTTAACCCAGAACGAGTTCAGGCTATTCTGGACTGGACTCCTCCGAAGAATGTCAAGCAAGTGAGAAGTTTTCTCGGCCTTGCAAGCTATTGCCGTTGATTTGTCGAGAACTTTTCCAAGATTGCTAAGCCTTTGACTGATCTGCTTCACAAGGGCGTTAAGTTTGAATGGACAGACAAATGTCAGGAAAGTTTTCAAACACTCAAGGACAAGCTAACATCTGCCCCAGTACTTGCTCCTCCAGATACCCGCAAAGACTTTGTGATTTATTGTGACACATCCCGTGAAGGATTAGGCTGTGTCCTAATGCAGGAGCGTAAAGTGATTGCTTATGGCTCTTGTCAGTTGCGCCCACATGAAGAGAATTATCCGGTACATGATCTAGAACTAGCTGCTGTCATCTATGCACTGCAGTTGTGGCGACATTACCTCCTCGGTAATCATTGCGAGATCTACACGGATCATAAAAGTCTGAAGTACTTGTTCACTCAACCTTCTCTAAACCTCCGTCAGCAAAGATGGATGGAGGCCATTGCGGACTATGATTTGGGTATTTCCTATACCCCTGGCAAGGCTAACGTGATGGCTGATGCCTTAAGCCGCAAGTCCTATTGCGACAACCTCATGGTTAGGCGAGCTCAACCTCGTCTTTTTGAAGAACTGTGCAAGCTAAATCTGCGTATTGTTCCACAGGGATCTCTTAATAACCTTGTGATACAACCAGATCTTGAGAAGGCTGTTAAGAATGCGCAAGCTAAAGATGCTGAAATTGATCTGATGAAGAAAGACCTTCACCTTGTAAAGTACAGGGATTTCTCGCTGTCTGAAGATGGAACCTTGTATTTTAGAAACCGCATTGTCGTACCTCGCTTCGAACTTATGACCGACAAGGTCATGAAGGAGGCACATGATACCCCGTTGTCTATTCATCCGGGTAGCACCAAGATGTATCGTGATCTCCGTCAAAGGTACTGGTGGTCTAAAATGAAGCAGGACATTGCTCGCTATGTTGCTGAATGTGATGTGTGTCGTCGCGTTAAAGCAGAACATCAGAAACCAGCTGGAATTCTGCAACCACTTCCTATTCCTCTATGGAATGGGATAAGGTTCAGATGGGTTTCGTTACAGGACTTCCCAGGTCACAGAAGGGTCACGATGCTATTCTTGTCGTCATCGACCAACTCTCTAAAGTTGCACACTTTCTGCCTGTCAAAGAAACTATCACTGCTAGTCAGTTAGCAGAGTTGTATATCTCCAGAATTGTATCACTCCACGGTATTCCGAAGGAGATCAGTTCGGACCGTGGCGGCCTTTTCACTTCCAAATTCTGGGAAAGTTTTCAAACAGCTATGGGAACTCATATTACCTGGAGTTCAGCTTATCACCCCCAATCCCAAGGCCAAGTCGAACGATTCAATCAGGTTCTTGAAGACAAGCTTCGGGCTTGTGTTATTTCTTTCGGCAAGAAGTGGGAAGAATCTCTCCCGTATGCCAAGTTCTCTTATAACAATAGCTATCAAGCCAGCTTGAAGATGGCCCCCTTCGAAGTTCTTTATGGACGTAAGTGTCGAACCCCTCTGAATTGGTCAGAAACTGGGGAACGACCGCTCGTGGGTCCGGATATTATTCAACACGCCGAAGAACAAGTTCATATCGTCCGTGAAAATCTCAAGGCGGCTCAGGACCGCCAGAAGAGCAACTATGATCGCAAACGATGGGGTTTGACTTATCAACCTGGTGATCAAGCTTATCTTCGTGTCACTCCTATGAAGGGCACTCACCGTTTTGGAATCAAGGGCAAGCTAGCTCCACGCTACATTGGTCCTTTCCGCATTATTGCTAGACGTGGTCAGGTGGCGTATAAATTGGAATTGCCGCCGCAATTCTCCCATATCCACGACGTCTTCCATGTGTCGCAACTTCGTCAATGCTTCAAAGAATCTCCGCACCGAGCAGTGGATCACGAGGTGCTCGAATTGCAAGATGACCTATCTTATAAGGAGCATCCGATCCGCATCCTCGATGAAGCTGAACGTCGAACCCGTCAGAAGGTTACCAAGTTCCTCAAAGTGCAGTGGTCAAATCATAGCGAAGATGATGCCACTTGGGAACGCGAGGATAATCTTCGTGCGGAATACCCCGAACTTTTTCCTTCTACCTCTTAATTCTCGGGACGAGAGTTCTTGTTAGTAGAGGAGATTTGTAACACCCCCAGTGGTTAGCCACAGTAATCCCATTTTGATAATGCCAAGTCAGCATGATTAACTGTGCATGATCATCATTTGCATCATAATGCATTTCAACTCCTAACTCAAGATTCAAATTTAAATGAAAGTGGAAAATAAAAGTTGTCCAACATAGAAACTAAATTGTTCATTTAATAGCAAATAAATCAGAGACAATTCTAAAATTGAAACCAACATCATTGGAGTTGGGTAAGTGACTCAAACATCCCCAAACAGTGACTAAAGACAATATTTAATTACCTTTTTATTTAATCTAAAATAAATATGAAAAGATATTTACCCCAAACTAGTTTTTGGTGGTAGGATATATTGTGCTGTGATTTGTGGGCCAGCTCTCATATTTTACAAAACTCTAATGGGGGCCACACATTTTGCAAAACAGAAATAATAAAAGAAAACAGGAAAGAAAAAGAAAAAGAGAAAGAAGCCCACCGCCGCTGGGCCTAAATCACCCGCAACGGCCCAGCCCAACTAGCCCCCCCTCTCCCCCCCTACCCCAGACGCCGCAGGCGCGCTGTCGAGCACCCTGCGTGCGCGCGCGCCCCGAGCCCGGCCCCCCCTCCCTCGCAGCACGACAGCGCGTCGCCGCGCTCGCCGTGGTTAAAGGGCAGAGCCCCGTGCACCCTGGCTCTCCCTCGCTCACTCCCACTCGCTCTCCCTCTCGCTCCCCACCTCTCCGAAAGCCGCCGCCACCATGGCCGTGGACTAGCGCGGCCAACGCCTCCCATTCGTCGCTCCGACGTGACTGTTTGCTCCGCCTCGTCCTATTCCTTCGACTGCGCTTCGTCATCGAGTTCGAGGAGGACCGCAGGGACCGGCATCGACCTCGGTTTCATCTTCTCCGTCGCCGGCGATCCCCTTCGACTCCGAGCTCCCCTGCGCTACAAATCTGCCAAGGGCCTTTCTTGAGCCACTATGTGAGCGCCTGGCCAGTTCCCCTTCGCCATTTCTCTCTGTTTCCACACTAGCACGCCTCGCCGTGGATTGCCGAGCTGAGCTCCGCCGCGACCGGTGCCGCCGCCGCTGTAGTTGCTGTCGCCAACAAGGGAGCACTCCAACGTACTCAGGGAGCTGGCAGGAGGCGAACGCAAGCAGCCACGCCCCTTTTCGTCGATGTTTTGCCCAAACCCGAACGGCTCCCGATTCCGGCGCCCGCCACGGTGGCCGCCGTCGACGCTGTGACCCTCCCCGCGACAAACCAACACCGCCATCGGACGCGGCGTGTTGCGCCCGTCCCGTAGGACGAAACCACGGCCCGATTGGCCTCCTGTGCGCCATTTCCGAGCTCGCCGAAGTTGAGCCACCGCCTCGGGGCTCGCCGGCGCGTCTCCGACAGCTGGCGCCGACGTGGCCCGTCTGGCCCACCGCCAGGGTCACTGACTGGTGGGCCCGGGGCTCCCCTTTGACCAGTCAGCGGTGCTGACTGGGCAGCCCGTGTCGCTGACACGCGGGCCCCACGGACCTGTTAATTAACTGCTAATTAAAATGTTTAATTTAATTAGTTTTAGTTAGATATCTCAATGACATGTGGGCCCCCTGATTAGATTAGTTTAGATTCAAAACTAACTCTGGATTAACTCTGTGTCAATGACATGTGGGTCCCCCGTGTCAGTTTGACCTAGTCAAATCCACTATTGACTGCTGACGTCAGCAACACGTCACGATGACGTCACTCTGTACTGTTTCGGATAATGTTGATTTAAATAATTAAATACATTCCAGAAAATCAATAAAACTTTAGAAAATCATATCTTTTAATCCGTAACTCCGATAGAAAAACTTTATACATGAAAATTGCTCAGAACGACGAGACGAATCCGTGTACGCTGTCCGTTCGTCCGTCACGCGTCCCTAACTATCTGAACATGCAACCGTCCCCCTCCGGATTCTCTGTCCGATATTTCCAAAGACCCGGGAAATATCGTCAGATATTCTCCCGCTCCGTCTGATACGTGTAATGCTGCGTTAGACTACCCCTAGCACCGTGTATCGTATTTGTCATGCTCATGTTTGCTCTATATTTATACTGTTTCCTCCCCCTCTTCTCTCTCGATAGCCCCCGACCCCGACGTCGTCCCCGAGACCGACGCAGCTCCGGAGTTCGACGACCCCTGAAGACCTTGCCCTTGCCGCCGAGCAACCAGGCAAGCCCCCCCCCCCCTTTGATCATCCCGATATCGCCCATTCTAATTTCCCATGCTTGCATTAGAATTGCTGCTGCTGCTGCTTTACCTATTCTGATGCATAGCCTGTTCATTGTAACCTGCTGTTGATAATTACCTGCATATCCTAAACTGCTTAGTATAGGCTGCGTAGAGACCTATCAGTGACCCCACTTATCCCGACTGCCGCGCTGGATCGTCAGAAGACCCGATCAACGGGATTGAAGACCAGGCCCCGATACCGCACATCACCCCCCTTAGTTGTAACGACACTGCAGCGTTACTATCGAGTGCCGAGGGTGAAACCTCTTGTAGCACTTCTGATGTTAACTCTGTAGAGTAGCTATTCCGTCGCGGTCATCGAGGGTGATTCCTCCTTCACCGCTTCCGATAACGACGCCGTCGTACAACACCTCAAGTGTGAACCCAGCGAGGGTGATTCCTCCGAGTTCACCTTGACGGAGACATCGAGTAGGAATCCAACGAGGGTGATACCTCGGATTCCCCTGGTGTTATGGACACACGGATACTTGGACTTTACACTGTTACTTGGATAGGCGGGTCGACCCTGAGGGGTACCCGCGTGCGCCTGAGAGGCAAGTGTTGTGAAGACGGGTGCCAGTGTGGTGCCCGAGTGGTGAATACGAGGCGCGGCCGGGCATTCTTAACCCTTGCAGCAAGTCCTCGAGACGGGGCGACGGGGTCACATCTTTCGTGAGTCTCTGCTCGTTACCGCAAGCCCCTAGTCCTAACGATTTGGATATTTGATCCGAGCAGGCCTCTGGCCTGATAGCACTAACCATCACGTGGGCATAGTATGGGCGTTCTGCATCGTATGCATCAGCCGAAAGCTCTGTCAGACGTCTAGTTCAGCATGGCGGCACGGACGGACCGGCGCCTTCCTGTAGTGTTGGTGCCTGGCTTCACCGTGTGCGCAACGACCCGGAGGGCGAGGGGCGATGGCCAAGACCCCCTTGCGCTTAGGATGTAGACCGGTGGGGACCTCTCTGCTGAGCTGTAGGTAGGGTTGCGATGTGTCGTTTGACCGAGGCCGGGCATGACCCAGGAAAGTGTGTCTGGCCGGAGTTAATCGAGCGTGTTGGGTAAGTTGGTGCACCCCTGCAGGGAAGAACATTTCTATCGATAGCCGGTCCTACGGTAAAGGACACTAGGAGTTGTCTCCTGATTGATACAATTTAGAACTGGATACCTGTGATGAGACCTGTATATATGGCTCTGGGATTGCTTCTCGCAGGGAGTCGAGAACGGATCTCAGGACGAGGTTGATGACTGTATGGCTCTGGGATTGCTTTCTCGCAGGGAGTCGAGAAAGGATCTCTGGGTGAGGATGAGACTTAATGATACTGCTACACTATATTGTACTGTTCTACTCTCTTCTACTACTGCAAGACCGCTGAAGATGCTAGTCTTCGATAGGACTAGGCCTTCTCTCTATTCTTGCATTTCTGCAGCCCGGTCCACATATACAGCCTCCCTTTGAAAATGTTGCATATGTAGAGTAGATCCTTGCTTGCTGAGTACTTCTGAGTACTCACAGTTGCTTTGTTTTCCTTTTCTCCCCATATCAGTTTGACGTGACCAGAGGACGGAGCCCCCTGAGACAGATGCCCCAACGATCGCTACTACTACTACTCAGAGGATGGATACTACTACGAGTTGACTGACGACCAGGAGTAGGATCGGAGGGTCCCAGGCAGGAGGCCTACGCCTTTCGATCGTAGTGTTTTATTTTGCCCCGCCTTTCTAAAGGCATTTCTGTTTCCGTTTCATATCTGTACTCAGATATCTGATGCTTCCGCTGACGCTTGTTCGCAAGCTTATGTATTCGAGCCCTCGAGGCCCCTGGCTTGTAATATAAAGCTTGTATGACTTTATTTATGTTTTAGAGTTGTGTTGTGATATCTTCCCGTGAGTCCTTAGGCTTGATCGTGTGCATTTGCGTGTATGATTAGTGCACGATTAGGCCGGGGGCGTCACAGCAGGTGGGTCCCCCTCCATTGATTCTTTTGCCAATATTTTTTATTTATTCCAAAAATATTCGTCATGAAGTTTCAGGTCATTCCGAGAACTTTTATTTCTGCACAAAAATAACACCAAGGCAATTCTGCTGAAAACAGCGTCAGTCCGGGTTAGTTCCATTCAAATCATGCAAATTAGGGTCCAAAACAAGGGCAAAAGAGTTTGGAAAAGTAGATACGATGGAGACGTATCAACTCCCCCAAGCTTAACCCATTACTTGTCCTCAAGCAATTCAGTTGAAAAACTGAAAGTGATAAAGAAAAAATTTTACAAACTCTGTTTGATCTTATTGTTGCAAATATGTATAGCCAGCATTCAAATTTTCAGCAAAGATCATGAACTAACCATATTCACAATAACATTTAGGTCTCATGTTTACTCATATCAATGGCATAATCAACTAGCGAGCAATGATAATAAATCTCGGATGACAACACTTTTTCAAAACAATCATGATACGATATAACAAGATGATATCTCGCTAGCCCTTTCTGAGACCACAAAACATAAATGCAGAGCACCCCTGAAGATCAAGGACTGACTAGACATTGTAATTCATGGTAAAATAGATCCATTCATAGTCATACTCAATATCGATTAATAGCAAAGCATACAAATGACAGTGGTGCTCTCTAACTGGTGGTGTTTATAAGAGGATGGTGACTCAACATAAAAGTAAAATAGATAGGCCCTTCGCAGAGGGAAGCAGGGATTTGCAGAGGTGCCAGAGCTCAAGCTTTTTGAAATAGAGATGAATAAAATTTTGAGCGGTATGCTTTCATTGTCAACATAACAACCAAGAGATCTCGGTATCTTCCATGCTACATACATTATAGGCGGTTCCCAAACAGAATGGTAAAGTTTATACTCCCCCACCACCAACAAGCACATTCCACGGCTAGTCCGAAACAATGGGTACCATCCAACTAACAACAATCCTGGGGAAGTTTTGTTTGCAATTATAATTTGATTTGATTTGAGCATGGGACTGAGCATCCCGATTACCAGCCATTTTCTCATGAATGATGAGCGGAGTCCACTCATTGTGAGAATAACCCACCTAGCATGGAAGATACTGACAGCCCCCAGTCGCTACATGAGCGATTTGGGCATACAAAACAGATTATTATTTGAAGGTTTAGAGTTTGGCACATGCAAATTTACTTGGAACGGCAGGTAAATACCGCATATAGGTAGGTATGGTGAACTCATATGGAACAACGTTGGGTTTATGGAGATGGATGCACAAGCAGTATTCCTGCTTAGTACAGGTGAAGGCTAGCAAGAGATTGAGGAGCGACCAACTAGAGAGCGACAACAGCCATAAACATGCATTGAGATTAACCATCATTGAGTGCAAGCATGAGTAGGATATAAAACACCATGAACATAAATATCGTGGAGGCTATGTTGATTTTGTTTCAACTACATGCGTGAACATGTGCCAAGTCAAACCACTCGAATCATTCAAAGGAGGATATCATCCTATCATACCACATCACAACCATTTTAAAAGCATGTTGGCACGCAAGGTAAACCATTATAAACTCCTAGCTAGTTAAGCATGGCATGAGTAACTATAATCTCTAATTGTCATTGCAAACATGTTTCATTCATAGTGTGCTGAATCAGGAACGATGAACTAATCATATTTACAAAAACAAGATAGGTCGAGTTCATACCAGCTTTTCCTCATCTCAATCATTTCATCATATATCATTATTATTGCCTTTCACTTGCATGACCGAATGATGTGGATAATAATAATAGTGCACGTGCATTGGACTAAGCTGGAATCTGCAAACATTTATTCAAAGGAGAAGACAAGTTAATATGGGCTCTTTGTTAGATCAACAATAATACATATGAGAGCCACTCAACATTTTCATCGTGGTCTTCTCCTCTCGACCCCCAAAGAAAGGAAAAAGAATTTCAAAGAAACACACTGAAATGTTTTTGGAGTTTTTGTTTTTTTGAAGAAAGTAAAACAAGAACGAGAAAAACTATTTACACGGGAAAGCTCGCAACAAGCAAAAGAAGAATGAGAAATCTTTTTGGGTTTTCTTTTAATAGTACTACTAAATGAACATGGAAAGGAAATAAGCCACAACTATTTTTTTTGGATTTTCTCAAAGTTTTTCAAACACACAAGAAGAAAGCGAGAAAAAGAAATAAACTAGCATGGATAATACAATGAAAAAGTAAGAACACTAACAACTGGAATGAGTGTGTGATCATGAATGTAATGTCGGTGAGAAATACGTACTCCCCTAAGCTTAGGCTTTTGGCCTAAGTTGGTCTACGCCCATGGATCAAAGTAGCCCTCTCCGGTGTGCTGAGGAGGATCCTGGGGGTTCCACTGGTTAGCGAGCTCCTGTGGCTCCCACTGATAAATAGACTCCTGATATGGATCAGGTGATGGTTCTGGCTCAGGAACTGGGGATCGCGTCCCCTCCCAGTATGCATAAATGTCCGCGGGCATGATGAAGTACCTGCCTGAATGAATATCGAACAAAAAAGGTGCAGGCAAGGTAATAATCTGACAAGTCTTCTCGCTAAATACCAGGTTATAGATGAGTCTCTTGTCATCGTCTTTCTTAATAAAATCATGTGCTACCATACTATCATAATCTAAGTATATAGTGGGCAGCAGCTTCTCATCTCTCTCATCATGCCTAATGGGTATCTCAAAGCATTTAGCGAGGCGGGAGGCATAGATACCTCCAAAGATAGGACCCTTCATACGTTTTAAACTCAACCGTCGAGCAACCATAGCACCCAAACTAAAAGTTCTATCGCGATGCAAAGCATGGCACAAAATAGCAAGGTCAGGAGCACTAAGACCTCCACTCTCCCCGCGACCAATTAAACATCTCCCCGCAAATAATGAGTAATAGCGCAAAACAGGAAAATGTAAACTAGGCACTCTCGCTTCCGACACCTTTCTCCTTTCCCCTACGGTAACTTCATCAATAAAATCTTCCACATCTCTGGGACGTGGCTCATCGACGCTGCCCTCTTAAGGTAATTTGCAAACCTCACAAGTCATAAAGCGTCATCTCCTTATGCTCATCATATAAATAAAATTCTACCGTGGGTGGTCTCCTAGCATGAAAGTGAAAATTTTGCACGAAAGTATTAGTGAGTAAGAGGTACTGATCACACTTATCGTGGAGAAAGTCGGTGATGCCTGCATTCCCAGCCAAATAATAGAAATCCTCATGAATTCCGGCCGCCTCCAAGAATGCATCACATGGCCATTCACACGGCCGAACCTCCGCGGTGCGAGGAAGGTTGTACTTGGGCTTCTTCTTCACCTCATTTTCCTTTTCTTTAGACCCCTGGCTTGAAGAGCCTCTTAACAATCTCCTCATCATTTTCTCTGAAAATTTCTGAAATTTTTAATGACTTAAAATAAAAGTGAACCAAACTCAACAAAACTAATAGCAACTACTCCTACAAGTGTCTAGAGGCTATATCATGCATCAAAACTACTTTGGACCATATAAATTTGACATGCAAGCTCAAGAACAGGGTCACCACAGCAGCAAAAATTTGCAATAAATAAATCACTAGAACAAAAACTAATTGGACCATTGGAGGAGTCACATACCAAAGAACAATCCCCCAAAACAGTTTTGCAAATGCAGCTTTGCACAAGGAGATCGAAAATGGCAGCAAGATGAGCTAGAACACGGGTTTGAACTATGGGATGATTTTTTCGGGAGGAAGACGAAGTGGATGGGTGCTGGAATAAGTGAGGGGGGTCTACGTGGGACCCACAAGGCAGGGGGCGCACCCTCCACCCTTGTGGTCCACGGGTGCAGCCCCCTGGTGCAATCTCAGTGCCAGAAATTCTAAAATATTCTATAAAAAATCATACTAAATTTTCAGGGCATTAGGAGAACTTTTATTTTCGGGACATTTTTTATTGCACGGATAATTCAGAAAACTGACGGATAATACTATTATTTATTTATTTATTCTAAATAACAGAAAGTAAAAAGTAGGTACAGAAAGTTGTGCTTTCTAAATTCATCCATCTCATGCTCATCAAAAGGAATCCGTTAACCAGGCTGATCAAGTCTTATTAACAAACCTCTTCCGAATAACATGAAACCAGAGAATTTTCGAATAACACTAGGTTACCTCAACGGGGATATGCATGTCCCCAACAATAAGAATATCATATTTCTTTTTGACAGTAGGAAGAGGAAATTTAAAACCTCCAATAGTAATATTTGAAAATTTTACAATAGAATTGATACTATGAACTTGAGGTTGTTTCTTCGAAAAGTGTACCGTATGCTCTTTACCATTAACATGAAAAGTGACATTGACCTTGTTGCAATCAATAAGAGCCCCTGCAGTATTCAAAAAGGGTCTACCAAGGATGATCGACATACTGTCGTCCTCGGGAATATCAAGAATAACAAAGTCCATTAAGATATTAACGTTTGCAACGACAACAGGCACATCCTCACAAATACCGATGGGTATAGTAGTTGACTTATTAGCCATTTTCAAAGAGATTTCAGTAGGTGTCAACTTATTCAATTCAAGTCTACGATATAAAGAGAAAGGCATAACACTAACACCGGCTCCAAGATCACATAAAGCAGTTTTAACATAGTTTCTTTTAATGGAGCATGGTATAATTGCCACTCCTGGATCTCCAAGTTTCTTTGGTATTCCACCTTAAAAGTATAATTAGCAAGCATGGTGGAAATTTCAGCTTCCGGTATCTTTCTTTTATTTCTAATAATATCCTTCATATACTTAGCATAAGGAGACATTTTCAGCATATCAGTCAAACGCAAACGCAAAAAGATAGGTCTAATCATTTCACAAAAGCGCTCAAAATCCTCAACATCCTTTTTCTTGGATGGTTTAGGAGGAAAGGGCATGGGTTTCTGAACCCATGGTTCTCTTTCTTTACCATGTTTCCTAGCAACAAAGTCTCACTTATCATAATGTTGATTTTTAGATTGTGGGTTATCAAGATCAACAGCAGGTTCAATCTCCACATAATTATCATTACTAGGTTGAGCATCAACATGAACATCATCATTAACATTATCACTAGGTCATGTTCATCACCAGATTGTGTCTCAGCATCAGAAATAGAAATATCATTTGGATTCTCAGGTGTATCTATAACAGGTTCACTAGAAGCATGCAAAGTCCTATCAGTTTTCTTTTTCTTTTTATTACTAGGACTAGGTGCATCAATATTAATTCTCTGAGAATCTTGCTCAACTCTCTTAGGATGGCCCTCAGGATACAAAGGTTCCTGAGTCATCTTGCCACCTCTAGTCAGAACCCTAACAGCATTATCATTGTTCTTACTATTCAACTCATTGAGCAAATCATCTTGTACCTTAAGTACTTGTTATACTTGAGTTCTAACCATGGAAGCATGCTTACTAATAAGCTTAAGATCATTAACAATTCTACTCATATAATCACCCAAGCAGTCAAGCATGTGAGCATTATGTTTCAATTGTCTACTAACATAAGCATTGAAATTTTCTTGTGGGAGACTAACATAAGCATTAAGTAATTGGAGAAGCCTCCCCCAAGCTTGTGGGAGACTTTCTTCTTCAAATTGCACAAAGTTAAATATTTCCTTTAAAGCAGCTTGTTTCTTATGAGCAGGAAAATATTTTTCAGAGAAGTAGTAAATAATATCCTGGGGACTACGCACACAACTAGGAGCAAGAGAATTAAACCATAACTTAGCATCACCCTTTAACGAGAAAGGAAACAACTTAAGAATATAGTAATAGCAATTTTTTTCCTCATGAGTAAATAGGGTGACTATATCATTCAATTTAGTAAGATGTGCCACAACAGTTTCTGATTCATAACCATGGAAAGGATCAGATTCAACCAAAGTAATTAACTCAGGATCGACAGAGAATTCCTAATCCTTATCAGTAACAAAGATAGGTGAAGTAGCAAACTTAGGATCATATTGCATTCTAGCATTCAAAGACTTTTCTTTCAGCTTAGCTAACAGTTTCTTAAGATCATCTCTATCATTACAAGCAAAAAAGTCTCTACCAGTTTCTTCATCCATAATATAACCCTCAGGTACAACAGGAAGTTCATATCTAGGAGAGCTAATCTTATCAGGTGTTTCAAAGTGTTCAGTTTCAATAATTTCATCAGTTTCAGAAATATCATCATCTTCAGCACAATCAATAGTTCTAACTCTAGCAAGATGTTCATCAAGTAATTCACCGACTGGCACAGTTTTATCAAGCAAAGTAGTAGCATCATAAGCATCATTCATAGTAGAAGTAGCATCATCAATAACATGCGACATATCAGAATCAATAGCAGGTGTAGGTGTCGCAAGTTTAGTCAAAACAGAAGGTGAATCAAGTGCAGAGCTAGATGGCAGTTCCTTACCTCCCCTCCAAGTTGAGGGATAGATCTTGGTTTTGGTATCTTTCAAATTCTTCATAATGATCAACAGATATAAATCCCAAGTGACTCAGAGAATAGAGCTATGCTCCCCGGCAACGGCGCCAGAAAAAGGTCTTGATAACCCACAAGTATAGGGGATCACAACAGTTTTCGAGGGTAGAGTATTCAACCCAAATTTATTGATTCGACACAAGGGGAGCCAAAGAATATTCTCAAGTATTAGCAGCTGAGTTGTCAATTCAACCACACCTGAAAGACTTAATATCTGCAACAAAGTATTTAGTAGCAAAGTAGTATGGAAGTAACGGTAACAGTGGCAAAAGTAACACTAGAAGTTTTGTAGCAATTGTAACAGTGACAACGAAAAAGTAACGTAGCAAAGATCAATATGTGAAAAGCTCGTAGGCAATGGATCAATGATGGATAATTATGTCGGATGGCATTCATCATGCAACAGTTATAACCTAGGGTGACATAGAACTAGCTCCAATTCATCAATATAATGTAGGCATGTATTCCGAATATAGTCATACGTGCTTATGGAAGAGAACTTGCATGACATCTTTTGTCCTACCCTCCCGTGGCAGCGGGGTCCTAATGGAAAATAAGGGATATTAAGGCCTCCTTTTAATAGAGAACCAGACCAAAGCATTAGCACTTAGTGAATACAGGAACTCCTCAAACTACGGTCATCACCGGGAAGTGTCCCGACTATTGTCACTCCGGGGTTGCCGGATCACAACGCGTAGTAGGTTACTATAACTTGCAAGATAGGATCAAGAACACAAATATATTCATGAAAACATAATAGGTTCAGATCTGAAATCATGGCACTCGGGCCCCAGTGACAAGCATTAGGCATAGCAAAGTCATAGCAACATCAATCTTAGAACATAGTGGATACTAGGGATCAAACCGTAACAAAACTAACTCGATTACATGATAGATCTCATCCAACCCATCACCATCCAGCAAGCCTATGAGGGAATTACTCACACACGGCAGTGAGCATCATGAAATTGGTGATGGAGAAGGTTGGTGATGATGATGGCGACGATTTCCCCTCTCCGGAGCCCCGAACGGACTCCAGATCTGGCCTCCCGATGAAGAACACGAGGTGACGGCGGCTCCGTATCTTAAAACGCGATGAATCCTTCTCTCTAATTTTTTTCCCTGAACGTGAATAAAAAGAGTTGGAGTTGAGGTCGGTGGAGGTCCAGGGGACCCACAAGGCAGGGGGGCGCGCCCTGCACCCTTGTGGACAACAGGTGGGTCCCCCTCCGTTGATTCTTTCGCCAATATTTTTTATTTATTCCAAAAATAGTCTCCGTGAAGTTTCAGGTCATTCCGAGATTTTATTTCTGCGCAAAAATAACATCAAGGCAATTCTGCTGAAAACTGCATCAATCCGGGTTAGTTCCATTCAAATCATGAAAATTAGAGTCCAAAATAAGGGCAAAAGAGTTTGGAAAAGTAGATACGATGGAGACGTATCAGGGGCACCCCCTCGCCGGCGCCCCATCGCCCGTGTAGCTACACCACCGGCCGCCGCCATGCTCCGCGCGCCCACCTGCGCTGCCGCCTCACACAGCCACCAGCTCCATCCCGAGCGCCCGCAGGTGCCCCGCACCCTGTGCACCCCGCGATCCCCGCACTGGACACCTCGCGCCGTCGTCATCCACGCATTCACCAGATTTCGGCGCTGCATCCACCATGCCCATCCTCTTCTCCGACCTCCTCTTCGTCGCGTTCGACCACGGGATTGAGCCCGGGACCCCTACCTCGCCGGATCGATCGCGTCTACCTTCTTTGCCGCACAGGTCATCACCGTCGACCCGCCGCCGCCACTGCTTCTCTGTCTCCGTCGAGCATGCTCCCGAGCTCCCTGTGAGCTCCCGGTCCTCAGCGACCTTTCCCCCTCCCCCTCCGCGTCTCATAGTTCCATTTGCCGATGAGGCCGTGCCTCTGCCGCCACTCACCGCCGACATGGTGTTCGACTTCGACCATCCCAACACCTGCGGTTTGTTCCAGTGGGTGCGCGGCGAGGCCCTCGACCAATCCGTGCCAACCGCTGCTCGAATGGTCGCCGGAGGTGAGCGCACGCCGTCGCCGGTGTGCTCTGCCTCACCGTCGTTACCCTGTTGACGTGGCACATCGTTAACCCCTAATCACCCCCTGTGTGCCACTGACCTTGGGGTCCACTGGCTAATTAGATTAGTTCATAGCTAAATAAGTCTGTTAAATAACGGTTCAGTTAAAATATGACACTGATAGTGGGGCCCCACCTAGCTAATTAATTGAACTAACTAAATTAGAATAATTGCAGAGTATGACATATGGGCCCCACCTGTCGGCTTGACCACCTGGCCCCCTGGGCCCACCTGTCATCCACTGTGGCTAGCCCGAGCGTCCAGAAATCCAAAAAATCATTTAAAACTTTCAAAATTAATATAAAATAAACCGTAAGTCAGATGCAAATACTCTATACATGAAAGTTGCTCAGAAAAAAGTGATGATTCCGAATACGCACTCTGTTTGTCTGCCACACGTCCCTAGCATAGCGAACATGGAACCCTACCACTCCGTTTCACTTGTCCGAAAATGCCAAACTTGGGGAAAACATTCCCGGATGTTTTCCCCCTTCGCCGGAATCACCTAGTACTGCGTTAGATCACCTCTAGCACTGCAATTTGCCTTGTCATGCATCTGTTTGCATTGTATTCATTGTTTCTCCCCCCTCTTCTCTTCGGTAGACTTCGAGGCTGACGCCGCTGCTCCTAATGTCGACTACGTTCTTGAGGACCCGTCCTTCTCCGCAGAGCTTCCAGGCAAGCAAAACCCCCTTGATCATCCCGATATCGCCTACTTCTTCTCTCTACTGCTTGCATTAGAGTAGTGTAGCTGTTGCTTATCGATTTGATCCTATACTGTTGCATCGCCAGTCCTTGTTGCTACTGTTGTTGATAACTTACCCGCTATCCTAAATGCTTAGTATAGGATGCTAGTTTATCATCAGTGGCCCTACATTCTTGTCTGTCTGCCATGCTATACTATCGGGCCGTGATCACTCAGGAGGTGATCACGGGTATATAGATGCATACATACATATTATACTTGATACATATTGTGACTAAAGTCGGGTCGGCTCGTAGAGTACCCGCGAGTGATTCACGAATGTGGGGGCTGAAGGGGCAGGTGGTTCCATCTATGTAGTGGTGGACCTGAGTTCCCGACGCCCCCCTGAGTGATACCTTGTGGCGGAGCGACAGGGCAGGTTGAGACCACCCACGATAGAGGTGGGCCTGGTCCCTGGTCGGCGTCCGCGGTTACTTCAAAATAACCCGCTTAACGAGTTTTGGATATTTGATCTGCGTTGGTCGTTGGCCATATACGCACTAACCTCCACGCGGGACAAGATATGGGCAACCGGCATCGTAGTATCAGCCGAAGCTCTTCAGACGTTAGCGACTGAGCAGCGCGCGCCGGATTGGGCTAGAACGTATGCGCTTGTATAAGGGGGTAGGTCTGCTTCCGACCGCCCACGCAACGTGCATGAGTGCAATGGGCGATGGGCCCAAGACCCCTGCGTGCTTAGAATTTAGACTGGCGTGTTGGCCTCTCTGTTGAGCCTAGGTAGGGCTGCGACGTGTTGATCTTCCGAGGCCGGGTATGACCCAGGATAGTGTGCCCGGCCAGAATGATCGAGCGTGTTGGGTAATGTGGTGCGCCCTTGCAGGGAAGATTGATCTATTCGAATAGCCGTGTCCACGGTAACAGGACGACCTGGAGTTGTATTCCATCCTCTGACAACTAGAACCGGATACTTAATAAAACACACCCAGATAAGTTCCAGAGACAACCTGGTGATCACTCTTCCACAGGGAGACGAGGAGAGGATCGCCGGTTTGGATTATGCTATACGATGTTACTTGCTGCTATACTTACTACTCTCTTCTATATGCTTCAAGATGGAGGCTGCCAGAAGCGTAGTCTTCGATGTGACTAGCTATCCCCCTCTTATTCTGGCATTCTGCAAATCAGTCCACAGATACGACCCATTTCATTGATACCGATGCATATGTAGTGTGGGTCCTTACTTGCGAATACTTTGGATGAGTACTCATGGTTGCTTTGCTCCCTCTTTTCCCCCTTTTCCATTCTTTTCGGATGCTGCAACCAGATGGTGGAGCCCAGGAGCCAGACGCCACCGTCGACGATGACTGCTACTACCCCGAGGGTGCCTACTACTACGTGCAGGCCACGACGAACAGGAGTAGTTTAGGAGGATCCCAGGCAGGAGGCCTGCTCGATCTGTATCCATGTTTGTGCTAGCCATCTTATGGCAACTTGTTTAACTTATGTTTATACTCAAATATTGTTGGTTCTGCTGATTTGTTTGTTTCGAGCTAATGTATTCGAGCCCTCGAGGCCCCTGGCTTGTAATATTAAGCTTGTACCTTTTATTTGTGTTTAGAGTTGTGTTGTGATATCTTCCCGCGAGTCTCTCATCTTGATCGTACACGTTTGCGTGTATGATTAGTGTACAATTGAATCGGGGGCGTCACAAATGGGGACATAAGAGGCACAGCCGGGAGCCTGCTAAGAGCAGCCTCTGATAGACCTTGAGATCGGTTAGGCCAGATCGTTCCGGTAGTCCTACCTTCTCCTGGTGTTGAAGAGCTCGAGCCGGTGCCGGCCATGGTGAAGCAGCGGCCGGTGATGGCAGAGAGATGGCGGCGGTGGTGTGCTTCCCGTGAGCACCGCGCTAACCCTAGATCGGTAGGGAGTGTTGGTGAGGTGTGTGGCAGCGATTAACCTCGTGACTCGTGCCCCGGCCCCCACCTCTGTTTATATAGCGCGGGTCACAGGGGCCCACCAACCATGGTTTGGTTGGGCGCCCCCGATCAGGGTGCGATGCAAGAGCCCGTTCGACCCTTTGGGCTCGAACGGGAGAGAGATCAACCTAACATTCTCCCCCTTGATCTCAACTTTACTTTCAACCTTATACTTTCTAGTTTATTTGTTTCATCACATATTGGTACATAGAGCATGTTTCATCGTCACAGCTTAATTGCCGATAGAATCATACAGCTACAACATACGTTTTGTTCAGAAACAAATTCTGTTCCTTTTGGGCCTATCCAGGAATCATAAGGCTTTCCCTTAAACCCATGCCGGCTAAGTGTTCCTTGAACACATTGGGTGGTAAGCCTTTCGTTAGCGGATCCGCAAGCATATCCTTTGTCCTTATATGCTCGAGACTTATAGTGTGATCCTGGATTTTATCTTTCACAACATAATACCTTATCTCTATTGTTTTGGCAGCATTACTCGACTTGTTGTTGTGAGCATAGAATACTGCGGGCTGGTTGTCACAGTACATCTTTAGTGGTTTGTGAATACAATCTACCACTTTCAAGTCGGGTATAAATTTCTTTAGCCATATCGCCTGCTCCGTGGCCTCGAAGCATGCTATGAATTCTGCATACATCGTGGATGATGCAACTATTGACTGTTTGGAGCTTTTCCACGAAATAGCTCCCCCAGCGAGAGTGAATACGTAACCTGACGTGGATTTTCTATCATCTCTGTCCCCCGCAAAATCTGCGTCTGAATACCCTTTTATCTCTAGGGAATCACATCTCCTGTATGTTAGCATGTAGTCCTTCGTGCCTTGCGCATAACGCAATGCTTTCTTTACCATCTTCCTGTGCTCTATGCCTGGATTCTCTTGATATCTACTGAGTACCCCAGTGATAAAAGCTAAGTCAGGGCGAGTGCACACTTGTGCATACTGTAAGCTGCCAACAGCCGAAGCATATGGTACTGCTTTCATTTGATCGATCTCGTACTGGTTCTTGGGACATTGAAATTTCCCAAAACTATCGCCCTTGACTATAGGAGCAGGTGTGGCTTTACTCCCATGCATATTATACTTTTGAAGAACCTTTTCTAAATATGCTTTCTGCGATAGTCCTAAGACTCCATTGTTCCTATCTCGGTGAATCTCTATGCCCAAAACATATGATGCTTCACCAAGATCTGTTATGTCAAAATTTGAGGATAAGAACTTCTTGTTTCTTGTAGTAGACTAACATCACTGCTAGCAAGCAGGATATCATCCACATACAAGATTAGGAAAATATATTTCCCATTTTTAAACTTTGCATAAATGCAGTTATCCTCAATATTTTCTTTAAATCCAAAACTTTTAATCATTTGATTAAACTTTAAATACCACTGTCTAGAGGCTTGCTTTAATCCATAAATGGATTTCTTCAGGCGGCATCCCATATTTTCCTTGCCTTCCATGATAAAACCCTTGGGTTGTTTCATGTAGACATTTTCTTTCAAATCCCCGTTGAGAAATGTCGTCTTTATATCCATTTGATGTAACTCTAAATCAAAATGAGCAACTAAAGCCATTATGATTCTAAAGGAATGCTTACATGAGACTGGAGAAAATGTCTCATTGTAATCTATCCCTTCTCTTTGTGTAAATCCTTTTGCCACAAGTCTTGCTTTATACTTTTCTACATTCCCTTTAGAGTCATACATAATTTTGTAGACCCATTTGCAGCCTACTGTCTTGGCTCCTTTAGGAATTTCCTCTAAGTCCCAAACATCTTTGGAACTCATCGATTTCATCTCGTCTTCCATTGCCTTCATCCACTTCGATGAATGAGAGCTTCTCATGGCTTCTTCATATGAGGTGGGATCTTTTTCTGTATGAACTATTTCCGTGTTATAAACTTTATAATCAGTAGAAATAGCTGACTTTTTGTGTCTTGTCGACCTTCTAAGGGCCTCAGTTTCTGGCACACTCTGTGCCTCAACTTCTGGCACTTCTTCTAAAATTTGCTGCTGCACCTCCCTTTCATACTCAACAACGGGTTCAGTCGGCTCCTGACGGACAGGTTCCGGGTCTACTCCCATAGTTGTCATGGGTGGAGTTGCAACTGGTAGTGAGAAAAATGGCTCCTGAATCATCGGATTAGGTGCATGCACCCTCTTCTCCTCAAGATCAATTTTCCGAGCTACCATGCTCCCCCTCATCATTTCGTCCTCTAAGAAGACTGCATGTCTCGTTTCTACAAACTTTTTATATCTGTCTGGACAGTAGAAATGAAAACCTTTTGATCTGTCTGGGTAGCCAATGAAGTGGCAACTCACTGTTTTGAGATCTAACTTTGCAATGTTTGGATTAAACATTTTGGCCTCAGCAGGGCACCCCAACACCCTGAAGTGTTGTAGGGAGGGCACTCTTCCTGTCCGTAGCTCGTACGGTGTTTTGGGCACCGACTTGCTTGGTACTCTATTGAGAATGTGAATGGCGGTTTTAAGCGCCTCCATCCATAATCCCAATGGCAAGGTGGAGTAACTCATCATGCTGCGCACCATATCCATAAGTGTACGGTTGCGTCTTTCAGCTACTCCATTTTGCTGAGGCTCACCCGGCATTGAATACTGGGCTACTATGCCAGTCTCCTGCAAGAACTTTGCAAAAGGTCCAGGGACTTGGCCATATGGAGTGTGCCGACCGTAGTACTCTCCCCCACGGTTGGATCTTACTATCTTTATTCTTTTATCATGCTGATTTTCATCTTCAGCTTTGAATATCTTAAATTTATCCAACGCTTCAGATCTTTCTTTGATTGGATAAATATAACCATAGCGAGAGTAATCATCTATGAATGTTATGAACGAGTCATATCCATCCACACTTTTCACTAGAAATGGTCCGCAAATGTCAGTGTGGATGATTTCTAGTGTGCCTGTGCTACGGTTTGCCCCCTTTTTGATTTGTTTTACATACTTTCCTTTAATGCAATCTATGCATTGTTCTAAGTCTAAGAACTCTAACGGAGGAAGAATTTCAATTTTAACGAGTCTTTCTATTCTCCCCTTGGAAATATGGCCCAAACGACAATGCCATAATTTCGATGAGTCGTAAGTTCTCTTTCTTTTCTTTTGTTCTTTATTCGACGCGGAAACATGTTCTTTCACATTACATACAGAATAAAAAATTTCACGTAGTGATAATAAATAAAGCTCATCGTGAAGTAAAGCATCACCCACATAAGCATTATTTAACCATATGGCAGACTTGCCATGTCCAAAATAACATTCATAATTATCTTTGTCCAAACAAGAAACACTAATTAAGTTTCTATGACATGATGGAACAAATAAAACATCTCTAAGTAGAAGCTTGAATCCATCAGCTAACTCCAAGGAGATGTCGCCGACAGGTTCAACTTCCGCTTGAATTCCATTTGCTACTTCAATGCCTCTTTCTCTTCTTTGCATAGTCCGGGTCGAATGGAATCCCTGTAAAGAATTTGCAACATGAACAGTTGCTCCTGAGTCAATCCACCAAGTAGATTTCGGAAACTGTGTGTACAAGGATTCACGTACTAAGGAAACAATGTTGTTACCTTGCTTTGCCATTAAGGACTTCAGCCAATCAGGGCAGTCTTTCTTGTAGTGCCTAGTCTTCTTACAGTGGAGACATGTGTCTTTGTCCACTGGGAAAGGCTTTTGCTAACGCTGATGCTGATAGGGAGCTTTTCCATGTGGCTTTGAGGGGGAACTGTTGCTATTTTGATTGTAATTCTTTTTGTTATCCTTCACATAGTTGATAGAACCACCATGTGAGGCTTTAAGTCTTTCCTCCTCTTGGACACACATTGCTATTGTCTTTTCAATGTCCCATGTTCCAGGTGACATATTGTAGTTTACAACAAAAGTTTCAAACTCCTTTGGCAGTGAAGCCATGACCAGGTGGACCAGGAGCTTTGGTTTGATCTCCAGATCCGCATCCATGGGCTTGAGCTTTGCTGCCATATTGCTCATCCTGAGGATGTGCTCTCTTATTCCATGACTACCACCTGTGTAGTGTTCTATCACCAGTTGCTTTAACACCTGGGTGGCATATATCTTTGAAGAGCCAGTGAACTGGCTCTTTATCTTTGTAAGCAACTCCCCTGCGGAAGTGCACTCTGCAATGGAGCCCACAATGGTGCTCTCAATTGTATTCTTTATAAATGCCATGCACTTTTTGTTTGCATTGACCCACTTTTGGTTTTCTATTGAGTATAACATCTCCACAGGAGCATAATCCCCCCTCTTTTTATCCCACGCAGCATCATCATCAGTGGCCTCTCTTACTGGCTCTGTAGGTCTGACCGGCTGTGGAGTGTCCACAACCCAGTCCAGCTCAGCACAGACAAATGCCAGTTCTACTTTCTTCCTCCACTCAGTGTAATTGTCACCTCTGAGTGTGAGAACATCTTTTAGGCAACTCATCAAATGGAAGCCTCCTGAAATCACAATTTAAGTGAAATCAGTATAACAATCATATGCATTAATCTAACGTTGGCAAATTACACATACAATTGTCTATGCAATTAAATCTATATTACCATTGGGCAAAATATTAGAAATAAATGCATCTTTAATTTCAATAATAAAACAGGATCATGTTATTAACAACGTTGGTCATAAAAATAACATAATCATATTCATTTTAATAATCACTTTAACATGCTCTTAAAAACTTAATTCTATCTAAACTTTTATTTTTTTTATAAAAAAAGGCCACTAATAATTATTTACGCAGCGGAAAAACATGAATAAAAAATTATGAACTTTTTACTCTTTACAGAAACTTTTCATTGACCAAATAAAAATTCATGAACTTTATTATTTTCTTTGTAAAAATCATGAACATTTCTTTTTCTGAAAATTTTCTATTTTCATTTTCAGAGACTTTTTCTTTTTACTTTTCAGAACATTTTCTTTTACTTTTCTGTACTCTAAACAAAATTTTGTTGGACGAAATTTGAGTAGAAAAAACTATACGAAATTTGCCTAAAATCTAGACAAAACTATTAAAATGCGGCAAAAACGTGCAGCTCCAGCCGGCCTCGGCCTGGCGCGGGAGGCCCACAGCGGCACAAGGCCTGCGCCTCCGCGCGCTCGCGCGAGCCAGCCTGGTCCGCTGGCTCTGCCGGCCCAGCAGCCCAGCTGGCTTGCTCCCTTTCTGGCCCAACGGCCTGGGGCGGGGCTAGGGTTTCACGATGGCCGTCCGATGAGATCGACGGCCACGCATGCTTTGCACTCGAACAAAAACGGGCGAGTTCCCCCACCCCCCCCGATCCAGTTCCTTCCCTCGCGCGCCGCTCTCCGCTGCTCTCTCGCTCGGTCTCTCTCCCGACGGCGAGGCAGGTGGCTGCGCCCTGGCCGGCCGCCCCGGCCACCGGCGACGGCGGCGAGGGCCACCGCGCCACGCTCGCCTACTCTCCCTTCCCTTTCCCCTTCTTTCTTCGTTCTCCTGCTCGCGAGACAGTGAGAGATGCGACGAGTAAAGGCCACGCCGGCCGCCGGCGATGGCGTCGCCACGGCGCCGCGCGAGCACCCATTCTCTTTTCCTTTCTTCTTTCCACCTTCCACCCCCAACCTCCTGAACGCGAGAGGGAGAGCAGAGAGGTGAGGCGAAGACACCGTGGCGGCAGAGCAATGGTGCTCTGATACCATTGATAGACCTTGAGATCGGTTAGGCCAGGTCGTTCCGGTAGTCCTACCTTCTCCTGGTGTTGAAGAGCTCGAGCCGGTGCCGGCCATGGTGAAGCAGCGGCCGGTGATGGCAGAGAGATGGCGGCGGTGGTGTGCTTCCCGTGAGCACCGCGCTAACCCTAGATCGGTAGGGAGTGTTGGTGGGGTTTGTGGCAGCGATTAACCTTGTGACTCGTGCCCCGGCCCCCACCTCTGTTTATATAGCGCGGGTCACAGGGGCCCACCAACCATGGTTTGGTTGGGCGCCGCCGATCAGGGCGCGATGCAAGGGCCCGTTCGACCCGTTGGGTTCGAATGGGAGAGAGATCAACCTGACAGCCTCCACGCATGCCACAGTCCCACTGGCCTCAGCTTGCTCCTCCATGGGCAGAGACGAGACCAGAACAGGGGTCACATCCCTAAGGCGCGCAACAGAAACTAGGACCTCAGACGAGCAACTAGCCACATCACTCTCGATGAAATCCTCAACACCAGCAACATTCCCAATAGAACCTGCAACATGCATCTTAGATGACTGTGGCGAGGCTGGCGAGTTGCCCAGCTGGCCAACAACAACCTCCATCCGCTCCAAGTATCCCCGGAGTAGAGTCGTCCACCCATCCAAAGCAGTCATCATGTCATGAAGGGGTCGGACCACCTCCTCAAAATGTGAGACGGTCAAGGCCTGCATCTCAGAGCTCAACACTTCCATCAGAGTAGCAAGGAGAGGCTCAAGCAATCCCAAACCAGCAACAACAGACTCGCTGGGATCCGCTGCAGCCCGAGGGGCAACAACCGAGGCCCAGGTGCGTCGATGCGGATATGGAGATCCAAGAGTCGAGCTGCTAAAGTGGCGAGGAGCCTGGCAGTCCGGCAGGTCCCTCGAATGACGCGGTGAAGCCGTAGGCGAGGACCTTCCCCCGTTGGCTGGCACGACGGACAACCACGTTCACGATGGCCTGGGAGGCCACATGCCAGGCATCTGACAGGACCGCCACAATCAGCGACGAGATGCTCCGGCGCCAAGCAACGATAACAGAGGTCGTAGGTTCCTATCTTGAAGGCGAGGGGGCTGGCAGTCTCCTTCCTGCATGGCGGCCTTGGTGCCAAGTCCTGACGCGGATGCTCACACTGACGGCCCCCCACCTTCACCCATGGTTGCTCCAATGTCGCCTCAGGAGCAGCAGCAGCCGAATCACTCACCCCGCTGGAGCATCTGGCAGCAAACGGTGTCAACGGAGCTAGCTCGTCATCATCGTCAATGTCGTCGTGGTCGGTGGCGAGGGAGGCCTATGACACAGGCAGCGTCGGCTGCAGGGCGGGCACAACGGCTGGAGCACCTGCTGCCGACGACGCGGAAGATGGGCGAGGAGCCGGATTGGTGGCCGTCGGGCCGGGGAGGTCGCCGCGCCCGGCGCAGTCGGAGCAGCAGCCGCCGCCGTCGGTGATGCGGAAGTCGAACGAGGAGGAGCGCGTGAGGCGGATGGGGCTGGGGCGGCCGCGGCCGCCGCTGACGCAGAAGCCGGCATCGGCGTGGTCGAGGAGCCACAGCGGAGGGAGCCGCCGCGGGAAAAGAACAGCCGCCAAGAGATGACGCCGAGGGGATCCAGGATCTGGTCGTAGACTGTTTATGTGAGCTGTTAGGGGGGTGGGAAGGAGAGCAGCAGCGCTAGCTATGCTTGTTAGCAGTTTATGTTTGGTGGTCCTGTAGTCCTGTTAAGACATTGCGGTTTCTCTTATATGACATCGGAGAGGGAGCTCTCTTTTTCAAAAAAGAAAAAAAATGTGAAGTACTATATGGTACAACGACTTCTTTTTTTTTTTGAGATAAATATGGTAAAACGACTTGAAGTGCACACATTTTGACATAGAGTCGCGCACTTCAGGTCATCAAGCCCGGGGCACAAGGTTTAGGTCCGGTTCTTTTGATGTCTTCTTCCCAGAGTAATGCTACACCTACGAAATTAATCCTATGCGAGTAGTACGATTTTAACGAAAAGTTGACGTACTAGTCTATTGTGGCGACGGTTGACTTGAAGCAGGGGAGCGGTTACACGGCTAAAATGAACTGCTAGTTCGTATAGATTTTGTAGAATCTGTACGTAGGAATATGATTTTCGTATGGGATAAACCTCTGTAAATTAGAAGCATGGCTAATCAAAGAAGCCGAGGAGGACACGGGCACGGCTTATCTTCTATATCTAAATAGGAGCCCCCCATTACCTGATTTTCATGCGTTCTCGTGCGTCCACGTCACTACAATTATTTCAGTCGATTGATTGACAATGTATGGTTCAGATCTGCAGTTGATTCCCCCGTGCTCCTTGCCCCTTCGTTTGACGACTCCTTCCTCCACCCGCGGAAGCGGAAGCGGAAGCGAACGTGCGACGGAATCCCTCCTCATTAACTGGTCGCTCCGTCTCTCCCGTTCCTCATGTCTCTCTCCTAAAAGTACAACCAAGCGGCGACGGACGCATCAGAAATCAGCTACGGCGGCGATGGCGGGCAAGGGCAGGAGCGCAAGGCAATTGATCTGAAGGATGGGTGGATCTTCAAACAGAAGGGCATCCTCTACAAGCTCATCAACATCCTCGAGAGGAAGATGGAGCTGCAATTCAGCTCTACACGTAAGCTAAACGAGGTAGACGCCCTAATTGGCATGCAACACAAGGAGAGTGACTATCTTTATTACAATTTGGGAGAAAAGTTTTGAAAAGCGAAGCTAATGAAGCCTTGCCCGGATGGCCAAGGCGTTGATGCCACAAGTCTCCATGCGTAGTAAGCAAAGCGGTGCCACCAGTCAAGGAGTTGCCATAGAATGGATAGAGCGGGCCGGTGCTACTGGACGTCGCTAGAAGTTTCCTGGTGGGAAGATCGTTCGCAAAGAAACCATGAGGGTTAAATTCAACGGCAACTTGATTATCAATGGAAAGTTTACGAACGGAAATAAGATCTTTAACAATGTTAGGGCAGACCACGACGTAATTAAGAGAAAGGTTGGTGGGAGGGAGGGTGGTGGAACCGGTGCCTATGACGGGGAGACGGTCACCATTGCCAACGATAATGCTTGAGGAAAAATGATTTGGAAAAGAACGAAACTGAGAGGGATTACCAGGATTGCCGATGACGTGAGTGGCCGCACCGGAGTCGAGAATCCAGTCACCACCGTGTTGGGGAAGACCCTGATGGCTGTACGCCGGGTGGTAAAGAGCGGCCTGATCCCAGGAAGGCGCGCCAAACGGGTATGGCGTGGGCGGCGCGGGCGGCTGGTGTGATGCAGAAGGACCTGAGAGCATCAATGGGTACGCCTGAGAGTGGACGCCTAGACGAGGGCCAACAACCCCAGCGGCATTGTGGGGAACCCAGCCGGGCCGCGGAGCGGGAAGGGCCATGCCGTAGGGAGAGAAGTACCCGGTCCACGGCGCCGGCTGCGGACCCCCGCGGCCATAAGAGTCCTGGCGACCTCGACCGCACCCGCCGTTGCGGCCGCGGCCACAGCCAGGTCGCCTCCGCCATGCCGCTATTACCGCCAGAGCCGCGTCCAGAGGTGGGTGCCCGATCCCCACGGTCACCGCGATCACCGCGGTCTCCGTGGTCCTGCTAAGAGGAGGGGCCTAATACGTCTCCAATGTATCTATAATTTTTGATTGTTCCATGCCATTATATTATCTATCTTGGATGTTTTATATGCATTTATATGCTATTTTATATGATTTTTCGAACTAACCTATTAACCTAGAGCCCAGTGCCAGTTTCTGTTTTTTCCTTGTTTTTGAGTTTCGCAGAAAAGGAATATCAAACGGAGTCCAATTGACCTGAAAATTTACGAAGAATATTTTTGGAAAATATAGAAAATACTGGAACGAAAAGATATCGGAGTAGAGTCCCGAGGCCACCACAAGGGTGGAGGGCGCGCCCCCCCTAGGGCGCGCCCACCGTCCTTGTCATTGCCTCGTGGACCCCCTTGACTTGTCCCCGATGCCAACACCTCCTATAAATCCCAAAACCTTCAGAACATAACCTAGATCGGGAGTTCCGCCGCCGCAAGCCTCTGTAGCCACCAAAAACCAATCTAGACCCCGTTCCGTCACCCAGCCGGAGGGGGAAACCATCACCGGTGGCCATCTTCATCATCCCAGCGCTCTCCATGACAAGGAGGGAGTAGTTCACCCTCGGGGCTGAGGGTATGTACCAGTAGCTATGTGTTTGATCTCTCTCTCTCTCTCGTGTTCTTGATTTGGCACGATCTTGATGTACCGCGAGTTTTGCTATTATAGTTGGATCTTATGATGCTTCTCCTCCTCTACCTTCTTGTAATGGATTGAGTTTTCCCTTTGAAGTTATCCTATCGGATTGAGTCTTTAAGGATTTGAGAACACTTGATGTATGTCTTGCATGTGCTTATCTGTGGTGACAATGGGATATTCACGTAATCTACTTGATGTATGTTTTGGTGATCAACTTGCGGGTTCTGTGACCTTGTGAACTTATGCATAGGGGTTGGCACACGTTTTCGTCTTGACTCTCCGGTAGAAACTTTGGGGCATTCTTTGAAGTTCTTTGTGTTGGTTTGAATAGATGAATCTGAGATTGTGTGATGCATATAGTATAATCAAACCCGTGGATACTTGTGGTGACATTGGAGTATCTAGGTGACATTAGGGTTTTGGTTGATGTGTGTCTTAAGGTGTTATTTTAGTACGAACTCTAAGGCTGTTTGTGACACTTATAGGAATAGCCCAATAGATCGATCAGAAAGAATAACTTTGAGGTGGTTTCGTACCCTACAATAATCTCTTCGTTTTTTCTCCGCTATTAGTGACTTTGGTGTGACTCTTTGTTGCACGTTGAGGGATTTTTATATGATCCAATTATGTTATCATTGTTGAGAGAACTTGCACTAGTGAAAGTATGAACCCTAGGCCTTGTTTCCAAGCATTGCAATACCGTTTTCGCCCACTTTTGTTACTTGTTACCTTGCTGTTTTTATATTTTCAGATTACAAAAACCTATATCTACTATCCATATTATACTTGTATCAACATCTCTTCGCCGAACTAGTGCACATATACAATTTACCATTGTATTGGGTGTGTTGGGGACACAAGAGACTCTTTGTTATTTGGTTGCAGGGTTGTTTGAGAGAGACCATCTTCATCCTACGCCTCCCACGGATTGATAAACCTTAGGTCATCCACTTGATGGAAATTTGCTACTGTCCTACAAAACTCTGCGCTTGGAGGCCCAACACGAGTCTACAAGAAGAAGGTTGCGTAGTAGACATCAGGGCCACCGGAGATGGTGAGGGCGGCCGAGCCCGCGTTCGCTGCACGAAGGTTGATGTCGAACTCCGCTAGATCCAGCCACGAGAGAACGATGTCGAACGGCAGCAGTGAAACCGTGTCGCCGAGGATGGTTCTGATGGTGTCGAGGCGGGCGTCGAGGCCGTGGAGGAGTTGCACCGTCAGATCATGGTAGCCGACGGGGTTGCCCTTGTCGGCGAGGCCGTCCGCAAGGGCCTTGAGTTTGTGGGCGTACTCCGAGACCGTGAGGTCCCCTTGCTTCAGATTGCGGAATTGGCAGGTCAGATGAAGGTATTCGTCGCCCTGGTTGTCCTGGAAGTAGGCGTGGATGCGGGACCAGGCGGTGAACGCATCATTGGCGCCGCCCATGATGAGCTCGAGGAGAGAGTCGGCCAGGGTGAAAAGGATCTAGAGAGTGATCCGGTGATTGACGGCGAGCCAGGAGGCGTCGGGATTGGCCGGGGGCGGGCACTGGACGTGGTCCAGGACGCGATGTTACTAGAGGACGAAGGTGAAAAACGTGCGCCACTTGATGTAGTTGTGTTCAGCGGGATCGAGCTTGAACTTTATGTGGTTGGAGATATGATCTTGGTGAAAATTCAGAAGGTAGGGATCGACAGGAGTAGTAGGGGGTGGAGCAACGATGGTGGACAGGGCAGAGGATGCAACAGGAAGGCCGGAGGTGAGGGGAGGGGAGGAACCAGGAGCGGAGGGCCATGATCTCGCGAGCGCACGATATCGAACGGCAGCAGTGAAACCGTGTCGCCGAGGATGGTCCTGATGGTGTCGAGGCGGGCGTCGAGGCCGTGGAGGAGTTGCATCGTCAGATCATTGTAGCCGACGGGGTTGCCCTTGTCGGCGAGGACGTCCGCAAGGGCCTTGAGTTTGTGGGCGTACTCCGAGACCGTGAGGTCCCCTTGCTTCAGATTGCGGAATTGGCGGGTTAGATGAAGGTATTCGTCGCCCTGGTTGTCCTGGAAGTAGGCGCGGATGCGGGACTAGGCGGTGAAAGCATCATTGGCGCCACCCATGATAAGCTCGAGGAGAGAGTCGGCCAGGGTGAAAAGGATCCAGAGAGTGAACCGGTGATTGACGGCGAGCCAGGAGGCGTCGGGATTGGCCGAGGGCGAGCGCTGGACGTGGTCCAGGACGCGATGTTACTAGAGGACGAAGGTGAAAAACGTGCGCCACTTGATGTAGTTGTGTTCAGCGGGATCGAGCTTGAACTTTATGTGGTTGGAGATATGATCTTGGTGAAAATTCAGCAGGTAGGGATCGGCATGAGTAGTAGGGGGTGGAGCAACAATGGTGGACAGGGCAGAGGATGCAACAGGAAGGCCGGAGGTGAGGAGAGGGGAGGAACCAGGAGCGGAGGGCTGAGGACCAGTGGCAGCGGGGGCCGCGGCGGCGATGGGGAGATCGACGAAGATGTCTGTCGGTGTCAAAACCGGCAGACCACGGGGTAGGAGGTCCCGAGCTATGGATTCTTAGATCAATGGTAATAGGAATGAATGAGACAATGTTTTACCCAGGTTCAGGCCCTCTTGATGGAGGTAAAACCCTACGTCCTGCTCTTGTTTATATTGATGATGGGGTATCGAGTACAGAGTTGATCTACCTCGAGATCATGAGTTGTGGTCTAAACCCTAATGATATGATAGATGTCATCATGATCTATCGACTAGCCTGGCCTCGGCTTATATAATGTACCAGAGGCCTAGGATAACAAGAGTCCTAGTCGAATACGTCGGTGGAGAGGAGTCCTTTTCTTGATCACCAAGTCTAGTGGAATCTTCCTCGTATATATCATCGGTTGTCCGAACTGGCCCAATAGTGAACCGGCATGGGGGTCCTTGGCCCGATCTAGTTGGCCGGGAGACGACGTGGTGAGTACCCCCTAGTCCAGGACACCGTCAGTAGCCCCTGAACAGGTCTTCAAGTTGGGGACGCTCCTCGGTTCTTCCAAACTTTTGTTCATCTTCGGTCGTCTGTCTTGAAAACTGGTTCAACAAATCTTCCCATCTTCGATCTTGAGGATTGCCGAGCTAAATCTGAAGAGTTTACACGTCGGGCATCAGAAGAGCCCTTTAAGTCTTCGGCCTTTATCAATGCCTTGTTATTTTTACGCCACATCTCGGATTTGAAGTTTTTCCCGCGCGGCGGTGTCCTCTCGCGTCCGAGCTCCAGCGCCGAACTGCATCCAAGCTCCAACGCCGGACTACATCTGAGTTGTCTTTTTGCAGCCGAGCCCCAACGCCGGACTGCGTCCAAGCTCCAATGCCGGACTGCTTCCGAGCTCCAATGCCAGAATGTATCCGAGCTCCAACGCCGGACTGTATCCGAAGAGTCCTTTTACAGCCGAGCTCCAACGCCGGACTGCATGCGAGCTCGAGCGCCGGACTGCATCCGAAGAGTCTTTTTACAGCCGAGCTCCAATGCCGGACTGCATCCGAGCTCCAGCGCCGGACCACATCCGAGGTGTCATAGATTACCTCGGTCTTGAAAAAGTTGAAGGGGTTCAACCGAGCTTAATGCCGGAAATGCCCTCTATGGAGGTAGCCACTTGCATCCGAGCTTTATGCCGGACTGCTTCCGAGGTGGTGCACCACCTTGGCCACGGACTGATTTTTGTGAATTTAATTCCGATTTGTGCAATGTATTCTCTGCCGAGGTATATAACTAGTAGCCCTCAAGGTGTGTGTCTGTTGAATGTCCGGCATGCACCTAAAGGGAAACATAAAACCGCTGATCCTAGTAGCCCCTGAGACTCAGGTCGATTCACAAAATCGGCCTGAGGATCAACTCCTAGCTCTGCAGCATACTTAGGAATAGAAATGCGGTGTAATATATTAGAGGAAATAGTGATCGGCAAGCGGGTCCTTGAGAAGTTGCCGTAATATATTACCTTGATGCCGGATAGGTCCAGATGGTGCCTATTGTTGTCCGAAGACACGTTTGCCCATAGCTCGGTCAAGCCAAACACTGAGCATTTTGAATTTTCTGCATTGAATAGGCAATGCAGTAGCCCCCGAGCCACTGGTTGGGTGGCAACACCAGATCAGGGGATCGATGTGCCCCTTTAATATTTTTAAATGATAAGTGCGAAGCCCAGTAGCCCCCGAGCCTTAATGTGGATACGGGTGGCCGAATTAAGGATCGATATCCGTTTGACAGAAAATTTTGTGGTGTTTAACACAAACTTCTCAAAAAAAGAATAAAGAATTCTTAAAAGAGGTAGAGCTAACGAAAGCTGAGCTCACCAAGGTCGGCCTCAAGGGGCTCAATAGATAGAAAATCAATGCCAATTGGGAATTATGACAGTGTTATGTCAGCTGCTCGGCTGTCTTAGCGAGATTGTGCCCTGGACTCTTTAAAAGATGGGCTGCAGTAAATTGACTTGTACTCGCAATTTATGTGTAATGATTCTATGTATCCAAGTACTTTACATCATTATTGCTCGGATCCGCATTGTACAAAACTTTGTTGACCGACCATCGGCTCCAACCTCCTCGGCCAGTAGCCGAAGAGTGTTTGTCCCACTTTATAAAGCCTTTATCAGGGCAAAGATTTACGGAAAACAAGGCAATCCGGCCATATGGTTTTATAAACAAATGTACACGGAGAGATATGTTATATTACTTTTTTATGTAAGAAACATCTTCCAAAGAAAATAGTCCCACTATCGGTTCCTTTCTTTGGGTTATCATGCTGACCATGATCATGAAACCTCATCTCCGACCAATGTGGGAGGAAAATATTGAGGATTTAGTTGGGGGAAAGTTCCCGAACTCTGTGGTCCATAATGAACCAAAATTTTCACTTCCATCATTGCCGACCAATTATATCCTTTAAGATGGCTAGCTTTCAGCTTCACCCAGTCTGAGGTACTAACCCGGACGACACGGTAGTAACAATCACAGAGGTGCTCCCTTTACCACCTAGCTGAACAATCGGGAACGTAGGGGTAAGCACAGGAGCTAGGCAACCAAGCTTGGCCAAAATCTTAAGTCAAATTGATGCATATTTATGGCTTTATTACGATAATTATGGAAGGCAAATTCTCCATTGAGACTGTTTATAACCTGAAAGTGGCCCATCGTCGGCTTCCACCCCCTTTATAGATGCTACACAGGGTGTTTCCGTACTAACAATACAACCATTAGCCGACGTCTCGGTACCCGGAGGTGGTTGTGTTAGCGGAAATGAGGCAATCAGATATGCAGGCTTTATAACTTTCACTTAGTCATAGGAGTTTAAAGTTCAGGGCCAGTTAATAGCCCTTGGTTAGTGTTCGGCATCAGCCGAGGTCAAACCAGTAACACTTCGGCCAATCTTATGAAAGGCCCGTCGTTTAACACGGGGTGACCTCTATCGATCTGCAGTTTGACACAGTCATCGGATCGCTGACCAGTTTACGCTCATTGTGATAGTCAGTTTTTGGCTTTCTCCCCTGAGGCGCTTAACCATTCGAGCTGGAAGCACAATCGCAGTGTTTCTCCCTTTGCACACCTAGCCGAACAAAGCAGAACATAGGAGGGAAGCACAGGAGCCGGGCAACCCAACTATTGACCGAAGACACAATTCGAAACGGATGCATATAAAACAATATACGAGAATGTTTTGCCGAGGACTCCAGAAATTACCTTGGCTTTTGGTGGGTTCAGCTCTAGTTGTAGCCCCTTGTTGATATTGCCGAATCTGTAAAGGTGTCGGGCGCTGCACTACGAGACTTATGCTGGAAACACACAAATAGGTTGAAAGTGCCATAAGCTCAGAAAACTAAAAAAGCTTTAGTAAAAACTTCACGTCCGAACTAAGTCAAGTTTTTTGGTGCCAATCCGAAAATTGGTATTAAAATTAGTTTGTGCTTCCGTCGTGCTTTAACATGATACATCCGATCTCCAAACTTCAAGCGGGCCAGCCTTCGGCTTCAACCTCCTATCCTGGAGGCGGAGTGTTTCTCAGGCCAGTTTAGGGAACTAAACGCGAGCGGCATTAGAGAGAAACCAGGCTATCCGGCTATTGACTACACACTCGTGTCGGAAAAAGGAGTAGTAGAAAAAGACTTTGCAACGATCAAGAAGAGAACACATTTATTATAAAATGACTCATATAAATTTAAGAGCCCCCAAGTAACCTGGCTCAAGGAAGTTGTTTTTAACAAACAAAGTTTTTGTTTAACATAAATATAATGCATGGTCAAAACGAACAAAAATTAAACATTAAAAAAATTGAGCATGAAAGCGACTTAGCTGGTTAGTGTGCTCGGTGTTGATGATGAGGTCCGGACTTGTGGCGGGACGAAGACCTCGGCCTGGCCGAGGTCCCAGCCCCCAAGCCGGTTCCGAAGTGTCTGAGAGAAGAGCTCGGCTTGATGAAGAGACAGCACAACATTGCCGATATGCTGAGGCGAAGCCCCCGGTCCAGCCGAGGCGTCGGAGCTGGTTGGCTGGTGACGCCGAAGTCCCCGGAGTAGGTTGATGAAGAGATGACGAAGCCCCCGGTCTAGCCGAGGCGTTGGAGTAGCTCGGCAGAGAGATGCCAGATTCTACATGTCAGCCGATGTGTCGAAGCAGGTCGGCGTGTTTGATGTTGGCTTGAAGAAAAGGCGGCACGGTGATGCTGACGCAGGTCAAAATTTATGACGCGGTCGATGCCAGCTTGCTGAAGTGACCGTGCGGCGATGGCAGCGTGCCAGCCCCATGCAATCCGTGGGGCGAGGACATGCCGAACTCTTGGTCGGCTAGCCGAGGTGATGAATCCGATGAGGTTGACCTCGGCTTGACGAAGCGACGATCTGGCACGGGTTGGCAGCCGTGGAGCAATGTTGTCGGGCCGGTTTTACATCGGCAAGATGGTGAAGATTGCCTCTAAAAAGGCGTAAAATTTGTAGGCACGTGTTTGAGAACAACACACAATACCCTAGGAAAAAACTTCCTTTAAAAAGGAGTCCGATATCCCGTTCATAAAGAAAGATGAATTCGGGTCGGATTCGTTTTCACGCAAGAAACAGATCCAAAAAATGATGCACTCATCGGACCGTTCCCGGAGATTGAACGGTCGGATCGATATAGGAATTCCGGAGCCGATTAATGGTTGGATCTTCCAAAGGATGTCCGAGCTAACTTATAGACTCCACGCCCCAAACTGGTCCAGATTTCCGTCCGGATTTGACAGTGCTCCGGTATATCGTAGATCGCCAGAGATTCCTCCATCGGAGTACGACGAAATTTTACAGGGTTGTTATAGACACAATTCCACACTATTCCACCAAAGCAATCATGAAAACAACGCTCAAGGAGACGGGGACGGCAAACACGAATCCGCTGTCAAGAAAAAACAGCACGGTCGATCGAGGGCAATGTTGACGCGGAGCCCCCGAGCTCCATGGATGATTCCTCCGTGTTCTCAGATGAGATCGGAGTTGATGATGATGAAGACATCCGTCCGATCTTGATGATCGAAGAGGATCCTAGTCCTCGGTCCAGCCGAGGTGACCAGTTAAGCCGGTGATTGAGATGCCGAAGTCACAGTTGTTCCACGATCGAGTCATTGATCCTTTTTTTGATCACACAGCAAAACTCTCAATGAAATCACCATTGTCAGTGTCAAAACCGGCAGACCTCGGGGTAGGGGGTACCGAGCTGTGGATTCTCGGATAAATGGTAACAGGAACGAAGAAGACAATATTTTACCCAGGTTCGGGCCCTCTTGATGGAGATAAAACCCTATGTCCTGCTCTTGTTTATATTGATGATGGGGTATCGAGTACAGAGTTGATCTACCTTGAGATCATGAGTTATGGTCTAAACCCTAATGATATGATAGATGTCATCATAATCTATCGACTAGCCTGGCATCGGCTTATATAATGTACCAGAGGCCTAGGATAACAAGAGTCCTAGTCGAATACGTCGGTGGAGAGGAGTCCTTGTTTTTATCACCAAGTCTTGTGGAATCTTCCTCGTATATATCATCGGTTGTCCGAACTGGTCCAATAGTGAACTGTCATGGGGGTCCTTGGCCTGATCCACTTGGTCGGGAGACGACGTGGTGAGTACCCCCTAGTCCAGGACACCGTCAATGTCCCCGAAGACCATGGATCGTAGAAGCAGCTTTGTTGCCTTTGCTTGCTCTCTTCCTATGCTTCTTTGGTACTGGAGGGTCGTCTATAATACGTTCAGCCTGCGGAGGCGGCAATTCAGGCACCGACTCATGACGCTCAAACCCTAAGTACTCATACTGCTGAGCCATCAATCCTCCGTCGTCATAGGTGCCAGTATTGATAAACTGTAGAGTGTCATCGTCATCCTCATCCTCATCCATGGCATTGATATCATGCCTTGCTTATTCGACGGCGGTGACGTCATCAGCGACTAATGGAGTCTCTTCCTCACCCCGTCCGCTATCACCCGGCACGACAGGCGACGCTAATTGGGTAGGTGGGTTGTTGATGTTCATACCTTGCTGAGGCTGCGTGGTCGTGGGTGTGCTCCCGGCCGCCTCCAGACGAAACAAACTCTTTGGCCACAACAGGACCCACCTCTTGCAATCACCAAGCCGCCGCGGGGTCTCATCGTCATCTCCCCCTGGTACCGGAGGAGCCAAATTCTCGTGGCCCGGTTTGACACTGGCAACGGAAACCTTGTAGACGTCAGGGGGGATCAGCCGGCTGTGGAACAGTGGTTCCTTCGGCTTCACTATCGTCGCCTTCCCCACGTCCACCTTCTGGCCGCTGATAGTTTACAGTATGGTGCACGGGGTTTCGTCGGCCTGCAAAGACATGTCTACGACGTGAGACATCCGAAAGGCAACGGAAATGGGAGATTATACATTTATTGAAGAGGGCCGGTGTGATAGGTACCGTGAGGGCGTCGAGCTCAGCCAAAGATGAAGCACCGCCGAGCACGTCCGAGATGGAGGACGGGCTGCTATGAGCAGGTGCGGGAGCCGGTGCAGGAGCTGGTGCAGGAGCAGGTGCTGGTGCAACGCTAGTCGAGCTGCTCCCGAAGAAGTTGGCACGGGGAAAGTCCGCTGCATCTTTATTTGGATTTTCCCTCCTCCAAGCGATGATAGCCGGAAGCAACACACCATACGAAGCTGCCATTTCCTCTTTTGCGGCAGCTACCGCTGCTTTGACTATCTCGATTGATTTATTATCAACCGCAATCACAACCTTCTTGTCGATGTTTTCTTCAGTTAACCTCCGTCTTTCCTTTCTCTCCTCCATGCTCTCACGGAAGTACTTCTTCCACGTGGCGCCGTCTCCGACGCCGTGCACGCGTCCATACGATGGCCGAGTGTCCACCGGGAGTCCTTTCAATATGTTCAAGGCCCGGTTGAATGGGGTGTCCCACTTGGGCCTCGCCAATGCCTCAGACGGCGAGTCACTTTCGGCCGCGATCCTGTGCTGCTCTCTCTGCAAAATGAACAAGGATGTTTACAAATATGACTAAACGTGCAGTTGAATTGATCAGAAGCTAAAATTAGGGGGTAACTAAAAATTACCAGCAGTCTCATGAACTCCGTCGTGACCGCGTCCGTCTCGAAAACCTTCTTCACAGGGTCCGAACGGTACCGGGCCCTGAGGACGTCACGCTCCTACGGGATGGTGAACCCCGCCAAGGGGTCTGGGATGCCCAGACTTTCGCGTTCCGCGTCCTCCTTGGCCCATATGGACCTCTTCCCCGCGTAACCACGGCTTCCGAGGTGGTGGCACCCCATGTTCCTCTCTTGAAGCCCCTTCATGTACTTCGACTTTTCTTTGGCAGCTTCGGCATCGCAAGCCGCCTTGAATATTTCAAACTGCTCTTCCATAATTGTCGGATTATCCTTTACAATCTCGGAGTAGGGTTCCTTTTTGTCGATGATCCTTGCTTTCACCCTTACTTTCCAGGCGGCCAACACGTCGCTAAACTTGCTCATGGGCCGTTTGTTTATCTTCTTCATTGCCAGGTCTTTATCTGGATCAGTATATTTCTTTTCATCCCGGCCCAGGAAGAAGAATACCTGGTGCAGCTTCGTTAGGAGGGAGTGCTTCATATTTTCTATCTTCTTTAGTTTCTCGTCGTTGATGGTGGCGGTTGTCCATACGATGCAGCCTATTTGATTGCCGTAGCACGCTCGCGCTTCCTCAGGCTCTTTTGGCTCAAAATTGCCGTCGTCCACCTCCGTGACCACCAGTCTAGTAGTGATGAGCTAGTTTGGGCGTCGACGTCTCCTCTTCGGTTTCGGTTGTATACCGGCTTCGCTAGACTCGGTGCCGGTCCCGGTGCCGGTCTGGGTCTCAACACCAGTCTCGGCGCCGGTCTCGATGTCGGTCTCGGATGTGACAGGTGGGCCCTGCAACAATAACCGTTGCTCGTCGAGAAGGTTCAAATAATCGTCTGCCGCCAGGTAGACGTTGCAATCACCAGAACCCTGTCTTTCATCGATGCTAGCCATGTTTCCTACGATTAAATCTAGACCTAATAAAAATGAATAATGACACAAAAATGGTCTATGTTTTGCAGGAACGTTGATTCCTTCCCGGTGCGGCAAATTCCGGGCACTCGATATGTCCTAGTTTGTAGCACAAGTCATGCCGAAATTCATGGAAAATTTCGGCATGACCTTTGCTAAAAAGTGGACAAATCGAGCACCTGAAATTTGACGGAACGGAAATGAATCAACATTCCGGCCAAACATAGGCCACTCGGAATCATTCCCTGCAAACAACAAAAGGCCACTTGGGCACAATCGAACCACTTCAATGTTGCATATAATAGGACCACTTAAGAACAAGTACGTGAGCAACTACAACAGTAGATAAACATGAGCAAACACAATTAAGGAATTTGCATATATCATGACCACTTCAATGTTTGACATTTCAAGAAAATCTACACAAATTTCAAATTATGAACCCTAGAACTCAATTCAAATTATGTCCTAAATTTCTGTCATAATAAAAAATCAGTAAAAATTAGGAACTTAGTACGCTTGCAGCACTGATAGAAATTTATATTTTTATACTGAATTTTTTATCTAAAATAAACCCTACTGCCTAAATAACATCTAGTTAAACCCTACTGTCCTAACCCTACTGCCCTAGTACTTAAGCATCTACAAGTACTAACTAATTAGATGAACCCTAGCTAGCTACTTAAGCATCTACAACTACTTAAGCACCCGTTGATGAACCCTAGGGATTATACAACTACTTAAGCATACAATGGGTGCAGAACAACTATATAAGTACTTAAGCAACTATATATACAACCCTATAATATATTTAGTTAACTACTTAAGCATATACAAGTTTGTCCTAAAAATAATATTTAGTTAAGTACTTAAGCATATACAAATTTGTCCTAAAAATTCAGTTAACTACTAATTTCATTCATTTAGGTCATTCATTTAACTTCACCTAATTAACCTAGTAAAACCCTACTTCCCTAACTAAAAAACATCTAATTAACATCTACTAGTACCACTACTGCCTAACCTAATTAACCTAAGTTAATTCCTAGGGTCCTGTTATATGCTGGTGCTCTACTGCCCTAACCTAATTAACCTAAGTTAATCTAATTAACATCTACTAGTACCACTACTGCTAATTCCTAGGGTTCATAACTAAATTCACCTAAGTTAATTAACCTAGAGATGAGGGGTGGGGCTTACAGAGAGGAGGGCGTTGAGGGTGGCTCGGGGGAACGGTTGCGGGGAGGCAGGGGCGTCGAGGGAGGCAGGGGCGGCGAAGAGCGGATGAGCTGGCTCCGGGGGCGCGCGGCTCCGATGGCGGCGATGGCGCGCGGCTCCGGTGACGGCCACAGAGGCAGGGCGACGAGGGAGCAGGGGTGGCGAGGAGCGGACGAGGGTGTGGCTCCAGGGGCGCGCGACTCGGGTGCAGGGGCGATCGATGGCGGCGACAGATCGACGGCGGGCGAGGGTGGGGGGATAATGGGAAAATGGGAAAAGGACTTAGCAAAATTGTGAGCCCGCGCGTGTGGTTAAGTCAAACAAGCAGTAGCGCTGGCAAGGAAAACGCGCTATAGCTAAGGTAGCTATAGCGATTTCCACTAAAACGCGCTACTGCTATTGAAAGCACCTATTTATTTTCCTTTTTCTTTTTCTTTTATCTAAGGAACTTAGCTATACCGCGGGACCATAAAAGCGCTACTGCTAAAGTAGCTATAGTGCTTTGTGAGAACAAGCGTTACTGCTATGCCTTTCTCCTCTATTTTTCTTTTTCTTTTGTTTTTCTTTTTTTCATTTCTCCTTTTTCTATTTCTTTCATTTTCATTTATTTATTTATTAATTTTTCTACTTATTTTCTTTTTCTTAGCAGTAGCGCTCTACCATAGAAACGCGCTGCTACAACGCACTTAGCAATAGCGTGTTTCACACAGGCTCGCTACTACTATTCCAAGCCTACCGGCAACAGTGTGGAAATTATAGTAGTAGCGCGTTTTTGCGCAGAGGCGCTATTGCTATAACTATAGTTGTTGCGTGCTTTTGTGACGAGCGCTACTACTAAGTAGCAGTAGCGCTTAGTTTTGACCAGCGCTGCTGCTATACCTCTGTGTATAAGATTTTCCCTAGTAGTGATCGATTGATTGGAAATGATAAATTTGAGGTGGTTTGCGATCTACAACAATTTCTTCTTATATTCTCCGCTTGATAAGAACTTTGGATTGATTCTTTGTCGCACGATGAGTGATTGTTATATGATTCAATTATGTTAGCACTATTGAGAAATTGCACTAGTGAAAATATGAACCCTAGGCTTTGTTTTCAAGCATTGCAATGCCGTTTCTGCTGATTTTATTACTTGTTACCTTGCTGTTTTTATTATTTTAGATTACAAAAACACATATATCTACTATCCATACTAAATTTGTATCATCATCTCTTCACCGAACTAGTGCACCTATACAATTTGCCATTGTATTGGATGTGTCGGGGACGCAAGAGATTTTTTGTATTTGATTGCAGGCTTGCTTGAGAAAGACCGTCTTCATACTACACCTCACACGGATTGATACATCTTAGGTCATTCACTTGAGGAAATTTGCTACTGTCCTATAAAACTTCCGAGAGACATACGAGTGCCACCAAATTTTACCCAACAGTCAACACGTCCCGATCAGTCGGAACTCCCTAGTCTAGAATCCATTGTGCTTTTGCTCAGGCCACGATATATTAACACTTGTCGAAGGATTTTGAGTGCATCCGCTGCGCTCTATCCTAGTCAAAGGTTCAGCCGAGCTGTCCTATGAAAACCCGATCGATTCGGGGGCTAATGATTGGGTCAGCTACTAATGGTAGGGTCACGGATTAGACAGCCTAGGACCACCTAGGGTCCCCACAACATCATTGCAAGGTTCCTGAACCATACGTGCATTTACATGACCAGTTCTAGATATCCACTCGGATATGGACCATCCACTCGGACGAGAATAGCTCACTTGGACGCTTAACCACCAGCCGGCCTCGCTCACCGGCATTCGGACATAGAAGGCATAGAGGCGACGTGGGAGCTGCAACATTCGAGGGGCTTAACGCTAGGATTCAAATGTAGTTATAGCGGCAGTTACGAGTAACCCCTGTAATAATCCCCTCTCTTTATCTCCCTTGTAACGTGGATTTCATGAGGGACGGCGCACTTCATATAAGCCTCCCTTCGACGCTGTGGCAAGGGTGGGCAACCTCCTGTAATCAGGCACCCCAGAGAAAAACTAGCCTTAGGGCTCGAGACATAGGGCTATTACCTCTCGGCAAGGCCTGAACTAGTAAAATCCGACTGTCACCCCTGTCCCGTAGTTAGAAGGCCACTAAGAGTCTCATCCAAAAATTAGCATCTTTATCCTACAGTTTGAAGCACCGAAAGCTGATTGAAATGCAGGAGATCGTACATTCGTACTGTGTTCACCTTCAGGTTCCTCAGGTAGTGACATTTCAGCTTTTGTTAATCTTGAGATCTTGAAAGATTCCAGCAATTCGACAACGCCACCACGATGTCCATCCTCCAAGCCATCCTCACCTACCCCTAGCGGCTGCCGGCTGCGTCCTTGGCTGTGTGAGAGATAAGAGAAAGGGACGCTGACGGTAGATCCAGCCAGGGGCCCTAGGCGTGCATCACAGATGGGTACGTCTCTCACCCCTATAGAATGCCATGGCCGCCGCCACGTGCATTCGCTATTTGCAGACGGTGAGGAAGATGCGCCCGACGAAGAGGGGAAGAACCACAAAGGCGCCCAACAGTGACTCGCAGCATGAGAGGGCCACTGCCACTGGGCGCTCGCATGGGACCAGAGGTCAGAGGGGAGAGCGGTGACTGGTGTGAGGAAATTTGTCGGAGTGAGAAGAAACCAAGAACAGAGACATATGAGATTATTCGCCCACACATTTGTCTTGTGGGCTCTTGTAGACGAAACCGATCAGGTTGCACCTGACACCGGTGGCCGGATGATTCACACGCATCAAGCGGTCCAGCCGCGACCGCTCGTTTCGACAAGATCGCGCGCATGACGAAGTATCTAGGCCCATTTTCACATTCACCATTTACACACATATATATATATAGTAGCACTATTCTAATCCCAGAATTAGAATAACTATTTGGATCGCCCTATATAACAGCGATCGGGTTGTTCCCGAAACTCCCGAACCTGCTGAAAAAAAAAATCCCACCCCACCACCGCTAATCCCCAACCTCCCCCAATCCCATCGCCACCGAGCTCCCGCCCCGCATCTCTCTCCTTGGTCGCCGCCCCGCACCTCGCACCTCTCTCCTCGGCCGCCGCCCCGCGCCCCGTGCCTCTCTCCTCGGCCGCCGCCCCCCGCCCTGCTTCCCGGCCGCCGTCGCCATCCACCGGGCTCGCCGCCGCCGCCATCCACCCGGCGCGGCCTCAACCGTGAACGAGCTCTGGCCGCCGGCGCGACCCAGCCATCGCGCGCCGCCACTGGACAGAGCCTCCCTCCCCCCACCACTACTAGGAAAAGGCTAATTAGTGGCGCACCTGTTTTGGCCATTAATGGCGCACTATAGGTGCGTCACTATCATCACGCCACTAGTAACAAATACTAATGGCGCACCGCTGGTGCGCCATTAGTATACCAGACAATAAAGGCGCACCTGACAGTGCGCCATTAATATGTCAAACGGTGCGCCATTACTATGCCTCCTAGGGGGCCATATTTACCTTGTGCTCTGGGTTACTAATGGCGCACTTCTAGATAATGCGCCACTAGTGTGTTTATTGCAGTGCGCCACTAAAGTGCAGTATGGTGCGCCACTAGTATGAATATTAGGAATTTTTTTTTCTTTTCTGATATTTGCATAGGTTACAAAATATATTACTGCACAGAATATAGACAGCACAACATATAAACAGCAGATTTATCAAATACAATAGAAGATTAGTCTCCGAATACAATTCATCATATTAGTCTTCGAATTCAAAATACCGAACAAAATTAGAACATTACAAGTCTCGAGACCGCGAGTAGCGAGTTTGTCTTCACATTACAAGTCGATATCGATCATCTAAACTACCATCACATAGAAGAGAGCTGCGGTCACGATGAGCATCATCGCGATGAAACTGGTCTTCATCCGGTTCCTCCTCCGCTCCCTCCTCTGTCCCGCTAGATAGCGCGCGTATCTAGCTTCCGCCTCCGCCCTAGTGGTGTACCCTTTGTAACTGTTACCGCTGAAACGGTGAACCTGTCTCTGACACTCCTCCCAGTCGTCGTAGACTCCGGGAACCTTACCCTTGTACACGACATACGACGGCATCTCTATGCACTAGACAAACAAAACGTTAGTAGCAATTCACAGACAATACATAAGCAATATATAAGTATGCAACAAAAGGATCGGAAGAGAAAAGCAACACATTAATAGCACGATTCATGGTCCTACTAATAAATAGCATCGATTACATATAAGTTGAAGGACTGTCCAAACTAAAGAGACATACAAGTTCATTAAAGTTTAATTACAACATGAGCTAATCGATATTTCAGAACTACATAGCATCACTACTTTCGACTCGACTCAGGGACCGGAGCGTGGATGAAGCCGCCGTCTTTCGTGATGGTCATGAAATCGCGGGCGTTGTCAGCCTGCATTTGTAGCGTTGTTTCTATCTCACTGTTGGACGGTTGATATCTGAGATAGAACTGCCCCGAGGTACGAAGGACATCTTGATGGATGATTTCCGTAAACTCTGACTGGATGCGAAAGAATTCTTGTCTGGTGTCCGCGTCCTGGATTGCCGACAAGCGTGCGGCCCAATCTTTGAGATTATTTGGTAGCAGAAGGTGATTATGGTCCCGTACGATCGCCCGCATGTAATGGAGGGCGTAGTAGGCATCCTTCTGACTGCCAGGCGGCTGCTTGACGCAGGGGAACATCGTATTGTGGGTGAACACGTGCTTGCCGTACCTACGAATTGGCCTGCTGAAGGTGCCTCCAGATCTGGCGTAGCCGGGAAGAGCTTCATCAAGAACTTTCTTGATATTTGTGTAGTCTTTCTTCGACTGACGGTCCGAGTCGAAATACATGGTCGTGGAATATTTCGGGCTTAAGAGGATGAGTGTGCAATGTGTGTCACTGCACAAAACACGGAATGTTAGAAAAAAAAGAACGATCGAAATCTAAGAAATCATATGTTACGGGGCAGTGAGGGAATGACTTACTCGGGATAGTAAGGCACGAGGAAGTTATCCTTATCTGGGTTTGCCAGAATGACGCCTTCGAGGTATGAACTCGTGACTTGCCGGTCCCCAGCGCTGCCAAAGATCTTGGCACGCATGTAGAAGGGGTCGACTATCATGATGTCCGGGGTCTTGTCTCTAATGAACCGCATCTCCATACTCAGCGAAAATAGCCGAATGAAGGTGTAGTGCAGCGGATGAAGGTTAAACATAGCGAAGATGTCATCAAACCGCAGGACGATCATACCCCCGATGGTGCTATCGACAAAGCCCTTGCCCTCTGGCACCTTGGCCACGAAAACCGGGTATGCCACATCATTCTCGGAGAGACGCCGCTTCTTCAAAGAAAAAACACTATCATGCAGACTCCGCATAGCACCGGTTGCAGCAATGAGCAGATTAGTCGGTAGCATCGGCCTACCCGCCACATGCACCCTCCTCGAGATATCCTTAGGTGAAGGTGGCCCGTCCTGAGCACGGATCGTACTCGGTGCCGGCTGGCTCGCACCCTGCTTGTTATTCTTTCTTTTCCGTCCCTTCTTCTTCTGCTGTAATGGGATCGAGTTTTGCTCAGAGACCGCCTTCTTGAGTGTTTTGGGGCTGATTATATTTCGCACCTCGGCTATCTGAGGCTCGGTGAAGGCGGCAGCTGGAGGCGTCTCCTGAGAACTGAACGCCAGACGACGCCTGTTGCAATTAGGTTTCTCCGCGGTACCAGCTAGATCGCGATCGTCTTTTGCAGGGTTGGGTTCTTGAGAAGGAGGCCCCAAGAATTCGTCACCGTACCCATGTTCGTTGAAGTACTTATCGACATTGGTAAATGTACCGTCGTCGTCGTCGTCGTTGTCCGGATCCTGTGCCATATGCATGTCCAGATCCTGTGCCATATGCATGTCCGGCATGTCCAGTAGCGTTGCGGTGGTCTTGCCATGGCTTGGCGCCGGCACGACTGGCGGTGTTGTCTGTGGGGTGGTGTCCCCCGCCCCCAAACGAATCTGGCTCTTCGGCCAAAGTAGGGGCCAGCTTAAGCAGGCGCTGAGGGTCATCACATCATCTTCATCGGCCCCAGGGGGTCGAAACAGAGGTAACAAGTCGTCACAGCCCGGCAGCACCCGAACCAATTGAACCCTATACACGGTGGGTGGCATCGGATTACCGTGGAACACGCGGCTGCCCGGTTGAACGATTCTGGCTTGGCGACATCGATCAACTGGCCGTCCACGAAGTGCAGGAGAGCGCATGGAACGTCGGCGGCGCCCTGCAAAAACATGTAGGGCGTCAGGGATGCCCAGTCAAAGGCAAGGAGATGATGTCATCGGCCGAGAGGCTTAATTAGTTACCGTGATGGCGTCGAGCTCGGCTAATGTCGAGGCACCGCCAACGGCGGGCGTGCAAGTGACGGAGGGGCCGCTTGCTGCCGATGTGCCGGCCGGCGTATTCTTCCCACACCCGGGTGCATTAAGCTCCAATGCCGACGCCGACGCCGGAGACACCAATGCCGCCTCCGCCGGAGACACCAATGGCGCCGCCGGCGGGTTGTGCGAGTTCTTGCCCGTTAAGCTGGGAATCGGGGGCGGCCCCTGTTGGCCGCCCGCCATCCACGCCTGCAGCCCCTCAGTCAAGGTAGGCACAATGGCGGTGATCGTCGCTCCCAGTTGGTCTCGCACTTGCTCTTCGACTATCTCCGGAATCCGCGCCACTTGTGCCTTGAGTTCTTGAACCTCGCGCTCCTGGCTTTCCGAGCTGGTCTTTCTCTCCTTTCGCCCAGTGGTATAGTAATCCGACCATTTCGTGGACAAGCCTTTGCCGGCCACACGACCAGCTGACGACGGCTTACTGAGCTTATCCTTGTGTTTCATTACGTTCAACGCCCTATTTAAAGTGGTGTCCCAAGGGGAGCTCTTAGACGACCCCGCGCTACTGCTTTCAGTTTCCTGCGGAAGGAACGTGAACCATTTAGAAATTTGGCTTCATTAATTAGAATGCAACCATATGGAGCTAATTACGCGGGGGTGTATTCCTTACCAGAACAAGGTCAAGCGCCTTGGTCTTCGCATCCGTGGTAAGGTCCTTTGTTACCGGGTCCACCTTGTACCGGGCCCTGACATAGTTCCTGGTCTGCTTGTCACGGTATTTATCGAAGCGGGGCGGTAGGCCTTGCTCGGCACGCTCCGCGTCCTCCTTGTCCCATATAGGTTCCACCGCTCTGTAACCGTCTGGACCGAGTGTGTGGACCCCTAAGTTCAAGTCCCGCATATCTTTCCCCCACTGACTTGATTCCTCGGATGCGTTGCTCTCGCACTTGATCTTGAACTCCAGGTAGTCAGCTTCGCTGATCGAAGGATTTTTCTCCTTGATCTTCTCATAACTATCACCTCTTAGAATTCTACTCTTCACCGCGGCTCTCCAAGTAGCCAGGGCCGTGCTCATCTTCGTGAGGGCGGCACTGTTCACTTTATTCCCTGAGAGGCGTGTGTCTGCGCAGTCACCGGGGAACTTGTATCGTTCGTGCAGGTTCGTGAAGAGGAGGTTGCGCAAATTCCCTCGGTCACGATGCCTTAGGTTCTCGGTGTTGATCGAGACGGTGCTCCGGAGAATGCACCCGAGCTGTCCCGCGTACCCCTTGACTAATTCTTTGGGCGCCGTTGGATGCCCACCGGAGGACACTTCAGTAAATTCCTCCTTGACGGTGCCGAGCACGTTCGAGCACCGGTCCTTCCGTTGCCTCTTCGTTTGGCTGCCATCTGTGCGTGCGCTGCCATCATCAGTGGTGGCATCCTCGGCGGCACCATCAGTGGTGTCATCCCCGACGCCACTAGGGGTTGTGTAGTCAGGATAGGTGTCTTCCGCGGCGTCCTCATAGCGCTGAGGTTCTTCCTCCATCTCCTGGGACAGCTCCCAGAATGCCTTGCCGCCCGAACCGCCGGCCTCATCATTGTGGGCCATGTTCGCTCTAAATAGGAAAAAAGTTTGGTCAAAAAGTTGGTTATTGTCAAGGAACAAGATCTCTAAGTTGACCAAATAACCTAATTCTCGAGGAATGTCGCCAAAAAGTTGGTTATTGTCAAGGAACAATTGAGAGATGTTTGTGATATTGCCTAGGTGATTTGGGATGGAACCTGTTAGTGTGTTGTTGCTAAGGTCCAAGTCCCTTCCTAACCCCCTTGTTCTTGTCTCCTCTCACTATCTCTCTCACACACATGGCAAGCAAGGGTGTCTGAGTGTGTGAAAAAATACTAAACTAATCCAACCACTAAAGCACTAGATCACTACTATTGTATAATATTTTTATAGCTTTGTATATATGTATGGCTCCAATGGGTGCCACTGCCATGCATCCCTCTCCTATCATTTAATCATGATTAGCCCATCATTTTGACCAGAGATTAGTTTTGGTTAATTAATTAACTAGTGTGTGCCACATCAGAGCACAGATCTCCATCTAGCTAGTAGGAGTAGCTTTCCAAGGCCTCTTTCCAAAGCCACAACTCCTCTAAGTTCTCAAGATAACCTAGTTGTCGAGGGATGTGTCCAGAAAGTTGGTTGATGTCAAGATACATGCTGATTAATTTTTGTTTCGGTTGAGAATCGGGCACCTTCTAGGTCAAGAAAATTGGGCATGACTTTTGCTAATTTTCTTGACCTAGGAGTGCCCCATTCTCAAACAAAACGGAAATTAATCAACATTTCAGGAGAAAGGGGTCATTTCAGAAGATCACAAGTAGCAGCAGCATCACTTGACAAAATCACAAGTAGCAGCAGCATCACAAGTAGTACAGCAGCAGCATCATCACAAGTAGTACAGCAGCAGCAGCATCATCACAAGTAATACACTTAATTGGCATAAAAGATCAAAAAATAGCATAAATTGGAAAACAAGCAATACTTCTAAAACCAGTACAACTGGAGCAGCTCATCTGACCATTCCTTATAGCATTGCATTGCATTGCACATTGTAATTCTGATTGTGACGACAAACCGAGATAACCCTATATTGCATTTGTTTTTATGACAGATCTGAGCTAGCACTTAGCCATCTGATAATGGTAATCAGTACAACTAGTAGTACTATTATTCTTTTCTCTTGTCACTCCATTTGTTGTTACCAGTAGTATTACTTTGAGGAGTATAGATAGATTCCACTGAACTGCTCTATCCATCCATCCATCTGCATTGTTGTGATCTCAGAGTGGAGGCCCCAGCCAGACTTGTTGTTCTGGGACTTATGGATGGAATGAAATGGGATATTTGGATTGGAACTTTGGAGATGGGCTTAAAAAGTAGGGCATTTCCATTTGGACAGTTGCAAGCAAATGGTTTAGAAGTATTGCTTGTTTTCCAATTTATGCTGTTTTTTGGACAGTAAAACCATTTGGACAGTTGCAAGCAAATGATCCCATAGTTAAGCAAATGTACAGTTGCAAGCAAATGTACAGTTGCAAGCAAGTATTTTTACAAAGACCTTGCACAATTGGCAATGATGTTCAGTAGTAGAGATTCAGAGTCATTAGTTTTGAGTGTACATCGTGAAAAACTGTACATCTGATTATTTGGTCATTTTACTGCCCATTTTAAAAACATCTTAAACATCCTACAGGATGGTGTGAAGGAAATGATCACAAGATAGCACTGAATACTTCAACTTCCTCATCTGTCTGCAGTTAACTTCCAACTTGGTAACCCATTTGGATCGAGAAAACAAGCACACAGAGCATCACTAAGTGGCAAAGATGCAGTTTTACCAGAGGGGCTTGTGCCAGACAGAGGTGTTGGGGAAGGCGCCGTCTCCGCTCCGAGGTACGGCTAGGGTTCACCGCTGCACGCGTGAGTGCACCTGCCTGAGGAAGCAAACCAAGGGCATGAGGGGAGGGAAGGGAAGGGTAGGGAAGGGAAGAGGAGAAGATTGGGCGAGAGAGTGCATGCCTCGACGACGGCGTGACGGAGCAATCAGGCTGGTGCGCTCGATCTGGTCGGCCATTCGCGAGCACAGGCACGCGGAGGCGAGGTCGTCGTCGTCGTCCCGGCGCGCGAGCGAGCGAGCGGGGTGGGGTCGGAGGGGGAGGAAGGGGAGGATGGGGAGAGGGAGGCGGCGGGGGCGCGGATTGGGAGCGGACGCGTCCCACGGGCGAGGGCGGCGGCGCAGTGGGTGGGGCGGCGGCGCAGTGGGTCGGGCGCTGCTCCGGCTGAGAGAGATGTGAGATTGGGAGAAGGACGAACGGCTGGCGAGATGGACAGCACACACATACATACAGAGGGGGGAAGGTTAGCAATGGCGCACCATCTGGGGGTGCGCCATAAACACAGTGATAGCAATGGCGCACCTTCCCCTGGTGCGCCATTAGTAACTCTTTTTTTTTTGGATTTTTAGTTGCATTCATTTATGAATTGGTAAAACATTTATGAATATGAAAAAATATCATCAAATTTGAAAAAATATTAACAAATTCAATACTTTTTGTGAGTTAGAAATTCAATACCAGAATAAACATAAATAATCTTCTTGTATCACATATTGATCTTCACATTATTTGGGCTGCAGACGAGGAGTGATCGGAAAGTACCACACCACTTTTCGAGGAGCTTTCTTCCTCTTCTTGTATCGAGTGACGCCGCACACCGGACATATGGTAGACTCCGTGTGCTCGTCCCGATAAATGATGCAATTGTTCATGCACACATGGTATTTCACGTGCGGTAAATCCAGAGGACACACGATTTTCTTCGCCTCCTCGAAACTGGTCGGGCACTTGTTCCCCTTGGGAAGACGTTCGTGCCAGAATGACATGTTCTCGTCGAAGCATGCGTCGGTCATTTTGTGTTTTACCTTCATCTCCAGAGCCATGAGCATTACTTTTAGGCGGGTATCCTCGTGCCTGCATCCTTCATACAATGGAGTAACCGCGTCTATCTCCAGTTGATCCAGCTTGGCTTTCTCTCGGGCGGCAGCTCTTGCGTTATCCGTCTGCTTAAGAAGCAGCTCTTGAATATGAGGGTCCTGCACCCAGCCCATCGATGGTCCATCGTCGTCTGCTCCGGCATCTTCATCTTCATGATCATGCCCTTCGTCTTGATCTTCCTCATCATCATGTCCGGCATCTTCTACATGATGACTGTGTACTGCATCTACTTCGTGATCATGTCCTGGAGATTCTTCGTCTTCTCGCCCGCCCTCGCCGCGGTTGTCTTGCTGCCCTTCCTCATTTCTTGCCCGGCCCCCATGGACGACTTCATAATCATCTTCATCACCTTGCCACCGATAGCCATCCATGAAACCACGCAAGAGCAGGTGGTCCCGCACCTGTACGGAATCCGGGTCCATAAGGCTCTTCAACTTGCATCTTCGACACGGACATCTTATCTCCCTCTCGTTCTTTTGAAGCATCTCGGCCTTCGCGGAGCTCAAAAACCTATTCACGATGCCTTCGGTCATCGTGCGGACCATGGTCGCCTGCGGGGTAGAGCAAAACGATATTTTAGAACCAAAAAAAAATTTGGCATGACTTTACCTAAATATAGGACCAAAAAGAATGCATAGTGCCAAATTCTCGCCGAAACGGAAATGAATCAACATTCCGGCAAAATATTGGCAACTATCGCATTTCAAATACCGGTACCTACAAACACAAACATATGCAACACCACAAACATACGTAGATCTAGGCCATAAAAAGTGCATGTGCACGTTGTTGGAGGGAGAGAAAAGTAGATCTACAACATAAAGAAAGCTTTCCCCTTACTTACCTATCAAAAAAAGGAAATTTAACCACTTAATTTGGGTGAATCTATGGTGCAAATGAGGTGAGGAGAAGGAGGCAGCCGAGACAAGCTTGGAGGAGGAGGTGGAGAGAATGAAGTGGGGAAAGTGAGTGTGGTAGGTGGCCGTCCAAAATATCTAGCTTCTCTCAGGTTACCAATGACGCACCACCTAACAATGCGTCATTAGTAACTCTGGTTACTAATGGCGCACCTGTTACGTGGTGCGCCATTACTAGTTTTGCAAAAAAAATAAAAAAAATTAATTCTTAGTAGTGGCGCACCGTGGTTGTGGTGCGCCATTACTAGTTTGAACTAGTAATGGCGCACTATACCCGGGTGCGCCATTACTAGTTTTCAAAAAAAAAGTAAAAAAAAATTGTTAGTAGTGGTGCACAGAGTGTGTGGTGCGCCATTACTAGTTAAAATTAGTAATGGCGCACTATGCCCTGGTGCGCCATTACTAGTTTTGGAAAAAAAAATTGTTAGTAGTGGCGCACCGTGGGTGTGGTGTGCCATTAGTGATATGGACACTAATGGCGTACCTACACATGGTGCGCCACTGCTATATAGCAGTGGCGCACCACATATGTGTTGCGCCATTAATGTCCATATTAGCTATAGCCCTTTTCCTAGTAGTGCACCTTCCTCCCAGGCAGACGGACCACCTCCCCTCCCTTCCTCCTCGGCAAACGGCTCTCGCTCATGCCGCCGCCTCCACCTGTTCGCCGCTGCTCGGTTCCAACTGGTGCCGCCGCCGGGGTTCAACAGCGCGACGCCGGCCACGTCCATCTGCTGGTGCATCCCCGGCCTTCAGTAAAATGGTGGCAGCTGTCCTCTCCATATCCCACAGCCGCCGCCCCAGGATGCAAGCTGGAGGTCCACCACCTATCCCCGTCTAATCTTCCGTGCTCCTCCCCCAAGTTCTTTGCTTCCTGTATCACAGAAAGCCAGACGCGACGAGTGGCCACTAGTGCAGAACCGGGCTTTAGCACCGGTTCATTAGGCCCTTTAGTGCCGGTTGGTGCGGACTAAAGGCCCCCCCCTTTAGTACCGGTTCAACACGAACCGCCAATAAAGGGCCACCACGTGGCACGAGCCAGCGCCGGGGGCTGGGAGACCTTTAGTACCGGTTGGTAACACCAACTGGTAGTAAAAGTTTGGGGGGTTCTGGGTTTATGATTTATTTTTCCTTTAATTTTGTGTTTTCCATTTAATTCTTTTTTATTTGCTGGTATTTTATGATACTACATATTGTACACGTTATGCATATATATAAATAGAATTTCTCGTAGAACCGATCATATATATATATATCATCGAATGTCTCGCACGACCATTCACACATACACATGTATATATGCAATTTGATATATACAATTTATCCTACATGGAGGCATTACTGCGGTAGCTGGTAATGGAATTCTCCTTTGGGATCTATGACCTGGTCGAGCAAAAATCCCGCTATTTCCTCTTGAATTGCTCGTACGCGATCCGTTGGTAGGAGCTTATCCCGCATCTCATTGAACTTTAAAGAAGGAGATCAAATATGCATGTATTAGTTGTGTGTATATATATTAGATATCGATAATGATGTAAAAATTGTGAATAGTGTTCTGGCAAACGTACCCATATCTGTCTATCAGATCTGCTCCTTTCGGACGCAATCATGCGGATGTTCTCGCAAACGTAGTATGCACATAAATCAGTCCCACGCGCCTGCTTCAAGGCCTTTACGAGAATAGAATTCAATCAGATAATAATTAATCAAGCATGATAATTAATGGTATTGAAACTAGAATTAAAGAGATGGTAGCTAGCTAGTACTACTTAATTAATTACCTTGGATCCATATCATTTCAGCTTTTGTTTCCAAGTGCCTGGAACCTGTTTAATGAACTTTTACCAAGCCCTGCCCGCCGGCAAAGAAAATGAATAAAGGAGTTATTAATTAGTTGATATCAGGAAATGACGAACTAAAGAGGCCGACATATATAGTTCGATAATGATTGAAATTACCTGTTGACTATCCCCTTCACGATTTCGTACTCAGTAACTGGTTTAAGTAGTGAGTCCAGTACTTCAACTTTTCCATCTTCAACTTGAATGATTAACAAGATCCAGTGGAAACTGCATGCGCACACATTTGCATGTATAAATTAAGCGGGCATGTGACTAACACTCATCAACTACCCTAAACCCTATACACTTATTAACATCTAGCTAGTAAGCAAATACAGAATTTATAGTACAAGACAGTGTGAGACTCACCCGAAGTTGTAAGGAAGTGGTATATCTCGATTAGTATTTAGGAGCTTCAAGAACTCTAGCATGCTTTTCTCTGTGTCTTTTCGTTCCCATGGACGCGTCCATGTCTCTTCATTAATGGTATTTGGGTCAATGAACCCAATGCCATAGCGTCCAGCTTTTTTCATTTCATAGAACTTCATCCTGCATAATACCACAGAAAATAATATAGTGAGGATAATTACAGGTAATGATCAACGAGCACTACAGCTAGCAGCTTGAGACTTAAATTATAGAAAGAAATCACTTACAGACAATAGTAACTGACGATAGATTTGTCGAGTGCGTCTTGATTGAATAACTGAAACAGTTCTGTAAACTCGACATAGAGATCTTTCCCATGGTAGTAATACTCTGACTTGACTTTCAGCATGAGGGACTCTCGATTGGTAGTCTTGGCAATTTTCATGTACCATTCATGTAATTCATACATTCTCGTTGAGAGCTTCTTGACCTCCTCAGGCTTGACCATAGGTTCGCCGCGGGCATATTTCCATTTTATGTCCTCCTCTCTAATCATATCCATGGGCTCGATCTCTAGGAGTTGATAAACAGTGATACCGGCCTCTTCAGCCATCCTTCTATGAGTGTCGGTTATTACCAGCTGATCGGCGCCGGTACTCGCATGTGTTGGTATAATGAGCGGGGGGATCGATTGCACCGCCTGTTCTCCCAGCTGGGGAACAGTTTTCCCGCTTTTTTGGCAGCTGCTTGGCTGGAGCTCGAGCTCGAGGTCGACTCCTTCTTTTTTTGTGCTTGATATGCCTTCCTGATTTGGCGCTCATAGTCTGAGTCAATAGGCTTGGGAGCTGGTGGTTCAGCCATATGAATAAAGTGGTCAATGACATGCTCAGGTACATTCTCCTTTGGCGGCGGTAGCGGTTTCGGTCCAAAATGGGCCCTCACTTGGGCTTGCACTTCTACTTCGTTTTCCTCCTCAGTAAGATCGTAAGGCCTCTTCAGAAGAGGCGTGAGGCTTGGACCAAATTGGAATCTCTTGCCTCCTGTACCTGTACTTGTACCGCTAGCCACCATAGCTGCAGCGGCTCTCTTCCGCTGTTGCTTAGACGACGTAGCCCGCTGAGGCCGCGGAGATGGCTGACGCGGTGCCTGACTTGGAGGAGGAGGAGTGGGCTGACGCGTTGCCGGACTTGGAGGAGGAGGAGTGGGCTGACGCGGTGCCGGACTTGGAGGATAGGAGTGGGCTGACGAGGTGCCGGACTTGGAGGAGGAGAAGTGGCCTGACGCGTTGGCGGACTTGAAGGAGCAGGACTCTGCTGAGGCGGTGGCTGATGACTTGGAGGAGCGGGAGTCTGCTGACGCGGTGGCAGACTTGGAGGAGGAGTCGGCTGATGCGGTGTCGGTGGCCTTGGAAAGATGATGCAATCCTTTCTCCATAGACTGATATGATGTATGGCCTCTCCCAGTGTGTGCTCGTCGTCACCTCCAAGAATGTTAAGCTCTAGCCCCGAATATTGTGCCACCACTCCATCAACCACGACACGAGCATAGCCAGCTGGAATCGGGTTGCAATGGAACGTTGCTTCAGGGGGATTTGAATAAGCAACGGCGTCCGCCACCTTCATGGATATGTTCTTCATTTTGAAGTGTAGCTCACAATTAGTGTTTTCCATGATGTCATCCACAGGGTATCTATCCAACAGTGCCTCGCCCGGGGCGGAACCCACGCTACTTCTCGGCATGGATGGGACGGTGCTATCCAATGCTGGATCCGCTAGCTGCTGCCGCTGCTGAGACCCCCTTTCCTGGCTAAGTGAGTCGATCTGCTGCTGCTGCCGCTGGAATTGGAGTGCCAACTCTGCGTGCGCTGATTCTAGGCCTTGAAGGTGTTCTGCTTCCTGCTTCCTCTGCTCCTCCTCCAGCTTCCTCTTCTTCTCCTCCTCCATCTTCTTTCTCGCACGGCTTCTGTAGTCGGTGTTTCAGTCCTCAAACCCCTAATACCACGGAACAACGCCTTTGCCTCGTGTTCTTCCCGGGTGTTCAGGATTTCCCAGGGCGCGTAAGCTCATCGTTCTCTCTGTTGGGCTTGAACACCCCCGTTCGAGCCTCTTCTATTGCAAAAAGTAGTTTGAGGTCCGCTCCTTTAAGACTTGCCTTTTCCAAAACCTTGCCTGTCTTTGGGTCCAACGTCCCCCCATGCGCATAGAACCAAGTCCTGCACCTGGGGGGCCAGCTAAATGTAACTGGAATGACCCCTGCATCCACCATCTGTTGCTCAGCCTTATCCCACTTAGGAAAGGCCACCGCGTAGCCACCTGGCCCTAGCCTATGGTAATGCTCCTTTTTCGCGGCATTCAGCTTGTTTATTCTTGACCGTTCCTTAGCTAATTCCGATTCCTTGAATTTCACGAAAGCGGGCCAGTGATCTCATTGCTTCTCCAGTGTTCCTGTGAATTCTGGAGTCTTCTTTCATCCTTCGACGTACTTGGCCCATATACTTTTCTTGTGGTTGTTGAATGCAACCGCCATCTTCCTAAGAGCAGCGTCCTTGACTTTCTGCACATCTGCATCTGTGAAATGATCTGGTAGGGTGAAATGTGACATGAGAGATTCCCAAAGCAGATCTTTTGCTCTTTGGTCAACAAAAGTAAGATCTGGACCTTCCTTTGCTGGCTTTTTCCATTCTTGAATGGAGATCGGGATTTGGTCCTTCACAAGAACTCCGCACTGATGAACGAACTTGCCCGCATTCTTCTTAGGCTCGCTTGGTTCGCCATTAGGTTTGATGGTATCAATGTTGTACTTTACGCCATCCTTCAACTTTTTGGCCGGGCCTCGCACTGTCCTGCTGCCTGTAGAAGATTTTCTCAATCCGGAGGGTTGAAAGAAGAAAGATCGATTCATTAATATATATACAAATCATTTAAAACATGTGATGATCACTAGATGCCTGCTTATATAAATATACCTCGCCGGTCTTTGTTATTTCAAGATCAACATTTTCTTCGTCATGATAATCATAGTTCTGGACTTCATCTATTCGTTCGTCTTCATCAAATATCATACCCTCACCGGTAGAGTTCAGATATTGCGAGCCGTCATCTTCTTCAAACTCATCTGGGCGAGGGGATGAGCGTATGATGTTGAACAGGGCCTCCTCTCCATCTCTTCCGGTATTGTCCATAGCTTTTATTTAACTAATCCAGAAGAAATATAAAACAATTTAGTATTCAAATTACAATGCATGCATGCAATCAATAAGGAAAAACTGAATCATAGTACATAATATGCATCATCGAATATAATCTCAAATACATCGTCTCGAATATTATCGAATAATATATATAATCTCGAATACATCGTCTTGATTATTATCGAATAATATATATAATCTCGAATACATCGTCTCAAATATTATCGAATACATCACTAGCTAGCTAATACATATAGAATACTATCGAATAATCTAGTTCACTCGCGGTTCCTGAGGCGCGAACGGTGGACACCCAAAGAGAAGGAACCATCACAGGATCATAGCTCGGGTGAGATCCCCGAAGAACCTGCCAGGTATTGGAGAACCTGACGTCCAACGCAGCCATGTAGCGATGGACGTGCTCGTCCTCCTCCCTGACAAGGTGACGTACCACCTCCGGCGGGGCCGGCTCCCTCCGCACCGAAAGTGGCCCACGCGAACGCCACCAAAGGAGCTCCGGGTCGACGACGGGACCCGGGGCCGGGTTCCTCACCAAGCGGCACGCCCCTGAAGGTAGCACCTCCCAGTGCCAGCCCGGCGGAGCCTAATCCCGGACATGGCTCCTCTGAAGCAGGACGTTGTCGCGAACAGGTCGACGTCGAGGATGCGGGCCGGGCATCGTTGACCACGATAACAAATTCTATATGCAAATATAACATTTTTTAAATGATTGGATTGTGATTTCTTATATACGACGAAAACCTTTAGTCCCTGGCTATAGGAACAGGATTCAAAATCATAACGGATTCTCTAAACTTTAAGGGATTTAACAAAATGGCGCTATTCTATGATCAAACTTTGACAAATGATCAAACTTTGACATATGATCAAATGTTGCATATGTCAAAATTCAAACTTTGACATATGTTCAAATGTTGCATATGTCAAAATTCAAACTTTGACATATGTCAAAATTCATCTAATTAACATTTATATATCTAAAATTCATCAAACATTCCTATAACTAAAAGTATAAAAAACTAAAAAAACATTCATCTAAAAAACTCATCTAACATTTATATATATCTAAAAAATTCATCAAACACATTCATCTAAAAAATTCATCTAACATTCATCTAAAAAATAAAAAAACATTCATCTAAAATACTCATCTAACATTTATAAGTATCTAAAAAATTCATCTAACATATTCATCTAACATTCATCTAAAAAATTCATCTAACATTATATAAAACAGAAAATAACTTGTGTGTGTGTTTGTATGTGTGTGTGTGTGCGGCCATGGCGCGGCAGGGGCTTACAGCGGTGAGGCGAGGCGAAGGGGGCGGTGACAGGGGGCGGCGACGGGGGCGGCAACGGGGACGGCGACGGGTGGCGATGGGGACGGTGACGGGCGGCGACGGGGACGGCGACAAGGGCGGCGACGGGGACGGCGACGGGGACGGCGACAGGGGCGGCGACGGGGACGGGGGCGGCGACGGGGACGGGGGCGGCGACAGGGACGGCGCGCGACGGGGGCGGCGACGGCGTCGATCGGGGCAGGCGGCGTCGACAGAGAGGAAGATACAGAGGAAGAAAGAGAGTGAAACTGAATTTTTTTCAAGTGTTGGATATATACGAGGGACATTTAGTACCAGTTGGAGCCACCAACCGGTACTAAAGGTCTGTTTTAGCCAGGCTAAGCGGCGGGAAGCGCAGGCCTTTAGTACCGGTTGGTGGCTCCAACCGGTACTAAAGACCCCCCCCCCCCTTTAGTCGCGGTTGGAGCCACCAACTGGTACTAAAGGTGGTGCGCTGCCACCCGCGGTGCACGAAAGTTTAGTCCCACCTCGCCGAGCGAAGGGCAGCCGCATTGGTTTATAAACCCAGCCGCGGCTGCTCCTTCGAGCTCCTCTCCAAAGCAGGCTTCTGGGGCTAAAAGTATGCGCTGCCTTGTGGGCCTACTGAGCCTAGCGGCCCTGCATCCTGGCCCAACTATAGGTTGGGTTTCTAGTCGTATGCAGGCCGTTGTGGCCTAGTAGGCAGGCATTTTTTTTTGTTTTCTGCGTTATTTATTTTCTTTTATTTCTGAGTTGTTTTTTGCTTTATTTAGATTTTCTTTGTGAATATTTTTGCTTTAGGTAAAAAAATTTATAAACTTTTTGTTAGTGCCAATTGTTTTCAAATTTGAATAGTTTAAATTTGAATTATTTGAAATTTGTGTGAATCACTAGTTTGTGAATAACTTTACTTTAAAAATAGATTTTTCAGTGATTCTTTTTTCTTATGTTTAATATTAGTGTGTTTTATCATTATATTCAATTTGGTAATACTTAGGTTATTTTAAAAAATGAAATGCCTTTGTAACAGATGAGTTTTCGTCCGAAACCTTGATACTTCGAACGAGATTGTCTATTTTGTACACGAAGTGCATCCAGTTTTTGCCGTAACCCTCTCAACTTTTTAGCACATGCTATGTGGGTGAAATGATGATAGCATACCAACTTTCAACCTTTTCAGAGGTCATTTTGTAGTGCTTTTCAATTTCAGGGTCATTTAGCTAAAAAAAATCAGTAAATGCATGAAAAATAGCAAATGAAGTCAGAAAGGGTTGGGAATTGATGACGTGGCTTTCAATTGTTCATACTGAATGCACAAAAATTCTGGAGTTGAAATAAGTTTAAAAAAATGAAATGCCTTTTTAACAGCTGAGTTTTCGTCCGAAACCCTGATACTTCGAAAGAGATTGTCCATTTTGTACACGAAGTGCATCCAGTGTTTTCCGTAACCCTCTCAACTTTTTAGCACATGCTATGTGGGTGAAATGATGATACCATGCCAACTTTCAACCTTTTCAGAGTTCATTTTGTAGTGCTTTTCAATTTCAGGGTCATTTATCTCAAAAAAAATCAGTAAATGAGCTGAAAAATAGCAAATGAAGTCAGAAAGGGTTGGAAATTGATGACGTGGCTTTGAATTGTGCATACTGAAGGCACAAAAAGTCTGGAGTTGAACTAAGTTTAAAAAAATGAAATGCCTTTGTAACAGCTGAGTTTTCGTCCGAAACTCTGATACTTCGAAAGAGATTGTCCATTTTGTACACGAAGTGTATCCAGTTTTTGCCGTAGCCCTCTCAAATTTTTAGCACATGCTATGTGGGTGAAATGATGATACCATGCCAACTTTCAACCTTTTCAGAGTTCATTTTGCAGTGCTTCTCAATTTCAGGGTCATTTAGCTCAAAAAAATCAGTAAATGAGCTGAAAATAGCAAATGAAGTCAGAAAGGGTTGGAAATTGATGACGTGGCTTTGAATGGTGCATACTGAACGCACAAAAAGTCTGGAGTTGAAATAAGTTTAAAAAAAAGAATTGCCTTCGTAACAGATGAGTTTTCGTCCGAAACCCTGATACTTCGAAAGAGATTGTCCATTTTGTACACGAAGTGCATCCAGTTTTTGCCGTAACCCTCTCAAATTTTTAGCACATGCTATGTGGGTGAAATGATGATACCATGCCAACTTTCAACCTTTTCAGAGTTATTTTGTAGTGCTTTTCAATTTCAGGGTCATTTAGCTCAAAAAATTCAGTAAATGAGCTGAAAAATAGCAAATGAAGTCAGAAAGTGTTGGAAATTGATGAAGTGGCTTTGAATGGTGCATACTGAACGCACAAAAAGTCTGGAGTTGAAATAAGTTAAAAAAATGAATTGCCTTTGTAACAGATGAGTTTTCGTCCAAAACCATGATACTTCGAAAGAGATTGTCCATTTTGTACACGAAGTGCATCCAGTTTTTGCCGTAACCCTCTCTACTTTTTTGCACATGCTATGTGGGTGAAATGATGATACCATGCCAACTTTCAACCTTTTCAGAGTTCATTTGTAGTACTTTTCAATTTCAGGGTCATTTAGCTCAAAAAAATCAGTAAATGCATGAAAAATAGAAAATGATGTCAGAAAGGGTTGAAAGTTGAGGACGTGGCTTTGAATTGTGCATACTGAACGCACAAAAAGTCTCGAGTTGTAATAAGTTAAAAAAATGAATTGCCTTTTGTAACAGATCAGTTTTCGTGTGAAACCCTGATACTTCGAAAGAGATTGTCCATGTTGTACACGAAGTGCATCCAGTTTTTGCCATAACCCTCTCAACTTTTTAGCACATGCTATGTGGGTGAAATGATGATACCATGCCAACTTTCAACCTTTTCATAGTTCATTTGTAGTGCTTTTCAATTTCAGGGTCATTTTGCTAAAAAATCAGTAAATGAGCTGAAAAATAGCAAATGAAGTCAGAAAGGTACACGTTTGTCCGAAGCACAAAAGTACACGTTTCAAATGCCAAAACACATAAGCACCCTAACTATTACAAAGATTCCCTACGGTTTGTCCAAAGTGGGACTTTCCAGATATATAAGTCCGGAAACTCACTAGAGAAGAAAGTGATGACAGTGAAGCCGGTCACATCCCAGAGTGGGATCTTTGGGTGTGAAACTTTTTCTTCGCTTGTGTCCCTTTTCGCCGTAACCATGCACAGTCTTCATCATTTAACTGGATGCTCGGGTCAATATTCATTGTGAAGGGAGCAATTTCATCAAACTTTTCATAATCTTCTGACATGTCTGTCTTGTCATCTACTCCCACGATGTTTCTTTTCCCTGAAAGAACTATGTGGCGCTTTGGCTCATCGTATGATGTATTCGCTTCCTTATCTTATCTTTTTCTTGGCCTGGTAGACATGTCCTTCACATAGAAAACCTGCGCCACATCATTGGCTAGGACGAATGGTTCGTCTGCGTACGCAAGATTGTTGAGATCCACTGTTGTCATTCCGTACTGCGGGTCTTCCGTTACCCCGCCTCGTTTCATATTGACCCATTTGCACCGAAACAAAGTGACCTTCAAACCACGTCCATAGTCAAGTTCCCATATCTCCTCTCGGTAACCATAATATGTGTCCTTTCCCCTCTTGGTTGCTGCATCAAAGCGGACACCACTGTTTTGGTTGGTGCTCTTCTTATCTTGGGCGATCGTGTAAAATGTATTCCCATTTATCTCGTACCCTTTGGAAGCCATTATATTCGGAGATGGTAACTGAGACAGCAAGTACAGGTCATCTTCAACAACGGCGTCATGCATGGCACGTGTCTGCAACCAACCGGCGAAAGTCCCCGTTTGTTCACGTGTAATCTAGTCGTCAGACTGCTCCGGGTGTTTGGAGCGTAGAATATTCTTGTGTTCCTCCATATACGGAGCCACCAAGGTGGAATTTTGTACAACTGTGTAGTGTGCTTGAGTGAGAGAATGCCCGTCCATACTTATTATTTGTTCCGGTCCTAGCGTGCCATTTCCACCCAGTCTGCCCTTATGCCGTGATTCAGGAACACCAATCGGCTTAAGGTCAGGAATAAAGTCAATACAAAACTCAATGACCTCCTCATTTTCATGGCCCTTGGAGATGCTTCCTTCTGGCCTAGCACGGTTATGAACATATTTCTTTAAGACTCCCATGAACCTCTTAAAGGGGAACATATTGTGTAGAAATACAGGACCCAGAACGTTAATCTCTTCGCATAGGTGAACTAGGACATGCGTCATGATGTTGAAGAATGATGGTGGGAACACCAAATCGAAACTAACAAGACATTGCACCAAATCATTCTCTAACCTTGGTATGATTTCTAGATCGATTACCTTCTGAGAGATTGCATTGAGGAATGCACATAGCTTCACAATGGCTAATCGAACTCTTTCCGGTAGAAGCCCCTCAATGCAACCAGAAGCAGTTGCGTCATAATCACGTGGCAGTCATGAGACTTTAGGTTCTGGAACTTTTTCTCTGCCATATTTATTATTCCCTTTATATTCGACGAGAAGCCAGACGGTACCTTCATACTGAGCAGGCATTCAAAGAAGATTTCCTTCTCTTCTTTGGTAAGAGCGTAGCTGGCATGACCCTGATGTATGTCGTCTTTTCCGTGCATACGTTGCTGGTCCTCCCGTGCCTCCGGTGTATCTTTCGTCTTCCCATACACGCCAAAGAAGCCAAGCAGGGTCACGCAAAGATTCTTCGTCACGTGCATCACGTCGATTGCAGAGCGGACCTCTAGGTCTTTCGAATAGGGCAGGTCCCAAAATATAGATTTCTTCTTCCACATGAGTGCGCGTCCGTCAGCGTCATTCGGAACAGATTGTCTGCCAGGACCCTTTCCAAAGATTACCTTCAAATCCTTGACCATATCATGTACATCATCACCAGTACGGTGGAGAGGCTTCGTCCGGTGATCCGCCTCACCTTTGAAATGCTTGCCTTTCTTTCTTATGGGATGCCTGCTCGGAAGAAATCGACGATGTCCCAGGTACACATTCTTCTTACAATTATCCAAATATATACTGTCGGTATCATCCAAACAGTGCGTGCATGCGCGGTATCCCTTGTTTGTCTGTCCTGAAAGGTTACTGAGAGCAGGCCAATCATTGATGGTCACAAACAGCAAGGCATGTAGGTCAAATTCTTCCTGTTTGTGCTCATCCCACGCACATACACCTTTTCCATTCCACATCTGTAAGAGTACTTCAACTAATGGCCTTAGGTACACATCAATGTCATTGACGGGTTGCTTAGGGCCTTGGATGAGCACTGGCATCATAATGAACTTCCGCTTCATGCACACCCAAGGAGGAAGGTTATACATACATAGAGTCACAGGCCAGGTGCTATGATTGCTGCTCTGCTCCCCAAAAGGATTAATGCCATCTGCGCTTAGACCAAACCATACGTTCCTTGCGTCACCTGCAAAGTCCTCCCTATACTTTCTCTCGATTTTTCTCCACTGCGACCCGTCAGCGGGTACTCTCAACTTCCCGTCTTTCTTACGGTCTTCTCTGTGCCATCGCATCAACTTGGCATGCTCTTTGTTTTGGAACAAACGTTTCAATCGTGATATTATAGGAGCATACCACATCACCTTGGCAGGAATCTTCTTCCTGGGGCGCTCACCCTCGACATCACCAGCGTCATCGCAGCTGATCTTATAGCGCAATGCACCGCATACCGGGCACGCGTTCAAATACTCGTACTCACCGCGGTAGAGGATGCAGTCATTAGGGCATGCATGTATCTTCTGCACCTCTAATCCTTGAGGGCAGACAACCTTCTTTGCTTCGTACGTACTCTCGGGCAATTCGTTGTCCTTTGGAAGCATCTTCTTTAACATTATCAACAACTCTCCAAATCCCTTGTCAGATACACCATTCTCTGCCTTCCATTGCAGCAATTCCAGTGTGGTGCCCAGCTTTTTGTTGTCAGCTTCGCAATTCGGGTACAACAATATCTTGTGATCCTCTAACATGCACTACAACTTCTTCTTCTCCTTTTCACTTGCTCAGTTTCTCTTTGCATCGGCAATGGCCCGACCTAGATCATCAGCGGGCTCATCTGATGCCTCTTCTTCAGCTTCTTCCCGCATTGCCGGCTCAGCTTCTTCCCCCATTGTTGTACCATCGTACACAGGGAACCCATGGCCAGGATAGCTGTCGTCGTCCTCTTCTTCTTCATTTTCTTCCATCATAACCCCTCATTCTCCGTGCTTGGTCCAAACATTATAGTGGGGCATGAAACCGGCCTCAAACAGGTGGACATGAATGGTTTTTGACTTAGAGTAACTCCGATCATTCTTACAGCTAGCACATGGACAATACATAAAACCATCCGCCCGCTTGTTTGCCTCAGCCGCAAGCAGAAAAGTTTGCACGCCATTAACGAACTGGGGAGAGCATCGGTCATCGTACATCCATTGCCGGCTCATCTTCATTACACAGCACCGAATAGACCAAATTAATACAAGTTCATACAACACTTATTCTAATAAAACAAACATACAAATAACTCTCTAGCTAAAACATTTAAATGCAACAACAAATGCGATCAAGCTCGCAACTAAGGTAACAATTGATCCAACAGCATAATGATACCAAGCCTCACTATCAATGGCATATTTTCTAATCTTTCTAATCTTCAAGCGCATTTTCTCCATCTTGATCTTTTGATCATCGACGACATCGGCAATATGCAACTCCAATTCCATCTTCTCCCCCTCAATTCTTTTCAATTTTTCTTTCAAATACTCGTTTTCTCTCGACAATAGGGTCGGTTGGAATTTCTGGTTCACATACCTCCTAGATAAAAATATCTATGTCAACTTGATGGGCATAATTTGTCATAAACACGAAATGCAACAAATAGTTATAAAAGAGAATATACCACATCCGAATCATAACCCGGACGAGGGCCGACGGGGACGGATATCAAAACCATGGCACTATGTATAACAAACAACGTACGGGTAAGATAATTATATAAGTAACTATATATCTAAATCACACAAACATGATTTTTTTATATAAAAAAGATAAGAACAAGAGGATCACCACAAGGTGGTGCCGGCGACGGGACGGTGCGGGCGATCGACGGTGGTTAGGATGGAGACGGGAAGGCACTAAGTAAACCACACCTACATATGCAAACTAAGAGTTATTTTGACCTCAAATTGCATATAAATCAAATACTACCACATATAATTCCTCCCAAAATAAAACCCACAAATCACTATACTTATAGAGCATTGCAAGAGCTAATCTAGCAATGAGAGATGAAAGGACAAAGTTGCCAACCTTTGTGATCACTTGGATGGATGGGGTGCCTTCAAATCTTCACAAATTTTGGCAAAAATGGAGTGTGAGCTCGAGAGGAAGAGGAAGAAAACAGAGGAGAGGAAAGGGGAAGAACAGAGCGCTCGGGCTCGACGAAGGGGTTTATATAGGATGACCTTTAGTACCGGTTCGTCTAACCAACCGGCACTATAGGTACATCTCTAGTCCCGGTTTGGGGCATGAACCGGTACTAAAGGTGCTGGTGGGGCGCCAGCCTGACAACAGCCTGCCACCACCTCTTTAGTACCGGCTCGTGGCACGAACCGGTACAAAAGGTTCGCCAAGAACCGCTACTAATGAGCGCCGCCCGCCTAGCCGTTGGACCGGTACCATTAGTGCCGGTTCAGTTACAAACCGGGACTAATGTGCTTCACATTAGGCCCTTTTTCTACTAGTGGACTTTCCCTGCCAATTCTCTCTGACCTTCCCTTCCCATTACCATCTCGAGCAAGCTGCCACCTGCGACCTTCCCTTGCCAATCTGTTCGACCTTCCGCCGAGCCTCTCCTGCTGTGGCACAGCGTTTGGCGGCTTCCCCGAGGTCCTGATCGATGCAATCTAGCCATATGGCTGCTATCCCTCGTGTGTTACCTGTTGTCGCTGGTCTCAGCGACCTTCCCCGGCAAATTTCATCGAACTTCCCCATCGTCATGGTTTCAAAAAAGTTTGGAAGTTGAAAAAACTATTGGCAGGGCAGCCTGCACATAGTCCAGCCTCTCCTCCATCCTGTGCTCCAGGAGAACCAGTTCAGGACGCAAAAAAGCAACGACGGTGAATTGATGCCGAGAGCAAGTTCAGAATATGTCCTCTGTATATGCTTGTTGATTTTCCAAATGAGAACCGGTACTTTTTTCTTTAGGTTGTTTTGCTGATGTTTGAGAGTTAATATTGTTGAAGTTCAATGGGTATGGGACTTCTTTTTACCTTGCATTGTTAAAAAAAAGAGCATCCAAAAATTTCCTACACGTTGATGCCTCCGTGAGCACATCTTCGACCTCCTTCATGTATGTTCTGTACTTAATTGTTCTTAACGAAAATTATGTTTCCGAGAAGTTCATATATTATTACGTGGAAAGGTCATGTATTAGAAGTACCCAGTAATTGAAACTTTTGAAGACCACAAATTTCTGCAGTAATGGGTACATCTCCAGTCCAATATGTTGATCTTCTTCACTCCGTATTCACATTCCAAAAAAATGTGTTTTGTTGTTTACGGGAAAAAAATTGTTGCTAGAATTTTCGTATACATATTGTACTATTATAATAACTATTTTTGAACTTCATATTGTCAGATTCGCGAAAGTTGGGAAAATTTAGAAGTTTGATTCATGAAAAAATAGGTAAAAAAGAAGAAACCACGTCTCCTGAAGTTCAAGCATGTCTAGTTTGTGGAGAAAACAACAAAAAAAATTAAATAAAACCAAGAAGTCTAAATAAAAATACAAATTGATCTTTATACAAAATTCAGATTTTCCTAATTATTAAAGAATGAAAAAAGGAAGCTAAAAACAAGAAGTTAAAATTTTAAAAATAGATTAGTTGAAAATTCTTAAAAAAACTATTTTCATCATTTTTCGTTACAAATGAATAACACCAAGAAGTCCAAATTGAGAAAACCAAGAAGTCAATTTTAAGAAATGGAATAGTTCAATGTATATGAAAAACCCAAATTTTCCTTGTTACTAAATAATAAACCAAGAAGTTCAATTTCAAAAAACGGAGCATTACAAAAATTTGAATTTTTCCTGTTACTAAAGAAAAAACCAAGAAGTTCAGTTCAAAAATATCCAAGAAGTTTTACGATGTTTATTACCAAACTAGTTTTTTTTCGTTAAAAATGAATAACACCAAGGAGTCCAAATTGAAAAAACCAAGAACTTTAATTTAAAAAAATATAATAGTTCAATGTACATGAAAAACTCAGATTTTCCTCGATACTAAATAATAAACCAAGAAGTTCAATTTCAAAAAATGGAGCAGTTCAATATTTATTACAGAAACTCGACTTTTTCCCGTTGCTAACGAATAAACCAAGAAGTTCAGTTCGAAATAACCAAGAAGTTCGACATTTACTTAAAAAAACTCGAATTTTTCCCATTTCTAAAAATACACAAAGTGGTTCAAAAATTGAAAAAATAGAGCGGTTTGATGTCTATAATAATTTAATTTTTTCATTGCTAAAGGGTAGCATCGATTTGTCATTTAATTTTTTGGTCCAATTTGATTTTAAAAATAAAGTCAAGAATTTCAAACTAAAAAACGAATTGTTCGATGTGTACAAAAAACTCAAATTCTTCTTGTTTGTATGCAAAAATTAAAGTATGAAGTTCAATTTTAAAAAACTTGTACGATGTTTACATAAAAAATCATATTTTTATTTTCTAAGAATAAAAGTAAGAAGTTCAAATTAAAAAAGCAGAGAAGTTCAGAGATTGTAAAAAAACTTGGATTTACATGCTCAATTTTGATGAGTGTTTTAGGACCTGGGGCAAAAAAAAGGAGAGAGCGGTTCAAAGTGATAACAGCCTGAAGTTCACGTACTACATGGTGTGTATTTAATATGAGAAAATAAAAATAAAAAAGCAAAGTCTAGAAAAATTTGTTGCTAGACATTCAAGTGCTTGGCTCGGGGAAGTTCAAAAATACTTATGAGAGAGCCTCACCGTGTATTTACATGTGCAAAAACGCATAAAAATGTTGTTTTTGTGAATTAAAATAATTCTCTCAATCCATTACAAATTTGAAAAAAAATGCTCTACATTAAAAAGTTTCTCCTATTCAACAACTTTTCAAAAGGTGTATAAATATTCTTATTCTGAAGAATGGTTAAAACAAAATGGTGCATTATGTTCCAAACAAAAGCTTAACCGTTATGTTTTAGAAATTCTTGTTTTAGATATAAATGCAAAGTTCATGTTTTAGAAATTCATAAGTTCACGTGTACCATTTACTGAAGAAATTCATCAATGAAAAAAAGGACCGTGTAGGCCATTTAACTGACAACAAAAAAATGCCTAAAAATGTCGCGAGTCAAAAAAACAAATCGTAGAAAGTGGAAAAAACTATAATTTTGTTTTGTAAAAAGTTAGAGTGGGTCGATGTCTATAAAAACTCAGATTTTTTCCATTACTAAAGCGAAACAAAGAGAAGTCCAAAGTGATATCTGCCGGAAGTTCACGTACTGCATATTGTGTGTTTCGTATGAGAAAAATACAATAAAAAGGCAAAGTCTAAAAGTTTTGTTGATAGAAGTTCAAGTGCTCGGACAGGGAAAGTTCAAAAATTCTTCTGAAAGAGGTTCACCGTGTATTTAGATGCCCAAAAACACATACAAAATATGTTGTTTTTGGTGTTTTAAAATAATTCTCTCAAACCAGAGAGAAGTTCAAAGTGATAACAACCGGAAGTTCACGTACTGCATGGTGTGTGTTTCGTATGAGAAAAATACAATAAAAAGGTAAATTTTTTGTTGCCAGAAGTTCAAGTGCTCGGCCCGGGAAAGTTCAGAAATTCGTGTGAGAGAGATTCACAATGTATTCAAAAACTTTTCAAATGGTATATCCTATGCTCTATTCCAAAGGGTATATCACACGCTCTATTCCAAAAAAACGGTTAAAACAAATTGGTTTATTTTGTTCAGAATTTATATTGCGGGACGTCCGACGTCCAATTATATGTTTTAAAATGGCAAAAAATGACGTCCGACCTTCAATTACGTGTAATTTGACGTATACACAAAAATGCGACAGAAGTTCATAGTGAAAACAACGAGAAGTTCAAGTATTGCAACGAATGCATTTCAGGTGAGAATAAAAGTATAGAAAAAATAAAAGCTTAAAAGGTTAGTTGAAAGAATTTCGAGTGCTCGGCCCAGAAAGTTCAAAAATTCTTGCGAGAGAGATTCACCTTGTATTTCCATGTTCGAAAATACAAAAAAGAATTTTGTTTTGCCTTTTAAAATAATTCTCTCAATCCACAAATAAGTTCAGTTATTATTTGGGAGCAATTTGATTTCAAAAATAAAATAAAAATTTCAAATTATAAAAATGGAAAAAGTTCATGTACTACATGGTGTGTGTTTAATATGACAAAAATGAATTAAAAGGCAAGGTCCAATTTTGTTGTTGTTATAAGTTCAAGTCCTCGGTCGGAGAAAGTTAAAAAAAATATTGTGAGAGAGATTTCTACAAAAGAAATATAATTTATGTAACACTGACGACTGGATGAGAAAATTACAAACGAAAATACGTCACAGAAGTTCAACATGAAAACAGCAGGAAGTTCAACTACTACACTGAATGAATTTCAGATGAAAAACATTTAAAACCGTCGTGAGTATGAAAAATGATCAACACGGGAAAGTTGCGTGTTTACAGCAGCTTTCCATCGGTATATCACTTGCTCAATTTCGGTGATTGGATGGAGAGCTACGAGCCAAAAAAGCACGTGAAAAACAGAGTGAAGTTTAAGTTCTTCACGCGGCGCATTTTCGAAGAATCTGTTTCGCGATAAAGGCAGAACGCATGATCTCGCTGTTTTCAAAATTACTTGAAAACGGTAGGAATCAGAGAAAACCATCAACATGAAAAAGTTTCGCATTTTCCGTAGCTTTTCAAGGTATATTATTTGCCCCATTCCGATAAATTTTGTAGTAATTACGGCGAAAATAAGTTTTTAGCCATTTTCAAAATTGACTTAAAACTGTACAGAATTGGGAGAAACAATATATACCAAAAAGTTTCGCACTTCCTCAAGCTTTTCAACGACATATCATTTGCTGCATTCGGACGTACGGTTAAAAAATTAACTTGAAAATACGAACTCGGTGGAACTTCTACCGTTTTCTAAATTACTCTTAAACCGTTTAAAATTATAAAAAACTTTCAACACGAAAAATTAGTGCATTTTCATAAGCTTTCCAACGCCATATCATTTGCCTCAATTGGATTAGCCATTTAGAAATGGCATAAAAAATTCGAACTCGGCTGTTCGGTTTGCGGAATTTTACGATTTTCCAAATTACTCTTTAACCATAGAGAATTAGAGAAAACTATCAACATGTGGAAGGAGCGGTTTTGCAGCAGCTTTCTAACGCCAAATTATTAGCCTCATTCCGATAAACGATTTAGAAATGCGATCGAAAATACGATTCACGTTTTTTGTATGAAAAAAAAATGATTTTCAAAACTGCTCTTCAACCGCTTACATTTTGCCAAAAATTCAACTTGGGTCGTGACCATCATGTGCACAGCTTTCCAACGGTATATTGCAAGTCTCATTTGGACAATGTTGCGGGAAATTCAACCTGTCACCAAGCGAAGTTCAGGTCGAACAAGTCAGGCAATAAAATTGCAAACAGACACAAATTCATAAAGTCCCGAGAGCAAATCCGACAATGAACGAGATTCCTATTTAAAACGGGCATTTAGTTGCTAAAAACCGTTTCCGGATTACACTTACATCACATAGAACACGACTGACCAGAATAATTCGCGCGGGGAGACACGGTTGTGAAGATAGCCCGAAGGTCGGGTTCCTACAGAGAGAAGTTCAGTCTGTATAACTCAGGAAGTTCAGATTGGGATCAGAATAATATTCTGATCCCGTGATCAGAATAGTATATTATATATATATATATATATATATATATATATATATATATATATATATAGCTGAATGAGCAACACATCCTCGGTGACCCAAATATAACCACATCGGTCATGTACTAGTACAAATTAAAGTCTACTAAAGGCCATTGGTGCGTTATCTTCTGGCCTGGAGGTTGGGAAGTAGACGGTCCTTGCGTCAGGATTAAGCAACTTCCATCTGAAACAAGCGAAAACTGTTAAGACAACATCACGAATTAATGCAAATCCATTAATGAGCAACAGTGTGAGGTAGCCGCTTAGGCTGGCCATGATGGTGGTATCTTAGCCGGTATCATGAGCTCGGGAATAACAAACACGCTGATGTGGCAGAGAATTAAAGAAGAGAGAGAGAGAGAGAGTTAGAGTAACATAGGTAGATACTGTATTATAATTAATGCTTTGCTACTTTGTGTCGTGCATGACAATAAATAAAATCATATATGATACTACTCTATGATACTATGCACTATAAATGTAGTATCATACACTAGTATTATATGTATGATACGAGTATATGATACTCCCCACTATGAGTAGGCTTAGTACTCCCTCTTTTTCTACATATATGATTTATTTGAAGTCAAACTTCATAAAGTATGATCAAGTTTATATTTAACAATATTAACATCAATGATACTTAAGTTATGCAATATGGAAAATTAATTTCATGATGCATCTAATGATATTGATTTGGTATTTATGTATGCTGATAATTTTTCCTATAAACATGGTCAAACTTTATGAAGTTTGACTTCAGATAAATTTTACATGCAAAGTAAAAAAGAAAAGAAGGGAGTACCATGTCAAAAAAAAAAAACGGAGGGAGTAATATCACAATCGTATAGTGCAATGCACTCACTCGTAGCCAAGAGATAGATGGTAAAGCATGACGGTGATCTGCAGCCTTGCCATCATATCACCTGCGCAGGCCCTGTAGCCTCCCCCGAAAGCCCGGTATGTGCCTGGTTTTGCCGGTTCCTGCTCGATCAGTTGGTTACTTATCAGTCTCTAGAAGAACGTGCATATATACTGTCTGCTTCTCGACTAATCATGTATAGACAGTGACTTACATCCCATCTATCAGGATTGAAGCTTAGTGGATCTTTGAAGTAGTTGGCATCGTTGTGCACCGACCGGAGCCACACCACGACCCTCCACCCTTCTGGTATTGTGTAACCTGAACGCACAATGCACATATATTGACTATTAATTGTGCTATATATACACATGTAGATCTGAGTGAATGATTTTTGTATTGACTATTAATTGTGCTATATATACACATGTACATGTACGTACCTTCGTACTCGACGTCTTTGAGTGCCACACGATGGACCATTGGAGCAAAATTAGTGACTCGAATGGCTTCCTCAACTACCTGCAGTATATATGTTGCATTATATGTAATTAATATATGCGATGTTTGTTACATATTGTCTTATTGATTATAAATTCCAAAAACAATCTTATCAATCCAAGTTAGTTAGTTTTACATACCAAGAGTCAAAAGTTAGAATGTCATTGGGTTCGATCTGCCTTTTTGTTTCTAGGTTGTGTGTGGCGGTGTGTTGTTGTTGTTGTCACATTGATTCATCTAAAAAATCAGTATATTCTGTAGTACGCCCAGAATAGTACCTTGGCAGTGTACTTGAGCTTGGAGATGTCGTCGTAGGTAAGAAAGCTGGAGGCTCCATTCTTGGCTCTTCTCACCGCTGCAGTCTCCTCCTGTCAGAACGAAGTGAATGAAATGAACGAATCACTAACCGATCGATCCAGATTTAGGAGGAGCTAAACAATTATTGAGGGATTAATTACCCGCAGCTTGGCTAGGATATCTTTTGACTTGGCCAAGTGGTAGGCGGCCCACATTGTAGCGGTGGCCGTGGAGTCGTAAGCCGCCACGACGAGGGATCCTATGCTGTCCACCACCTCGTCATCGCTCAGCTTCTTCCCCTGCTCATCCTTCGTTTCCATCAGCCTGCTCATCAGATCGCCATCTACTTCTTGCCGATCACCTGGTGTCGCCGCCGTTGCCCTCTTCCTCCTCCTCCTTTCGAGCTCCTCACGGAACACCGCATTGAGCTTCCTGCGGCACTGGCAGGTGCAGCAGTTGGAGTTGTTAATTAATGCCGGAAATATGGAAAGAACAAGAAGCAGCAAGTAAATTAATTTTACCACGAGACCATGGTGAGATGCTGTGCCAGGAATGTTCAACGGAAATGCCATCATCCCGTCTACTAAACCAACGAACAATTTATCCATCTTCTCCGTGAGCGGCGACGGGTCGAGGCTTATGAATGTCTTGCATATGTTCTCGAACATGACCTGGAGAAACAACAACAGCATAACTGGATTAATCAACATAGTAGAGTAGCTACTATAGTACTACCAAGCATATATGGTTGCAAATGTGTTACTACTTTCTTGATCTCCGGGACTGCGATGATGGTGCCCTTGTCCGCCCACGACCGCAGCGCGGCCTCCACGCGTGGCTGCACCATACGCGCGAAGGCCCGCAGTGGCTCCGGCTGGTTGACCGCCGCGACGATGCAGCCCCGGAGCCTAGTGTGCTGCCTGCCCTCGACGTTGGAGAGGGACGTGAGGCCGACCAACTCCGGCGTCGGCCACCGGCTGCCGAAGCTGTCGGTGGACTGCAGGACGAACTTGTTGGCCGCCGGGGAGCAGACGATGACTGCCGGCGAGCCAAAGAGGTGCGTCCTGTACACGCTCGCGCCCTCCCCGTACGCCTTCCTCTTGGCCTCGACGAAGCCGTCAGGTCGGCGAGCGACCTTGAAGTACCACATGAGCGCCGCGCCCTCGCCGAGCACAGGGATGCCCATGTGGCCAGGCGGGAGGCGCCGACCGCGGTGAGTCGGGTTGAGCGCGAAGGCGGCGCGGTGGAATGCGTCGGTACAGTGCCAAAGTGCCAAGCCGAGCAACGGGGCGGCGGTGAAGATGAGGGCGCCCCACCATGCCAAGCCCCACTCAACCATTACCATTGGATTTCGTTTCCCGTGTACACCCACGGCCAAGCTTATATATACTAGTACTCGGATGGACGAGTTGCTGGCAGCCGCCCAAATCTTTATCTTTACTAATAATAAAGCACGGATTAACTTCATCGGATTCACCATCGCGGCGTTTTTACACAAGGATCCCTGTGGTTTTTATGAATTAACCCGCACTCACGTCCATAAGTGAAATTAACGGTTCGTCGTGTGGAAAAAAAGGGGTCACCCGCACACCTACGCTCGCATCGCCCCCACGGCTTCGCCTAGCTCGCCTCGCAGATCTAGCGAGCAACCGAGCCGGCCCCGCAGGCCCCGTCGCCCAGCCACCCACCGGTGAGAGGCTCCAACACCACCGCACGAGGATGCCGCCCGCTGCCCCAGCCGCAGCAGCCGACGCTGCCAGAACCTACCGCGCCACCTTTGGCAGCCGGGCCGAGGCAGGTGGGCCGCGGCTGCACGAGGCGTTGGCCTCCTCGGGGTCAACGCGAGCCGCCAGCAACGAAGCGGCGCGGGATCGGCCGGACCTAGGGGCATGCGCAAGTGGCGGAGGCTGTGAACGTCCGAATCGGGCCGGATCCGAGGCTGCTGGCAAGAGGATCAGATACTGGGCTGGCGGCCAAATCGGGCGACGGCAGAGGAGAGAAGAAGGCGCGTGAGCAAGCAAGGAGGCCGGCGGGCGGGGCCAGAGGAGAGAGGGAAAGGCGCGAGAGAAAGCAAGGAGGCTGGCGGAGGTCGGGGTTGAAGGGAGGCGCGGGATCCGGCGGTGGTCGAATGCGGCGGCGCGGAGGAGAGCGGCCGAGGCTGGCGGTGCTCATCGTTAGGAGATGAAGGCACCGACGGAGGGGGAAAATTAGGAGGCGCGGGGATCGGGCGGTGGCTAAATGCGGCGGGGCCAGAGTGGGGGGGGGGGGGAGGCGAGGGAGCTTGGTGGTGGGGGCAAGAGGAGGTCACGGACGCCGCGGCTACAAGAGGCGAAGCCGGCGCTCGGGACGGGCCGGCTCCGTCATCGAGGTTGCTGGGGAGGGCAAAGAACTCGCCGGCGTCAGGGCCGCGAGGCTGAGGAGGAGGGAAGCGCGTGGGGTCGCTCCGGCGCTGCTGTGTGGGGGCGCGTGAGGGAAGAGACGGGAGCTCACTCCTATGATGCTCCACATTTTGCGGCGAGTAGCCGCAGGACGCAAAAAGAGGGAACAATCTGGGCCGGCCCAGCAGTGGGAGCGCACCTGCAAAAACCAAAAAATAATGCGCTCTGTCGGGTTCGAAACAACGACTTCACGTACTACACACAGGCTAATAACCAGCACAACAGAAGGAACATGTTGGTCGATATGTAGCTCGGGACTCAAAATATAGATGTATTGTTAGATCAAACGTTTTTTAGAAAATTCTAACACGTTCTTTTAAGGAAGTAAATACTTTTTAAATGCGAAATATTAAGAAAAATCAAATAAAATTTTATAAATTTAATCATTTTTTAGTTTCTTTTCTAAAAAGTGGGTATATTTTTTGAAATTGGGAATATAAGTGGAAACATGAACATTTTTTAAACTCCGAACAAAAATTAAATACATGATTTTTCTTTGAATTGTGACCAAACTTTGAAAATATGAACTTTTTTCTGATCTACGAACATTTTTTTTAAACATGTATTAAATTTCAAACAAATTTATGAAAAATGCAAACATTTTCTAAAAATAAGAAAAAAAATAATTCACGATTTTTTTAATTTTTGAACAAAAATTGAAAACGGGAATTTTTTTTATATTCTCGAACACTTTTTGTAAAGTGCGAACATTTTTTGAATTTGTGAATAATTTTTGAAAAAAGGAGAACAATTTTGGGATGGGAACTGTTTTTTGAAATTCAGAATAATTTTCAAAAAAAAATTTTTTGATGCAGAGAGCGTCAAATAGGATTCCCCGGAAGAGATGCGAGGGGGGGGGGGGGGGGTGAGGAAGAGAGTGGGGATCGAGCTAGGTTTTAGAGGGGGCTAGCTTGGAAGGCCTCTGGTGGGCCGGTTCGGAAGCTAGGTAGGGGGGAGAGAGAAAAGATTTGGTTTGGTGTGTCGGCCCAGTTTCCAATAAAAACAGAAAATGGGAAAAGTCAAAGGAGGTTAGAGATGTAATTTATTCATGAGACTCCAAGATTTATCCCATAAAATTGGTTCCACAATTCAGTATTTGAATTTAATTCAAAAACGTTTGAGATAGGAATATACAAATTTTGTGAAAATGTTTGGTGGAGCTTGGTTATGTGGCAAAAGGAATTATGAGCAAAGTTATATGATTTTTGGAAAGCAATGCATTGGCTTTGTGAAAGTGGACAAGAATAGAAGTTCATCTGAAACAAATAATTGGCAACATGAAAGTAATTCAAAAACGAACTCACACAATCATCCATGACTTTATTAAAAATTACAAATAGGTTTGGGTTGTTAAAACATCAAAGTGGAGGAGGTCAAGGGGCGGCGGCGCCATCTCGTGAAGAATAGAAAAATGAGGTGTTGTGGTTGGCCGGTAATAACTGTGATATGTTTTCTTCTCCCGTAACAACGCACGGGCATTTTTGCTAGTGGCTATATATATATGTACTATGTACTACATCTCCTTTTGTCGCACATTAGTTGGATACCATTTTTTGGCGGGTAACATTACTTGCATACTTGGATCTACTATAGGGAAATAATCATGTTTAGGTAGCATCTTTCTCTTTTTTTAGATATATACAATTTAGGTAACATCTGGTCACCTCTCCAACTCACACCAGCTAGAGGCAATAGTTTAAAAAGCCGAACCAGAGATCGAACCGGTGAGCCTGTCGGTTCAGGTTTTTACCGGTTGGACCGCTGGTTCACCGCTTAATCATCCGGCTTTTTACATAAAATAATATATCTTTAGTAATATTCATATATGCTAGTATAGTGTTAAACAATGGTCAAATAAAATTACTTCCTTATAATAGACAACCATGTATCATGGCTGAGTTGGTTACTGCTCCATGCGTCCGCAGATCAAATCCCAGTTCTCCCAAATTTTGCATTAATCATTGCCTTGTTTTTTCCGGTTTAAAGTCCCGCTATATTCACCAGTTTTCCAGAAAATCGGTCAGTTTGATCAATTTTCTTTGGTCCAATTGCAGAACGGTCTTATGAGCTTAAAAACCGTTGAAGCCGCCGGTTTCGGTTTTTCCGGTCCAACCGCTTTTCCTGTTTGGTTTTTAAACTATGCTTAGAGGATCTCACTCCACTACTAACTGATGGTAAATGTCAGCGTCTTAGGCCACCTTCATCGCGGGGCGCTTAGCCTGGGACTCAGCTTCGTATTGCTAGCAGATAAGCGGCACTGGTGGAGATTGAGAGGAAGTTCACGGTGGGAAATGGTAAAACATGGAGACCTAAGGGGGGCCAAATACTATTTTTTTCTCATCTATACACTCTAAAAAAAATTCCTTCACACTTTTTCCTAAGGCCGGGGGGCACAACCCCCACTTAAAGACACATAGCTCTGTCACCGATAAGGCCTCATTTGGTTCATAGGATAGAAAAGTTATAGAAAGTGAGATGACATGCATCTTCATTTTTAAAAGAAAAGAGATATTATTTGATGCATATGACAGGAATTTTTCATTGAGTCTAGGCTAATATTTTTTTTCCTTTAAAATATGAATGATTGGTTCCTATCCTAAATAGAAATTCATTTCTACAAACCAAAGGACTCGAAACAAATTTTCCCGTTGAAAAATATATCCTATAGAATTCCTACAAATGAAAGGAGGCTTAAGCGGTTGCCAAGTTGAATCCGGGAGTTATCCTGGCGTCGACGCAAAACTACGCACCAAGCGCTTATTCCTTTTTCTTTCAGCATTTGTCATCTACGTTATTCAGTTAATTACCGTCCGGCTTTGAGAGCTGAGGCGCTTATGTCTTTTTCAGATTTTTATACATTAAAATTTTCATCATAAGCGCACATGTAAGAGCTGTAGATGCTATCTTAGGCATGTGTTCGGCAACCTCTCAAGGGAAGGAATTTCTGAGGGTAGTTTTTTTAATACATTAGACATGGAAAGTAGATTATTAAGCCATCTCCCACGGAGGTGCTTAAGCTGAGTGAGTACTAGGCAAACAATCCAGATACTTATGCTAGAGTTCCGGTACATATCTGGCGTCCGACGGCCATTTTTAGTGTGTTTCAAGGGAAGTCATGCTTGTACACGTACTTAGCAATGTTACATTAATATACCCTTACAAACCATGCTACCACATCAAGTCATGCATGTCGGTCGCAAAGTTAAAAAAATTGCATTGCTTTTGCGTGGCATGGCTACTTGGACAGCACATTTGTTGGGCCCTTTGAGCAAAACTATATAAGTCATGCTTAACAATTTTTGTTAAACGACACGAGCGTCACAGTAAGTTGAATTTCATTATTTTTCTCTTTTTATACATTTTTGTGAGTACGTCGTATTTTTTTCACTTCCAAAAACAGTCTTACATTTTTTTCCATCAGTTTTAGTTGCATTTAAACATCTATTTATGCATTTATTTGAACACGGTTCCATGGCAATGCACAAGACATCATATAGTTTAAGAGAAAATTTCATCATTTTGTTTATTGAGCTTCCCTCGTGAATTAGCAGGGGACATGGAAAAAAAATACATATCAATTGGCCTCCTTAATTCCCTTTAGACTTCCGCAACTCCTTTTTTGTAGTAAATTATATGTCCCGTACCCCTCTGTACTCTCATTCCCTATCTGTAATTCCCTCCAGCTAAACACATTGTAAAAGAAGTACATTGTATTCGGGAGAAACCATATGTGTTCGATAATTTGGATGAATATAACATTACTATATTTTGCCTCCAAAAAATCCTATTCATTTTACATATTATTAGTATATGTACCTCTGACCTAGTGTAATAGTAGCCATCATGTGACTGTTATTGTTACACAAAGAAAGGACAGACAGATGGTGCTACAACATCTTTTTTTTTTTGGGACCAAATGTCTTCCTTGTCGGGTTGGTGCAACCAGCTGTTTTATTGTACTTGTAGTCCCTTTTTGTTGGTGTATGCGACCAATGCAATTTTGTAGCTAAAGTATGACATATTGAATTTCTGCAGGCTTACATACAGATCGGCGACGACGTCTTGATGGGAGAACAACGACTTCAACTTACTACCTAAAACAAGTCATGCAGACGCTAGCTAGATTCCAACTGCTGGATGCTATGATCCGTGCAACGAGATAGGACAAAGCGATCAACCAAATTACTTGATTAATTTTGTTGATTGCCCTTTTCTTGCATCGTTAACTTGTATGTTCATGTTGCGAATGTCAATGCACACGTCGCCATCACCCTTGCAGACAGTAGGGTGTGCGCGAAAACCACATAAATCTCACGTTCAGATTGGCCGAGACTGATCTGGGCGTGGTCCCCTATTGTGCTGTTCGATCTCTGGTGTTTGCATGGCGAAAACAGAAGGATCCAAAATGATGGTGGGCGGCGCATCTGGGTGCGGAGATGGGCATGGATCCCATGGATCGGATGCAACCCTGGAGACAGGTTCCAAAGATTAATTCTGTCAGGTGAGATTGAAGGCCTAATTGAGGAGAAAAGATGGATTGCGATCTTTATATGGTTCATACTCAAAAACCATTCAGCCATGTTGCTTTGTACAAAGCGATGAGGAACACCTGGACACCGGCGCAGGGAGTTATTTTCAAGGCTATGAAACCAAATCTATTCTCTAGTCAATTTATGTGTCTAGGCGATTGGAACTGCACCATGAATGGTGGCCCATGGATTTTTTGGAACATGGCCATTGTTATGGAAGAGTACGTTGGACTGACAAAGTGGATGAATACAACTCGATCGCATTCCGGTATGAGCATGCATTATTGTCATTCATGTATGGGCGCGCATTATGGGCATCCCGGATGGTATTATGAAGAAGAAGGAGATCGCTGAGAAGATAGTGAAAAACGTTGGACCTCCTATAAATGTTATTGTCAATGAAGGCCTTATCAACCCAACTAAGTATCTGAAGGCTCGTGTTCATGTGATGCTGGACACTCCACTTGTTCACTTTGTCCCTCTAACTCTGAAGGAGAGTAAGAAGTACCCACTTGAGTACGAGAAATCACTACAAAATTTCATCTATTTGTGACGTTTCACTTGTATTACGCATAACCCTTTTTCGTCGCGGAATACCCCATGACGTTTTCCGGCCGTCACCCCCACCGTCACCGAGCGCCGTCATGGAAACTAAAAATTTGACTGTACCACTTCTTCCGTCACGCAAGATCGCATTTCAGGTGATGAGCCAAATAATGTCACCGGTTGTCATTTTCGTTGACGGCTCAGAATGTCACCTATGATGGCCCAATCTGTCGCGTAAGATCATTTTGGCGATGATAATTCATCACCGGTGATCGGTCCGGGGGGTTGACCGGTCAAAGATTCAGACAGGTGGGGCCAGTAGTCGCTGACGTGGCTTCTTCCATGTGGGTCCCCGATGGGTTTTATAGCTGACCATCCCGCCAGTAATAACTGGGCGTCAGTTTTGACCGGTCAAATCTGCTGACATATGGGCCCAGAAGATGCTGAGGTGGCTGCTTACATGTGGGACCAGGTAGTCTATTATCGATGATGATGCGTCGTCTGATCGGTCAACGATTCTGACATGTGGGCCCATTGTTGTGGTCACGTGGATGCTGGTGACGGCGTCCATTACCATGGTCACAGTGTGTTGGCGCGGTCAATTTGTTTTATGTATTGCAAATGGCGGGTATATTTGATACAAAACTGAATTAGTTTTCAAGAATTTTAATATGAATATGTGCAAATTTTGAATTACAACAGAAATTCAGCCTAGTGACTACATCGCAAACAAAACAATTTTCTCCCAGACTGAGATTTTACAATGCCTCGCTTCCCCGAGCGCCCGCCCCGACGGAATAGGAGCCATGGAAACTAATGGAGGTCACACTGTGGGGGTCATTACCGCTAGCTGTGCGCGCCGAGAGAGAGTCAACCATGAAGGCCGAGGAGGAGGGGCAAGCCGCACGTTTGGCAGCCTGGGAGGCCCATGTGGCCGCCGACAGAGAAATTGAAATGGACCTTTGGCGGGATGCTCGTGCCAAGGCCAAGAGGGTGGAGGAAGACGCCAGAAGGATGACCCTGAATGCCAGCGACTCATCTACGCCTGGAAGTACAAAGATCGGGTGTATGCTAGCTGCCAGCGAGGAAGAGTACCTATGGGCGCCGGATTATTTGACCAGTGGGTTTGAGTTGGCGCGTCGGTCACGCGCGGATGAGCACCTCGCCAAATGCGAGGCAGAGGAGAAGGAGTTGTCCCATCGGTGTGGGAAGAGCCCACGCACCAGGCAAATAATTGAATAATGAGGATAAGGAAGTCATATGTTTCAAATTACATATTGGCGGAAGGATTATGAGCTTTTATTCCCCCGGTTTTTCCCACTGGTTGTTCGATGATGATTCACTTGTCCTGATGAAGGCACACCCACTAAACGCCCACACTTTAAAATTAATCTTAGACGATTATTGTGCGGCCTCAGGTCAGTCGGTCAGTGAGGCCGAGTGCTTTATTTTTTCAGTCCAAACACGAAGTTGGATTAAAAAGCGGAGGTATGCCAAATTTTGAATATCATGATTGAGTACCTAGTAGATAAATATTTCGGCCTTCAATCAATTCTTGGTGTGGAGAAAGTGACCTGTTTCATACACCTAATTGAGAAGATCCAAATCATGATGAATGGACAGAAGGAAGGAACCATTTATTTTGGAGGAAAAGGAGCGTTAATTAAAGCGGTGCCCCAAGCCACCCCAACTTATGCGATGAGTGTATTTAAATTCCCAAACAAAAATTGTAAGGGGATCTCTATGCAATATCACAATATTGGCGGCATGATGAAGAAAACTAGAAAATAATGCATTGGTCCGCTTGATGGAAGATGTGTGTGCCAAAAGAGAAGGTGGGTATGGGGTTCGGGACGTTCATAGTTTTAACATGGCCATGATTGCCAAACAATGTTGGAGGCTGATTGTGTTTCAAGGGAAGTCATGCATGTACATATAATTTACGATGTTGCATTAATATACCGTTACAAACGATGCTACCACATTAAGTCATCCATGTCAGTCGCAAGTTAGAAAATTTGCCATGTTTTTTGCGTGTCATGGCCACTTGGCCACAATATTTGTTGAACACTTTATATAAGTCATGCATCACATTTGCTGTTAAACACTAGCGTCACGGTAGGTTGAATTTCAATATTTTTCTCTTTATATATATATTTTTGTGAGTACGTCCTATATTTTCCCTTCCAAAAACAGTCTTACATTTGTTTTTCCATCAGTTTTAGTTGCTTTTAAATATCTTATTTAAGCATTTATTCGAATACGGTTCCACGGCAATGCACAAGACATCATCTAGTTTAAGAGAAAATTTCATCCAATCTGTTTTTTTTAATGAGCTTCCCTCGTGAATTAACGGGGGACTAGAAAAAAATACAGATCACTTGGCCTCCTTAATTCGCTTTTGACTTCCTCAACTCCTTTTTGTAGTAAATTATATGTCCCGTACCCCTCGTACTCTCACTCCCTATATGTAAATCCCTCCAACTAAACACATTGGTATATGTACGGTAATCTGGATGAATATAACATTAATATTTCCCCCCAAAAAAATCGTAATCATTTTACATATTATTAGTATATGTACGTCCGACCTAGGATACCAGTAGCCATCCTATGACTGTTATTGTTACACAAAGAAAAGACAGAGAGATGGTGCTACAAAAGCTTTTATCGAAGGACCATTGTCCGATCTTTATTAGATAGGGGAGAAAAAGGCAGAATACAAGGAAGTTTTGCCGTACAGACCACTGGACGCAAACGGAAAGAGGAAAAGGCCGAACAAGACCACCACAGCAGTAAAAGAAAAAGGAAAAGGAAAGTTCACCAGCTCGTGCTAATAACCCAATTCTGAAATGCAACCCGCGCCACACCGCTATGTCCTCACGTACTACGTCCAGTACAAAAGCTTTTTCTTTTGGACCAAATGACTTCTTTGTCCGGTTGGTGCAACCTGTTTATTGGACTTGTAGTCTTTTTTTTTAACACAGTATAGACGCAAGCGCTCATATACATGTTAAAATAGGTCTAGCGTGTCGTGTACACGTACCCTGTACGTATGTAATTGTATATGTTGATTGTTATATATAGAAAGACGTGAAGAGGCTTTGCCCCACGGGAAACCCTAAACCCTATTCTCAAACTTGGTTTCAGAGCCTACCCTAGCCGCCGCCGCCTCTCCTCCCACCGCCGCCGCTGCCGCCGCCGCCGCAGCTCCTCGCGGCCGCCGCGATGTCCACCGCGCCGGCACCCACGATGACTCCCTCCTCCGCGCTCACGCTCTCCACCCTCTCCGTGCCCGCCCCGATCGCCCCCGTCATCGCCCCACCCTCCGCGTCGGCTCCCACCCCCGTCCTTCCGCCCATCGCGGTCTCGCTCGACCGCAGCAACTTCATGCTATGGAGGGCCCTTGCCCTTCCCAACTTCGCCGGAGTTCGCCTCCATGGCTTCCTCGACGGCTCGGCTAGGGCGCCGGCGCCGACCGTGACGACAGGCACCGGCGAGGCTGCCTGCACCGTGTCCAACCCTGAGTACGAGCAGTGGTGGACGCTGGATCAGAAGGTTCTCGGGCATCTCCTCGGTTCGATGAACGTGGAGATCTCCGCGCAGCTCATCGGCTGCAGGACGGCGGCCGCCGCCTGGACGGCCGTCCACACCATGTTCGCCGCCGAGAACAGCGCCGGCGTGCGTAACCTCCGGTGCCAGATCCAGGCGCTGCGGAAGGGAGATCGCCCCGCCGGCGAGTACATGCAGAAGGTCAAGGCCCTCGCTGATGCGATGGCCGCCGCCGGCTCACCTCTTCGTGATGATGAGATCATCGACTACATGCTGACCGGGCTCGGCTCCGCGTTCAACCCCATCGCTGCCTCGATGAACTTCGCGGGCGTGCCTATCACGTTTCCCGCGTTCTACTCCAGTGTTCTTCACTACGAGGCCCTTCAGCAGCAGCAATCGGAGCTTGAGGATTGGCAGTCCTCCGCCAATGCTGCGTCCCGGCCGGTCTACCACAACAACTCCGGCCGCGCCCCCGACTCTGGCCGCCCGAGCGGCGGCCGTCCCTCTGCCGGCTCTCTCCCGCCCGGCTCGGGAGGCTACGGCCCCAGCCAGGGCAACGCTCCTGGCCGCAACAACAACAACGGCGTCAACAGCCGCAACGGAGGAGGAAACGAAGGAGGTCACGGGGGCGGCCGCAACCGGCGCTGGCGTCCCCGCTGCCAGATATGCAAGAACTGGGGTCACGAGGCCAGCGACTGTCGCAGCCGCTATGATCATGACCACCTCTCTGCCAACTCCGCGTCCACATCCTCCTCCCATGAGCCGCCGCACTGGATCCTGGACACCGGTGCGACGGACCACCTGACGAGTGATCTCGATCGTCTACACTTCCACGAGCGCTATGGCGGGAAGGATCAAGTGCATGTAGCAAATGGTGCAGGTTTGTCTATTTCGCATATTGGTCATTCCACTATACCCGGTTCATCTCTACGTTTACGAAATATTCTTCGTCTCCCACATATTCATCAACATCTTCTCTCCGTTTATCGTCTCGTCCTTGATAATGATGTTTTTGTGGAATTTCAACGTTTCTTTTTCCTTGTCAAGGACATGACCACGAAGAAAATCCTTCTTCACGGTTGATGTCATGGCGGACTCTACCCCATCCCGTTTAGTCACGCGTCGTCCTCCTCCAACCGCCAAGCGTCTCTCAGCATCAAGACCAACCCGTCCCAGTGGCACCAGCGTCTCGGTCATCCCTCGAATAATATTGTTCAAAACATTGTTAGGAATAATGATTTAGTGTGTTCTTCTGAACGTCAGACTTCCGTGTGTGATGCTTGTCAGCGTGCTAAAAGTCGACAATTGCCTTATAATTTATCACATCATGTCTCCACTATGCCTCTTGAGTTAATTCATTCTGATGTTTGGGGGCCTGCTACTGCCTCTTCCGGAGGCTATAAGTATTATGTGAGCTTTGTTGACGATTACTCCCGCTTCTCTTGGATTTATCTCCTTAAGCACAAGTCTGACGTTGAGCAAGTGTTTTATGCTTTTCAGGCTCATGTTGAGCGTCTCCTCCACACTAAAATCATAGCTGTTCAGTCCGACTGGGGTGGTGAGTATCACCGACTGCACCGGTATTTCCAACGCACTGGAATCTCTCATCGTGTGTCTTGCCCGCACACCTCTCAGCAAAACGGCATTGCTGAACGCAAACACCGTCACCTTGTCGAAACAGGTCTTGCCTTGCTGGCTCATTCTTCTCTCCCATTGCGTTTTTGGGATGAAGCGTTCCTTACGGCGTGCTACCTTATTAATCGCATGCCTACACCTGTTCTTCAACAAGATACACCCATCTATCGTCTCCTTAAGGTGCACCACGATTACAAGTTTCTTCGCACTTTTGGGTGCGCCTGCTGGCCTAGTTGGCGCAAATATAATGCACACAAGCTTGCTTTCCGTTCCACCATGTGTGTTTTCTTGGGCTACAGTCCGATGCATAAGGGATACAAGTGTCTTGATCGTTCCACGGGACGTATCTATATCTCTCGTGACGTCGTTTTCGACGAGTCTGTTTTTCCCTATGCAACTCCTGGGGTTACCGTCGATGTCTCTTCTTTGGCTGATGTTCTCTCTTTTCCTCCCACTGAACCGGCTACGGGTGACCATATGCGCAAATACGACTTGTCCTATTTGTCTACTGACACGCCTGTTTCAGGCCCTGTTGCTTCTGTGCAGGATCCTTCGGTGGCTCCATCCCCGGCGATCGACGTGCATGGCGCATGCACGCCCTCTACCCGCCGCCTCCATGTGGCCGCCGCGCCGCACTCCCTGGCGATTGACGTGCATGGGACATGCACGTCCCCCCGTCCCTCGGCTCCCGCGTCGCCTGGCCTGGCCGGCCCGTCGGCTGCCGCGTCGCCTGGCCCGTCAGCTGCCGCCTCGCCCGGCTCGATCGGCCCGTCTTCGGCCCCGGACGCTCCGCCCAGCCCTTCGGCTTTCTCCCTGCCGCGCACTGGCGCGCCGGCGCCTGCCCCGGTGATCGAGGATGCTGCTCCACCGTCGCCACCGCAGCTCGCGTCGCCTTCTGTCGAGGGCAGTCCTGCTCCCTCGACCGCGACGCCTCAAGCTGCTCCTGCACATACCATGGTTACCCGCACCCGCGATCATACTCGCCGTGCCCTTGTTCCTACTGATGGGACCATCCGTTATGATCCCCGTCGCCGCGCGTTTCATGCGGTGCCTGTATCTCCTCGTGATGCTCTCCGTGAGACTGCCTGGCGTACCGCGATGATTGATGAGCTCGCTGCCCTTCACCACAACAAGACTTGGGTTCTTGTGCCTCGGCCGCGCGGAGTCAATGTTGTTGGGAGCAAGTGGATCTTCAAGACCAAGCACCGTCCAGATGGCTCCGTTGATAAGTACAAAGCTCGACTGGTCGCTTGTGGTTCCACCCAGCAGCTTGGCATTGATTATGGTGATACGTTCAGTCCGGTTGTCAAGCCGGCCACCGTTCGACTGGTTCTTGCCTTGGCTGTGTCTCGCGGTTGGAGTCTTCGGCAGATTGATGTCAGCAACGCTTTTCTTCATGGGTATCTCTTCGAGGACGTCTATATGCAGCAGCCACCTGGCTTCGAGGATGCTCGTTTTCCCTTGCATGTGTGCAAGCTTCAGCGTGCTCTCTATGGACTCAAACAGTCTCCTCGTTCATGGTATGCTCGGCTCAGTGCCCGTCTTCTCGAGTTGGGTTTCGTCTCCTCCAAAGCAGATACATCTCTGTTTTTCTTCCGCTATCGTGATGTTCAGATCTATATGCTTGTCTATGTGGATGACATTGTCATTGCCGGATCTTCTCCACGTGCGGTTGATGGTCTTGTTCATGCCCTCGCGGCTAGTTTTCCTATCAAGGATCTTGGGCTGTTGGAGTATTTTCTTGGTCTGGAAGCGTCATACAATTCAGGGGGGATGACATTGACTCAACGGAAGTATGCCTTGGATCTTTTGCACCGTGTGAGCATGGAGAATTGTAAGCCTACTTCCACACCGCTGTCTACTTCCGATCAGCTTGCACGAGTGTCTGGACAGCCTCTCAGTACCGATGATTCTTTCCGGTATCGCAGTGTTGTTGGTGGGCTGCAGTATTTAACACTCACTCGCCTGGATATTTCGTTTGCAGTGAATAAGGTGTGCCAGTTTCTCTCACAGCCCACTGATGTTCATTGGGAAGCCGTTAAGCGGATTTTACGCTATGTGAAAGGAACATTGCACACAGGGCTGAAGTTTCGCAAGGCTGTCTCTACTTGTATTAGTATCTTCACTGATGCAGATTGGGCAGGATGTCCGGATGATCGTCGATCAACTGGAGGTTTCGCCATATTTGTTGGACCGAACCTCATTTCCTGGTGTTCGAAGAAACAACCAACAGTGTCGAGATCAAGCACAGAGGCCGAGTACAAAGCCTTGGCGAATGGAGCTGCTGAAGCCATCTGGGTAGAGTCGCTACTCAAAGAGCTTGGAGTGTCTCAGCAGCGTGTTCCGGTTCTATGGTGTGATAACTTAGGGGCCACATATCTGACTGCCAACCCAGTTTTCCATGCGCGTACCAAGCACATCGAGATTGATTTCCACTTTGTGCGCGAGCGTGTTGCTTCTGGAGCTCTTGAAGTCAGGTTCATTTCTTCTAACGATCAGCTGGCTGATGTGTTTACTAAACCAGCCACCAGACAGATGCTAGACCGTTTTAGTACCAATCTAAACCTTGTACAAAGTAGAAGTTTAGATTGAGGGGGAGTGTTAAAATAGGTCTAGCGTGTCGTGTACACGTACCCTGTACGTATGTAATTGTATATGCTGATTGTTATATATAGAAAGATGTGGAGAGGCTTTGCCCCACAGGAAACCCTAAACCCTATTCTCAAACTATACACGCGCATACACTCATTCCTATGAACGCACATACGCACACTCTACCCCTATGAGCACCAACCGGACAAATAAGACATTTGGTCCAAAAGAAAAAGCTTTTGTACTGGACGTAGTACGTGAGGACATAGTGCCTTTTTGTTGCGTGTGCGACCAATGTAAGTTTGTATCTACCCAAAAACAAAAAGATGTAATTTTGTAGCTAACGTATGACATCTTGACTTTCGGCATGCTTACATACAGATCGACGACGATGTCTTGATGGGAGAACAACAACTTCTACTTACTACTTAAAACAAATCATGCAGACGCTAAGCTAGATTCCAAGTGCTGGATGCTATGATCCGTGCAACGAGATAGGACAAAGCGATCAGCCAAGTTACTTGATTAGTTTTGTTGATTGCCCTTTGGTTGCTTGTTAGCTTGTCTCTTCACGTCGCCAATGTCAAATGCACACGTCGCCATCACCCTTGCAGACAGCGGGGTGTCAGCGAAAACTCCAAAACAAGTGGGATTACTTATAGAAGTTGGCCATCTAACCATTTGGCCGGTGGTTTATTATATTAAGCACCAGCCCATCACAATGTGTGTAGCGACGTTTAACAAGCAGCCTGCACGTCCGAGCAGGCAACAAAAAACAGGATGCATCCCTGCATGTGCCACTTCTGCGGCTCTGTTAATCGCAGAGCGGTAATGTACTGAACATGTTAGGAAACCATGTACTGAGAGCATCTTCAACGGTTCCTGAACATCGATGACATCCTCAATGAAGTCGTATTGGGATGGGACAACATGTGGTGCTACCATGCTTCAATGTCACAAAACTCAAATTTTGAAGTATAAAAAAATTCTGATAAAATGTTGATATTCTTAGATAAGTGTGTGCAACCCCTAAAAATTTCAACTCCAAACTCAAAATACACATAGAGATGCAAAATAAAATAAAATTAGATGTGAATAGTACTACTTTTGCTTTTGTCGTCTTGTGACATTTATTCATGTTGGAATTGTCTCCTTTGTATCCCTGTGTATTTGGAGTATGGAGTTGAACTTTTTAGAGGTTGTACACGCTTATGTTGTGAACATCTACAATTTCTTTCGGATTTTCTTTTAACTTCAAAATTTGAGTTTTGTGACATTGGAGCATGGTAGCATCTAAGACACAGGAGCACCAGATATTCACCCACATTGGGACTAGCTATCCCAGTATCGATATCGTGATTAATGAAAGGTGTTTTTTTAAAAATCCTCAAGTTAACCCCAATTGTTCATTCTTTTCTATCTCTACTTATATATAGTTCTGTGCATAAACACTCCATTACCACATCCTAGTAATTCATATCATTATGTTTCTACGACACAATTCTAGATCATTAATTTTTAAAACCCTAACTCAAAACTAATGCAAAGAGAGCCTTGGCTCAATGGTTGGGCATGCGGTTGTGCAGCCTAATGACCCGGGTTCAGTTCCTAGAATTGACAGGTGATGCACAGGGGTTCCGCCATTTATTGAGGATCAAGCTTGCTGTGTGGTGGAACCACTCATCAAGAAATAATATCTTGATAATCATTTAAAAATTTATGAGGACCATGTTTATCTTGGTACTCATACTAAAATGGTTGTATGCATCCCTAGTTGGTGCAGAGGCCGGAAAGTGAAAATCTATCCCATTTTTAGAGGGTGGGCATTCGATGTCGAAAGGTGGCCAGATAAGATTAGACACTTGTGACAATTTTTGAGGGGTTGGGCCAGAAATGAAAGCGGGATCTATAAACAAGAAAAACAGAGACTTATCCAATTGATTGAAGCATAAGATGTGAAAGGGGAATCTAACGTACTTCACGTGACCGAACGGGCCGCTAAAACTGAGGCCAGGGTAGAAACTACGTGCTCTTCTTAGAGAAGAGGAAATGAAATGTGCTCTAAGAGCTAAGGTACTTAAAGTTATCCAAGGGGATCATAATACTCAATTCTTCCACATGATTGTTGTCGGTGTCAAAACCGGCAGACCTCGGGTAGGGGGCCCGAGCTGTTATCGGATCGATGGGTAAAAAGAGAGAACACACACAAGGTTTACCCAGGTTCGGGCCCTCTCTATGGAGGTAAAACCCTAAGTCCTGCTCTTGCTTATATTATGAATGTATCAAGGTACAGAGTTGATCTACCGTGAGATCGTGAGTTGTGGCCTAAACCCTAGGGTGGTGATGATGAATGTATGCGTGATCCTCTACGGAATAAACCCACTGGTTTATATAGGCACTAGGGGTATCTAGGGTTCAGCATGGTCGGTTGCCATAGAGGGATTACAAGACGTACACGCCAAGACTTCGGTCTCCACACCTTGAAGGCCTCTGATATCCTTCCTCCTTGACGAGCTAGTGGCCCGACCCATGTAGTAGTCCACCCGGGCTAGGACCCCCTAGTCTAGGACAACGTCAGTAGCCCCCGAACTTATCTTCGAAGCTAAGGTCGATAGCCATCATCGGATAATGTCTTCGGCCGGATGATCTTCGGCTTGGCAGGCAAGTTCCATATCCTTGGCTAAGTATTGTACAAGGCTCATGAGTTCATTAACCGACCAACACTTCCTTTCTGACAAAGGACCAAACAAATCCGACCTTGCATCACCCAAAGCACAATTTCATTTATCCGAAGTGCGGGGCTTGCTTAGTCTTGAAGACAAGCAGTGCAGGTGAGCTCGGCAGTCAATTACTGAAAACTTTACCAAAACGCTACCACTCCTGATATCATATACATCAGTTATTACCTATTTGATTCGTGGTTCGAGGCAACCCTCTTATTGGCATTTCATATCAAAACAGAGATAATGCCCAACCTTTTAGGGGATATCATCAAATGACTGTTTTACTCCAAGCAGCCATAACGTCATGAATGGCTGAAACGTGTCGATTTTTATGGCACAACGAGGGAGGCACTTCGCCTTTTATTGGCTTCTAAAGAGTGGGAGGGGGAGAATCCATATTTCCATGCTCTCCTTCCGCTCCAGCGCTCAAACCATCCAAGCTTCCACACCCCCAATGCCCTTTCCAAGCTCAAAGCCTTCTTCAGCCCTCCTCTTTACACACCAATGCCCGAAGCAGATCTCAAGGGGAGGTGGGTGGCCTCCAAGGTCATCGATGCCACAATCACCGAGCTCCGCGCGGCGGGAAACATCCCTGCCGACGCTGCCTGCCGGGCCCAGAGCCCGGCTAGCGCGTTGATGTATACTACACAACTTATTCTTGTAGACTCGTGTTGGGCCTTCAAGCGCAGAGTTTTGTAGGACAGCAACAAATTTCCCTCAAGTGGATGACCAAAGGTTTATCAATCCGTCGGAGGCTTAGGATGAAGATGGTCTCTCTCAAACAATCCTGCAATCAAATACAAGAAATCTTTTGTGTCCCCAACCCACCCAATACAATGGTAAATTGTATAGGTGCACTAGTTCGGCGAAGAGATGGTGATGCAAGTGTAGTATGGATAGTAGATATAGGTTTTTGTAATATGAAAATACAAAAAGAGCAAGGTAGCAAGTGATAAAACGGAGCACAAACGGTATTGCAATGCTTAGAAACAAGGCCTAGGGTTCATACACTAGTAGAAAAAGGGTCTAATGTTCAGCTCAATAGTCCTGGTTTGTAAATGAACCGGCACTAATGGTACCATTAGTCCCGGTTCGAACGGCTATGCATTAGTTCCGATTCATTTGTGACCTATAGTCCCGGTTTGTGACTAAAGGGGTGGTGGTAGGCTGGCGTCAGGCCGGGGCCCCACGAGCCCCTTTAGTCCCGGTTTGTGACACAAACCGGGACTATAGGTCTACCCTTTAGTGCCGGTTCGTGTCACAAACCGGGACTAAAGGGGTCTAACCTTTAGTCCCGGTTGGAGACACGAACCGGCACTAAAGGGCAATTTTCAAACTCTCCCCCCCCTGTATCGCCTTTTCAGTTATGAAAAAAACCCAAAAGAAAATGATAAAAACTTCAAAATTAAAATTCCTCGAGATGTAGTTATGTTACTACATCTACTAGTTAGGTAAATTTAAAAACATAAATTTCGACATGTTTTGCAAAAAATTGTTATGAAAAAGCAAAACGACTATATCTTTTGAATACGATGTCGGAAAAAAAGTATAATATATCAAAATGTTCAGCACGAAAATCTGCATCCGATTTTGACGGCCGTAGGCCGTTTTGCAAATTTTTAGAATCCTCAAATTCTAAAAGGAAAAAAAGTTATGCTCAAATTTAAGTTTTTTTGAATTTTGGTTAAATCTGGTCAAACTGTGGTCAAACTACTTATTCAAGAAATATTAGTGTTACTAAATAATTATTCAAGAATATTAGCGTTACTAAATAATTATTTCATTTTTTTGAATTTTGGTCAAATCTGGTCAAACTGTGGTCAAACTACTTATTCAGGAAATATTACTGTTACATAATAATTATTGTTTTTTAGAATAATAGTTTCAAACTCAAATGGTGAAACGTGTGACTTCATGCTCAAGCTAAACTCCTGAGGGTTAATAGGATTGACAGCTTAGTATTGTCAGGAAAACAACAAGTGCAGACTTGGAAGCTAGGGGGAATAGAACTCGGAAGTTAAGCGTGCTCAGGCTGGAGTAGTGAGAGGATGGGTAACCGGCCGGGAAGTTAAATGATTTGGAATGAGTGCTCCACACTTGAGCAGTGATGAGGGGTGATTAGAGATTAAATCGTCAAATAATTCAGATATTTGAAAATCAGAAGAAAAAAATTCAAAAAAAAAAATCAAATTAAAACCTTTAGTACTGGTTGGTGTTAGGTCTCCCAGCCCACGGCGCTGGCTCGTGCCATGTGGTGGCCCTTTAGTGGCGGTTCGTGTTGAATCGGTACTAAACGGGGGGGGGGGGGGGGGGGGGGGGGGCTTTAGTCTCCACCCTTTAGTGCCGGTTACAGAACCGGCACTAAAGGGCCTTACGAACCGGTGCTAAAGCCCCTTTCTGCACTAGTGATACTTTACTAGTGCATTCTCTCAACAGTGCCAACATAATTGAATCATATAACAATCCGTCAATGTGTGGCAAAGAATCACTCCAAAGTTCTTATATAGCGGAGAACATAAGATGAAATTATTGTAGGGTACGAAACCACCTCAAAGTTTTCGTATTCGATCAATCTATTGAGCCATCCCTACAAGTGTCACAAACCGCCCTAGAGTTCGCACTAAAATAAAACCATATGATACGCATCAACCAACTCTAATGTCACCTAGATACTCCAATGTCACCACAAGTATCTGTGAGTTGATTATTCGATATGCATCAAACAACTTCAGATTCATAATATTCAATCCAACACAAAGTACTTCAAAGAGTGCACCAAGATTTCTACCGGAGGAAGTAGGACAAAAACGTGCATCAACCCCTGTGCATAGATTTCCACAATGTCACCGCGGGAATCCGCAAGTTGATTGCCCAAACATATATCAAGTGAATCAATAGAACACCCCATTGTCACCATGGGTATCCACATGCAAGACGTACATCAAGTGTTCTCAAAATCCATAAAAGTATTCAATCCGATAATAGTGATACCTCAACGTAAAAACTCAGTTCATCACAACAAGATAGAGAGGGAGAAATACCATATGATCCAACTATATTAACAAAGCTTGCGGTACATCAAGATTGTGCCAAATCAAGAACACGAGAGAGAGACAGAGAGAGAGAGAGAGAGAAAGAGAGAGAGAGTGAGAGAGAGAGAGAGATCAAACACATAGCTACTGGTACATACCCACAGCCCCGATGGTGAACTACTCCCTCCTCGTCATGGAGACCGCCGGGATGATGAAGATGGCCTCCGGTGATGATTTCCCCCTCCGGCAGAGTGCCGAAACAGGGCTTCGATGGATATCGCTTCGGTACAGAGTCTTGCGGCGGTGGAACAACTCATCTCAATCAAGTTTCAGTATTTTTTGGAATTTATAGGAATTTTTGGCATCGGTTTCATGTCAGGGGTGCCCACGAGGGAGCGACAAGCCTGCCCGGCGCGCCTTGGGGGGAGGGCACGCACCCTAGGCTTGTCGCATCCTCGTGGCTCTTCTGGTCCTTCAACGAAGCTTCAAGGGTCTCTTTTGGTCCATAAAAAATCACCTTAAATTTTTAGCCCATCCCGATAACTTTTATTTCTGCACAAAAAACAACAACAAGATAGTTCTGCTGAAAGCAACGATAGTCCGGGTTAGTTCCATTCAATCATACCCAAACCATATAAAATTGTTGTAAACATGGCATGAATACTTCATAAATTATAGATACGTTGGGGACGTATTAGCATCCAAAGCTTAATTCCTGCTCATCCTCGAGTAGGTAAATGATAAAAGAAATAATTTATGAAGCGTGAATACTAGCATAGTGCATAAGTTTGATCAATGATAATTTCAATCACTTTTCCTAGCATCATAACAGGAACATTTTCTCATAAAAGTCACCGTGATAAAGTAGCAATCAATTCACATGTTATGGTTCAAACAATGCATTCTCTTGAAGGTTAACAAGCTATGTTCTTAGTCACCAAACAATTTCAACTCATCTTATTTCCAACAAAGTCTAAGTAAGAGCTCCACATACTCAATTATCATATATTCTTCTATGATTGATAGTACTCAAAGCATATTTTAGAACAAATGGTATCCATCGAACACAGGGAAAGATAGAGGATTAATGTTTCTCCTCCTTAACTCACTTATCATAGAGATAATTGTCAACAATAATAATTCATGATCAAATATCTTTGAATGGCCATATATGCTTGGATCTTACCCCACCACATGATGCTTGCCAACTAAAGAATAGGTTGGAATAAGAAATTGACTCAACAAAAATAAAATTAACAAAAAAAGTACAAGATAAGCCCTTCGCAGAGGGAAGCATGGATTTGCATAGGTGCCAGAGCTCATTGCTTAAAATAGAGATGAATACATTTTGAGTGGTGTGCCTTTCCTGTCAATGTCACGACCGAGAATTTTCAATATCTTCCATGCTAAACACATTATAGGCGGTTCCCAAGCGAAAAGGTAAAGTTTACTCCCCCTCAACTATTCAAACACAAGCCATTGCTAGTCGAATCCTCGGGTGCCCTCCATACAATTCTCTTGAGGGCATCACAATTACCAGCCTCTCTCGTGCAATGACAAGTGAATAAACACGCATCGTGAGAATAACCTGCTTAGCATGGAAGATACTGACCACCCCCTGCCACTCCATGAGCGGCACGGGCACACAAAATAGATGTTTATTTGAAGGTTTTAGAGATGACACATACAAATTTACTTGGAATGGTAGGGTAATACCGTATATAGGTAGGTATGGTGGACACTCATGGAAGAAACTTAGCTCAAGGAATTTTTCTGCACAAGCAGTATTCCCGCTTATTACAGAAATTTTGGCTAGCAAAAGATTCTAAACAAGCACCACATGTTGGAGGATCCATAACAATATAACTTCTATGCAAATATACCCAAACATAACTCATTATGTTGTCTTCCTTGTCCAACTTCAACTAATTTGCTCAAGTGAAAATAATTAATGGGTATTCACAATCATAAAAGATGTCCAAGATAATATATTTGTATGTGAAAGTTCTCTTCCATATACTATCTTTCATGAATTGCTTGTATGACTAATATTGTGATTGTCAAACTTCAATAGATTTTACTTTCTAAACCAAATGTGAAATATTACTAAGCATATGAAGCATATATAATTTCAGATTTATGATATTCAATTCATTCAACAATTTACTCTTAGGATATAAGTGAAGCACAAGAGTAAATGTCAAACTACTCCAAATGATATAAGTGAAGATCAATTAGTATTCAAACAGTTAAGTAGCTATGTCTCAACAGTGCTAACATAATTGAATCATATAACAATCCCTCAATATGCGATAAAGAAAAAGTTCTTATATAGCGGAGAACATAAGATGAAATTGTTGTAGGGTATGAAACCACCACAAAGTTATCTTTTCCGATCAATCTATTGAGCCATATCGTGGCAATCCAGTAGTTAAGGGGATGGGTGCAAGGTCAAAGAACTAGTGGTGCTGCTCAAAAATATAGAGCCATTCCACCACTTCGTGGGTGACCAAATGATGAAGACCCTACTGTTGACCGGCAACGAACGCTGAGTAGCCTCCAGCGACACAAATGCCAGACGAACCCTAGCTAGCGCTCTCTTTCTCACACCCCCCCCACCCACCCCCCCACCCCCCCACACACACACAATCGGGCATACAGATGTGGGTGAAGATGAGGAGCACTGGACAGAAGATTTTCCGACGAACGCCTTGCTGTACGAATGGCGTATCTTTTTTCCTTAAGTTCAAATTCAGCTCGGCAACAGACCGCCATGGATCAGTACAGGGGGGAGGGGTTTTATACCCGGTGCACATACAAACAACCTGGCCACTAACGGCCTTCATGCATCTAATAACAAACTAGCATGGGCGGCCCAGTCCATGCGATCAACTATCCTGCCTTTTAGCTAGCTAACTAACCAAGAAAAGTTTTCTGCTAGGGTTTTCTCGTGTCTCCGGCGCAACCGTCTGATGTCTACAACGCAACCTTTCTTCTTATAGACTCGTGTTGGGCCTCCAAGCGCAGAGTTTTGTATGAGAGTAGCAAATTTCCCTAAAGTGGATGACCTAAGGTTTATCAATCTGTGGGAGGCATAGGATGAAGATGGTGTCTCTCAAACAACCTGGCAACCAAATACAAGAAATCTCTTGTGTCCCCAATACACCCAATACAATGGTAAATTGTATAGGTGCAGCAGTTCGGCAAAGAGATGGTGATACAAGTGTAGTATGGATAGTAGATATAGGTTTTTGTAATCTGAAAATATAAAAACAGCAAGGTAACTAGTAACAAAAGTGAGCAAAAACGGTATTGCAATGCTTGAAAACAAGGCCTAGGGTTCATACAATCACTAGTGCAAGATCTCTCAACAATGATAACATAATTGGATCATATAAAAATTGCTCAACGTGCAACAAAGAATCACTCCAAAGTTCCTATCGCGGAGAACCTAAGATGAAATTGTTTGTAGGGTACGAAACCACCTCAAAGTTATTCTTTCTGATCAATCTTTTGAGCTGTTCCTATATGTGTCACGAACAACCCTAGAGTTCGTACTAAAATAACACCATATGACACGCATCAATCAACCCTAATGTCACCTAGATACTCCAATGTTATCACAAGTATCCGTGGGTTAATTATATGATGTGCGTCACACAATTTCAGTGTTGTAATATTCAATCCAACACAAAGAAATTCAAAGAGTACCCCAAGATTTCTATCATAGAAAGGAATATGAAAATGCGTATCAACCCCTATGCATAGATTACCCCTATGTCACCACGGGAATCCGCAAGTTGATAACTGAAACATACTTCAATTGAATCAATAGAACATCCCATTGTCACCACGGATATCCCATCGCAAGACATTTTCAAGTGCTCTCACATCCAAAAGATTCAATCCGACATAACAAAACCTCAAAGGAAAAGATTCAATTCATCAAAAGACAGTAGAGAGGGAAGAACACCATAAGATCCAACTATATTAACAACGCTCGCGGTACATCAAGATCATGACAAATCAAGAACATGGGAGAGCGAGATCAAACACATAGCTCCTGGTACATACCCTCAGCCTCGAGGGTGGACTACTCCCTCCTCGTCATGGTGGCCGCCGGGATGATGAAGATGGCCTCCGGTGATGATTTCACCCGCCGGCAAGGTGCCGGAACAGGGTCCCGATTCAGTTTTCGTGGATACAGAGGCTTGCGGTTGCGGAAATTCTCATCTAGGGTTTGGAGATATATAGGAATTTTTGGCGTCGGTCTCACCTCAAGTGGGGTCCACGAGGCAGTGAAAAGCTCGCCACAGGTGCCCTGGGGGTAGGGCGTGCCTAGCGAGCTTGTCGTCTCCTCGTGGGTCTTGTGGTCCTTCCTCGAAGCTTCAGGGGTCTCTTTTGGTCCACAAAAAATCATCATAATTTTTCAGCCCATTCCGAGAACTTTTATTGCTGCACAAAAAATGACACCATGGTAGTTCTGCTGAAAACAGCGTCAGTTCGGTTTAGTTCTAATCAAATCATATCAAAACCATATAAAATTGTTATAAACATGGCATGAATACTTCATAAATTATAGATACAATGGAGACGTATCAGCATCCCCAAGCTTAATTCCTGCTCGTCCTCAAGTAGGTAAATGATAAAAGAAATAATTTATGAAGTGTGAATGCTAGCATAGTGCATAAGTTTGATCAATGATAGTTCCGAACACTTTTCCTAGCATCATTAGATATCATAAACAGTAGCTCATCTCATAAAACTTCTCATGATCAAGTAGCAAGCTATTCACAAGTTAAATTATAGACCATAAACTTTCTTGAGAACTAACAAACTATGTTCTCAGTCATCAAACAATTGCAATTCATCTTATTTTCAGGAAGGGCCTATGTAAGAGCTTTGGTTTAGAAAATTCCACATACTCAACTATCATATAGTCTTCCATGATTGCTGACACTCAAAGCATATTTTTAGAACACAGGGAAAGATAGGAGCTTAATGTTTCGCCTCCCAACTTATTTCTCATAGAGATAATTATCAACAATAATAACTCATGATCGGCTATATTCAACTGGATATATGTGCCTGGATCTTTCCCCACCACATGATGCTTTCAAAGAGAAAAAAATGGAATAGAGAAGAACACTATTGACTCTTGCATAAAGTTAAATACATAAAGTAAAAGATAGACCCTTCACAGAGGGAAGCAGAGGCTGTCATGCGCTTTTTATTTTTGGATATGAAGATCTTAATGCAAAGTAACGTCACTTTATATTGCCCCTTGTGATAGCGACCTTTATTATGTAGTTCGTCACTTTTATTTCTTCACCATCACAAGTTCGTTAAAAGCTTATTTTCCCTTAAAATAAAAGATCATACATATTTAGGAGAGATTTTTATTGCTTTTTGCACCAATGAGAACTTACTTGAAGGATCTTATTCAATTCATAGGTAGTTATAGTGGAATCTCATGGCAAGAAACTGGGTTTAAGGGTTTTTGGATGCACAAGTAGAATTTCTAATTAGTACGAAAATTTGGCTAGCAAAAGATTATGAGCAGGCACCACATGTTACATGATCCATGACAATATAACTTCTATGTGAATATAAACAAACATAACTCATTACGTTGTCTTCCTTGTCCAACATCAACTACTTGATCAAGTTTGGAAATAGTTAATGGGGCCTCACAATCATCTAAGATGCCCAAGATAGTATATTTATATGTGAAACATCTCTTACTTCAATATTCTTTCATGAATTGTTCAAGTGACCAATGCTGTGTTTGTCAACTTTCAATAAATTTTACCACCTATAGTTCTTATATGTGAAGTCATTATTCCCCATGGGACAAGCATATGAAACATATAAATTGGGATTTATGATATTCAATTGTTTCAACAATTCACTCTTAGGATATAAGTGAAGTACACGAGTAAATGACAAACTACTCAAAAAGATATAAGTGAAGATCAAATGAGTAGTTAAGTAAATAGGTAGCTATGTGAAGACTCTCTCTCATTTCAAAATTTCAGATGTTGGTACTTTATTAAAGAAGCAAGCAAAGAAAAATAAAATGACATTTCAAGGATAGCACACATCATGTGAATAAGCAAAAACTTAGGTTCAACCGAAGCTAACCAATAGTTCTTGATGAAGAAAGGTGGGATGCCTACTGGGGCATCCCCAAGCTTAGATGCTTGAGACTTCTTGAAATATTAAATTGGGATGCCTTGTGTTGGATATATAAGCAATTTACCGAATGATTTTATTAACAGAAATACTAGATAAAACATGACTATTATAGCAGGGATAAAACAAGTCATGCAATCTGACAGAGAGAAGGTAAATGGTATCTGCATATATGAACTAGAACGGAACATATCTAGAGCGGACACTAGAGTAAGAAACTGTGGCAGAACCTCAAACAGAGAGAGTATGAGAACATACGGAATCGCTCAGAAGCACTGGTCTTGGGGTCGACATCCTCGCCGGCCATGTCATCGAAGAGGTTGTCGACGTCGGGGAAGAAGTCATCGTTGGGGAAGTGGTCGTCGGTGCCCGGATCATCCGTGATGAACCAGCCATTAGTCGCGCAGAGCGCTCCCCAAAAACCCTATCACCCTTCTCCCGTACAGGACTCAAAGAGGTGGGGTTTTGGAGGCCTACTGTCCCGACCTGCGGTGCATGCCGCAAGCCGGGATGGGGAAGATCGCAGGAGCAGCTCAGAGATTGGAACTCGGTGGCGAGAGGAAGAGGAAGTTTTGGTGTGTCTCTCTCGAGAGGAGCGACCTCTCTTTTATAGGCACAAAACAAGCAGGCGAACGGGCAGCAACGGGGGGTGAAATGGAGAGAGGGAGATGAAGTGAAACAGCCAGCAGCCGAAGGGATGCGCCATTCACATTAAGTGTCCACTATAGCAAAATCTTTTCAACTTCCGTGTGACCTTTCGTATACTAGTCGTGTGTGGCAAAAACTTAGACATCGGCTTAGCTCATTCCCACAACCCACGGTGCGTCTTGACGAGGTGTGGCGTGGCGTGGCGAGGCAGGCGGCGGAGGCTGAGCGCGCGTCAATGTCCCTCTTGTTCTCATGCTCATACATGTGGGGAAACAACCTCCCTTATAAGGAGGTCCAACTCCCACCAAACTAGCAATGTGGGACTAAACTTTGGTTCCACCTCTTGCCTTGCACAAATGGGCTGCGTGGGCCTCTACGATTTATTAGGAATTCTGAAACTGCTATTGGGCTGGCCCAAAATAGACAAAATTCCAGCAATCCCCCACCAGATCCCAGAGGCACACAAAATTTGCCTTTGGTTCCAAAACACTGTTTTATATACCGGTACTGTAGTGGAGACTGTTAAGTTGAACTTCCACCTAGAACTCTATGCTACACTAGTAAGCAACTTGAACAGTGGACTGGGCCTTAAACTGCAAGTTTTCTGCGAATCTAGCTTCACACAAAGCCTTGACCGATACTAGGCTACCGTGGGTCTTCCCCGTGGGTGGAGCTTATGCGACATACTCCGAGACCTTTCATGAGTTTACTAGAGAGCACCCTACTCTCATAGATTGCGACGTTTAACAATCAGACTCATATAGGTGTGTTCTTCAAATGATGTTCTGCAGGACAACATCTCTGCTTCAACGAGCCACTTAGAACACATTAAGATATAGATCAACCTGCCATGCAGATTTGGAGAGTATTGCATCTTTCATGGAGTGGTATTGTTAATAGTAAGGATACTCTCCTCTCAGTTGATCAACAGCTTGTCTTCCACATCTAATTCACGGGATCTCCGATCACATACACTAGGTTACCACTGTGAACAACTCATATTGTGGGTCTCATACCCATCTCCTTCAATGCATTATCTATCACATTACATGATAGACCCTTAGTAAAAGGATCTACCAGATTTTTAGACGTTTGGATATAATCCAATGCAATAACTCTGGTGTTTTTCAATTTTCTGACAGACTTTAACCTTCTCTGAACATCAAGTGTTCTCAAATCCATAAAAGTATTCAATCCGATAATAGTGAAACCTCAACGTAAAAACTCAGTTCATCACACCAAGACAGAGAGGGAGAAATACCATATGATCCAACTATATTAACAAAGCTTGTGGTACATCAAGATTGTGCCAAATCAAGAACACGAGAGAGAGAGAGAGAGAGAGAGAGAGAGAGAAAGAGAGGGAGAGAGTGAGAGAGAGAGAGTGAGAGAGAGAGAGAGAAAAAACACATAGCTACTGGTACATACCCACAGCCCCGATGGTGAACTACTCCCTCCTCATCATGGAGACCGCCGGGATGATGAAGATGGCCTCCGGTGATGATTTTCCCCTCCGGTAGAGTGCCGAAACAGGGCTTCAATGGAGATCGCTTCGTTACAGAGTCTTGCGGCGATGGAACAACTCATCTCAGTCAAGTTTCAGTATTTTTTGGAATTTATAGGAATTTTTGGGATCGGTTTCATGTCAGGGGTGCCCACGAGGGAGCGACAAGCCTGCCCGGCGCGCCTTGGGGGGAGGGCATGCACCCTAAGCTTGTCGCATCCTCGTGGCTCTTCTGGTCATTCCACGAAGCTTCAAGGGTCTCTTTTGGTCCATAAAAAATCACCTTAAATTTTTAGCCCATCCTGAGAACTTTTATTTCTGCACAAAAAACAACACCAAGATAGTTCTGCTGAAAACAACGTCAGTCCGGGTTAGTTCCATTCAATCATACCCAAACCATATAAAATTGTTGTATACATGGCATGAATACTTCATAAATTATAGATACGTTGGGGACGTATTAGCATCCCAAGCTTAATTCCTGCTCATCCTCGAGTAGGTAAATGATAAAAGAAATAATTTATGAAGTGTGAACGCCAGCATAGTGCATAAGTTTGATCAATGATAATTTAATCACTTTTCCTAGCATCATAACAGCAACATTTTCTCATAAAACTCACCGTGATAAAGTAGCAATCAATTCACATGTTATGGTTCAAACAATGCATTCTCTTGAAGGTTAACAAGCTATGTTCTTAGTCACCAAACAATTTCAACTCATCTTATTTCCAACAAAGTCTAAGTAAGAGCTCCACATACTCAATTATCATATATTCTTCTATGATTGATAGTACTCAAAGCATATTTTAGAACAAATGGTATCCATCGAACACAGAGAAAGATAGAGGATTAATGTTTCTCCTCCTTAACTCACTTATCATAGAGATAATTGTCAACAATAATAATTCATGATCAAATATCTTTGAATGGCCATATATGCTTGGATCTTACCCCACCACATGATGCTTGCCAACTAAAGAATATGTTGGAATAAGAAATTGACTCAACAAAAATAAAATTAACAAAAAAAGTACAAGATAACCCCTTCACAGAGGGAAGCATGGATTTGCATAGGTGCCAGAGCTCATTGCTTAAAACAGAAATGAATACATTTTGAGTGGTGTGCCTTTCCTATCAATGTCACGACCGAGAATTTTCAATATCTTCCATGCTAAACACATTATAGGCAGTTCCCAAGAGAAAAGGTAAAGTTTACTCCCCCTCAACTATTCAAACACAAGCCATTGCTAGTCGAATCCTCGGGTGCCCTCCATACAATTCTCTTGAGGGCATCACAATTACCAGCCTCTCTCGTGCAATGACAAGTGGATAAACACCCATCGTGAGAATAACCTGCTTAGCATGGAAGATACTGACCACCCCCTGCCGCTCCATGAGCGGCACGGGCACATAAAATAGATGTTTATTTGAAGGTTTTAGAGATGACACATACAAATTTACTTGGAATGGTAGGGTAATACCGTATATAGGTAGGTATGGTGGACACTCATGGAAGAAACTTAGCTCAAGGAATTTTTCTGCACAAGCAGTATTCCCGCTTATTACAGAAATTTTGGCTAGCAAAAGATTCTAAACAAGCACCACATGTTGGAGGATCCATAACAATATATCTTCTATGCAAATATACCCAAACATAACTCATTACGTTGTCTTCCTTGTCCAACTTCAACTAATTTGCTCAATTGAAAATAATTAATGGGTATTTACAATCATAAAAGATGTCCAAGATAATATATTTGTATGTGAAAGTTCTCTTCCATATACTATCTTCATGAATTGCTTGTATGACTAATATTGTGATTGTCAAACTTCAATAGATTTTACTTTCTAAACCAAATGTGAAATATTACTAAGCATATGAAGCATATATAATTTCAGATTTATGATATTCAATTCATTCAACAATTTACTCTTAGGATATAAGTGAAGCACAAGAGTAAATGACAAACTACTCCAAAAGATATAAGTGAAGATCAATTAGTATTCAAACAGTTAAGTAGCTATGTCTCAACAGTGCTAACATAATTGAATTATATAACAATCCCTCAATATGCGATAAAGAAAAATTTCTTATCTAGCGGAGAACATAAGATGAAATTGTTTTAGGGTATGAAACCACCACAAAGTTATCTTTTCCGATCAATCTATTGAGCCATATCGTGGCAATCCAGTAGTTAAGGGGATGGGTGCAAGGTCAAAGAACTAGTGGTGCTGCTCAAAAATATAGAGCCATTCTAGCACTTCGTGGGTGACCAAATGATGAAGACCCTACTGTTGACCGGCAACGAACGCTGAGTAGCCTCCAGCGACACAAATGCCGGACGAACCCTAGCTAGGTCTCTCTTTCTCACACCCCCCACCCACCCCCCCCCCACACACACAATCGGGCATACAGATGTGGGTGAAGATGAGGAGCACTGGACACAAGATTTTCCGACGAACGCCTTGCTGTACGAATGGCGTTTCTTTCTTCCTTAAGTGCAAATTCAGCTCGGCAACAGACCACCGTGGATCAGTACTGGGGGGAGGGGTTTTATACCCGGTGCACATACAAACAACTTGGCCACTAACGGCCTTCATGCATCTAATAACAAACTAGCATGGGCGGCCCAGTCCATGCGATCAACTATCCTGCCTTTTAGCTAGCTAACTAACCAAGAAAAGTTTTCGGCTAGGGTTTTCTCGTGTCGCCGGCGCAACCGTCTGATGTCTACAACGCAACCTTTCTTCTTGTAGACTCGTGTTGGGCCTCCAAGCGCAGAGTTTTGTAGGAGAGTAGCAAATTTCCCTAAAGTGGATGACCTAAGGTTTAGCAATCTGTGGGAGGCATAGGATGAAGATGGTGTCTCTCAAACAACCCGGCAACCAAATACAAGAAATCTCTTGTGTCCCCAATACACCCAATACAATGGTAAATTGTATAGGTGCAGCAGTTCGGCGAAGAGATGGTGATACAAGTGTAGTATGGATAGTAGATATAGTTTTTTGTAATCTGAAAATATAAAAACAGCAAGGTAACTAGTAACAAAAGTAAGCAAAAACGGTATTACAATGCTTGAAAACAAGGCCTAGGGTTCATACTTTCACTAGTGCAAGATCTCTCAACAATGATAACATAATTGGATCATATAAAAATCGCTCAACGTGCAACAAAGAATCACTCCAAAGTTCCTATCGCGGAGAACATAAGTTGAAATTGTTTGTAGGGTACGAAACCACCTCAAAGTTATTCTTTCTGATCAATCTTTTGAGCTGTTCCTATATGTGTCACGAACAACCCTAGAGTTCGTACTAAAATAACACCATATGACATGCATCAATCAACCCTAATGTCGCGTCACACAATTTCAGATTTGTAATATTCAATCCAACACAAAGAAATTCAAAGAGTACCCCAAGATTTCTATCATAGAAAGGAATATGAAAATGCGTATCAACCCCTATGCATAGATTACCCCTATGTCACCACGGGAATCCGCAAGTTGATAACCGAAACATACATCAATTGAATCAATAGAACATCCCATTGTCAACACGGATATCCCATCGCAAGACATATTCAAGTGCTCTCACATCCAAAAGATTCAATCCGACATAACAAAACCTCAAAGGAAAAGATTCAATTCATCAAAAGAAAGTAGAGAGGGAAGAACACCATAAGATCCAACTATATTAACAACGCTCGCGGTACATCAAGATCATGCCAAATCAAGAACACGGGAGAGCGAGATCAAACACATAGCTCCTGGTACATACCCTTAGCCCTGAGGGTGGACTACTCCCTCCTCGTCATGGTGGGCGCCGGGATGATGAAGATGGCCTCCGGTGATGATTTCCCCCTCCAGCAAGGTGCCGGAACAGGGTCCCGATTCAGTTTTCATGGATACAGAGGCTTGCGGTGGCGGATATTCTCATCTAGGGTTTGGAGATATATAGGAATTTTTGGAGTCGGTCTCACCTCAAGTGGGGTCCACGAGGCAGCGACAAGCTCGCCACAGGTGCCCTGGGGGTAGGGCGTGCCTAGCGAGCTTGTCATGTCCTCGTGGGTCTTGTGGTCCTTCCTCGAAGCTTCGGGGGTCTCTTTTGGTCCACAAAAAATCATCGTAATTTTTCAGCCCATTCCGAGAACTTTTATTGCTGCACAAAAAACGACACCATGGTAGTTCTGCTGAAAACAGCGTCAGTTTGGTTTAGTTCTAATCAAATCATACCAAAACCATATAAAATTGTAATAAACATGGCATGAATACTTCATAAATTATAGATACATTGGAGACGTATTAGCATCCCCAAGCTTAATTCCTGCTCGTCCTCAAGTAGGTAAATGATAAAAGAAATAATTTATGAAGTGTGAATGCTAGCATAGTGCATAAGTTTGATCAATGATAGTTCCAAACACTTTTCCTAGCATCGTTAGATATCATAAACAGTAGTTCATCTCATAAAACTTATCATGATCAAGTAGCAAGCTATTCACAAGTTAAAGTATAGACCATAAACTTTCTTGAGAACTAACAAACTATGTTCTCAGTCATCAAACAATTGCAATTCATCTTATTTTCAGGAAGGGACTTTGTAAGAGCTTTGGTTTAGAAAATTCCACATACTCAACTATCATATAGTCTTCCATGATTGCTGACACTCAAAGCATATTTTTAGAACACAGGGAAAGATAGGGGCTTAATGTTTCGCCTCCCAACTTATTTCTCATAGAGATAATTATCAACAATAATAACTCATGATCAGCTATATTCAACTGGATATATGTGCCTGGATCTTTCCCCACCACATGATGCTTTGAAAGAGAAAAAAAATGGAATAGAGAAGAACACTATTGACTCTTGCATAAAGTTAAATACATAAAGTAAAAGATAGACCCTTCGCAGAGGGAAGCAGAGGCTGTCATGCGCTTTTTATTATTGGATGTGAAGATCTTAATGCAAAGGAACGTCACTTTATATTGCCCCTTGTGATAGCGACCTTTATTATGTACTTCGTCGCTTTTATTTCTTCACCATCACAAGTTCGTTAAAAGCTTATTTTCCCTTAAAATAAAAGATCATACATATTTAGGAGAAATTTTTATTGCTTTTTGCACCAATGAGAACTTACTTGAAGGATCTTATTCAATTCATAGGTAGTTATAGTGGAATCTCATGGCAAGAAACTGGGTTTAAGGGTTTTTGGATGCACAAGTAGAATTTCTAATTAGTACGAAAATTTGGCTAGCAAAAGATTATGAGCAGGCACCACATGTTACATGATCCATGACAATATAACTTCTATGTGAATATAAACAAACATAACTCATTACGTTGTCTTCCTTGTCCAACATCAACTACTTGATCAAGTTTGGAAATAGTTAATGGGGCTCACAATCATATAAGATGCCCAAGATAGTATATTTATATGTGAAACATCTCTTACTTCAATATTCTTTCATGAATTGTTCAAGTGACCAATGCTGTGTTTGTCAAATTTCAATAAATTTTACCACCTATAGTTCTTATATGTGAAGTCATTATTCCCCATGGGACAAGCATATGAAACATATAAATTGGGATTTATGATATTCAATTGTTTCAACAATTCACTCTTAGGATATAAGTGAAGCACACGAGTAAATGACAAACTACTCAAAAAGATATAAGTGAAGATCAAATGAGTAGTTAAGTAAATAGGTAGCTATGTGAAGACTCTCTCTCATTTCAAAATTTCAGATGATGGTACTTTATTAAAGAAGCAAGCGAAGCAAAATAAAATGACATTTCAAGGATAGCACACATCATGTGAATAAGCAAAAACTTAGGTTCAACCGAAGGTAACCGATAGTTCTTGATGAAGAAAGGTGGGATGCCTACTGGGGCATCCCCAAGCTTAGATGCTTGAGACTTCTTGAAATATTAAATTGGGATGCCTTGTGTTGGATATATAAGCAATTTACCGAATGATTTTATTAACAGAAATACTAGATAAAACATGACTATTATAGCAGGGATAAAACAAGTCATGCAATCTGACAGAGAGAAGGTAAATGGCATCTGCATATATGAACTAGAACGGAACATATCTAGAGCGGACACTAGAGCAAGAAACTGTGGCAGAACCTCAAACAGAGAGAGTATGAGAACATACGGAATAGCGTAGAAGCACTGGTCTTCGGGTCGACGTCCTCGCTAGCCATGTCATCGAAGAGGTTGTCGACGTCGGGGAAGAAGTCGTCGTTGGGGAAGTGGTCGTCGGTGTCCGGATCATCCGTGATGAGCCTGTCATTAGTCGCGCAGAGCGCTCCCCAAAAACCTTATCACCTTTCTCCCGTACAGGACTCAAAGAGGTCGGGTTTTGGAGGCCTACTGTTCCGACCTGTGGTGCACGCCACAAGCCGGGATGGGGAAGATCGCAGGAGCAGCTCAGAGATTGGAACTCGGTGGTGAGAGGAAGAGGAAGTTCTGGTGTGTCTCTCTTGAGAGGAGCGACCTCTCTTTTATAGGCACAAAACAAGCAGGCGAACGGGCAGCAATGGGGGGGTGAAATGGAGAGAGGGAGATGAAGTGAAACAGCCAGCAGCCGAAGGGATGCGCCGTTCACATTAAGTGTCCACTATAGCAAAATCTTTTCAACTTCCGTGTGACCTTTCGTATACTAGTCGTGTGTGGCAAAAACTTAGACATCGGCTTAGCTCATTCCCACAACCCACAGTGCGTCATGACGACGCGTGACGTGGCGTGGCGAGGCAGGCGGCGGAGGAGGCGCGCGTGTCAATGTCCCTCTTGTTCTCATGCTCATAGATGTGGGGAAACAACCTCCCTTATAAGGAGATCCAACTCCCACCAAACTAGCAATGTGGGACTAAACTTTGGTTCCACCTCTTGCCTTGCACGAATGGGCTGCTTGGGCCTCTATGATTTATTAGGAATTCTGAAACTGCTATTGGGCTGGCCCAAAATAGACAAAATTCCAGCAATCCCCCACCAGATCCCAGAGGCACACAAAATTTGCCTTTGGTTCGAAAACATTGTTTTATATACCGGTACTGTAGTGGAGACTGTTAAGTTGAACTTCCACCTAGAACTCTATGCTACACTAGTAAGCAACTTGAACAGTGGACTGGGCCTTGAACTGCAAGTTTTCTGCGAATCTAGCTTCACACAAAGCCATGACCGATACTAGGCTACCATGGGTCTTCCCCGTGGGTGGAGCTTATGCGTCATACTCCGAGACCTTTCATGAGTTTACTAGAGAGCACCCTACTCTCATAGATTGCGACGTTTAACAATCAGACTCATATAGGTGTGTTCTTCAAATGATGTTCTGCAGGACAACATCTCTGCTTCAACGAGCCAGTTAGAACACATTAAGATATAGATCAACCTGCCATGCAGGTTTGGAGAGTATTGCATCTTTCATGGAGTGGTATTGTTAATAGTAAGGATACTCTCCTCTCAGTTGATTAACAGCTTGTCTTCCACATCTAATTCATGGGATCTCCGATCACATAGACTAGGTTACCACTGTGAACAACTCATATTGTGGGTCTCATACCCATCTCCTTCGATGCATTATCTATCACATTACGTGATAGACCCTTAGTAAAAGGATCTACTAGATTTTTAGACGTTTGGATATAATCCAATGCAATAACTCTGGAGTTTTTCAATTTTCTGACAGACTTTAACCTTCTCTGAACATGTCTTGATGACTTCATGTTATCCTTTGAGCTGCTTACTTTCGTGATCACAGTCTGATTGTCGCAGTTCATAAGGATACCCGGTACAGGTTTCTCAACAACTGGCAAGTCATTCAAGAGCCGACGAAGCCAATCTGCTTCAACCGTAGCTGTATCTAGTGCTGTGAGCTCTGCTTCCATTGTTGACATCGTTAAGATGGTCTGCTTGCAAGACTTCCAAGAAACAATGCCACCTCCATGAGTGAATACATATCCGCTCATGGCCTTTATCTCATCAGCATCTGAGATCCAGTTTGAGTCACTATAGCCTTCAAGCACCTTTAGATACCCAGTATAGTGAATTCCATAATTCATAGTGCCTTTCAAATAATGCATAACTCTTTCTAGAGCTTTCCGATGCACATCTATGGGTTTTGAGACAAACCGGCTCAGTTTGCTAACAGCAAAAGAGATGTTAGGTCTTGTAGCACTGGCTAATTCTTCGATTCTTTTGAAGCAACACGCTAGCATCATATGGTGTTGGAGACGGTTTGAAGTCACTGTAGCCAAACTGACTCAAGATCTTTTCCACATAGTGAGATTGAAGCAATGTAATCCCACCATCATCGTCTCTCAACATCTTGATGTTGAGAATAACATCAGCCACTCCTAAATCCTTCATCTCAAAAGAATGAGATAGGAAATCCTTGACCTCCTTAATAACATTCAGATTTGTTCTGAAAATCAGTATGTCATCAACATACAAGCAAAGGATAACTCCCTATAACACCCTAGTTTTTGGCCCTTTCTTTTTCATTTTGATTTGTTTGGTTTTTGCTCTAATTTTCTTTTTGGAGCAGTTTTGTGGACTTGAAACCTGGGAGATCATCCTCATTTCTTCTCTCAAGTGGTTTATCATTCCCAAATCTCTCCCAAGGTCATGCCATTTTCCATTCTAGCCCAACTACCAAATTCTTTTTCTCAGGAATATTCCTTTTTCTATTAAAGGAATAACCCTATATTTCTGTCTTCCACAAAATTCCAAAATAATTCTCATAAATTGTTTGGATCATATAGGCCCCAAATATGTCAAAACTTTCCTTTTTCTAGCCCAATAAAAATTCACCAATATTCATTCTTCAATTCTGTCTAGAGTGGCACTTTGTGAAGGAAGTGCCACATATCCTTTCTTGTTTGCTTCCAAACTTTTTGGGCATTCTTTTATGTTCAAATCATTGCCACATGATAAAATTCAACTCCATTTGCCTAGTGAATCTTCCCTAGTGATTTTTCAAAGTTTCTGTTCAAATAGAAGCTTTGTGAAGGAAGTACTAGCTAGGGCTATCCAAATGAGTTGAAATTTTGCAAGCTCCTTCATGTGCTCATATCATCACCCTCCTTCATATTTCAGCTCCATACAACTATCTATGTGAGCACACCTTCAAATTTTGTTTCTGTTAATATTTTCAGTTTGTGAAGCAAGTATAATTTATATTGCTTCATTAATTCTAAAAAATTACCAGATCATGATCCTACCCCTATATCTTCTCTCCACCAAATTTGGGATCATTTCATTAAGCCAGTTTATCTCCAAAATTATCACAAGTTTCTGGACAGAGAGGATATCTGTGAAGGAAGTACCATTTTGGCAAGTCCAATTGGTATGAAATTTTTACATTCACTAAGTGCTAATGCACTACTGGAAACAGAGAATTTGCCATCAGCCAGTTCTTTGTCGCCTGTTAGCGGACGGCAAAGAAGGCCTTTGCCATCCGCTTCTAATAAACGGATGGCAAAGAACTGGCTAACGGCAAAGATCCTGTTTGCCATTAGCCAGTTCTTTGCCGTCGGCTGGCTGACGGCAAAGAATCTTTGCTGTCCATTGGCGGACGGCAAAATGGTGGGTGGGGTCCAGTGGAGGCCCAAACCCAAATGGCCCACCAGCCCCCCCTATTTGTCGTCTGCTAGCGGACGGCAAAGAACGTGCCCACTAACGGTCTCTAACGTCCACCCCTCTCTCTCCCCGGCCCCACCCCTCTCTCTTCCCCTCTCACTCCACCCGCACGCCCCCGCGCCCGCACCGCCGCCGCCCCACCACCCTCACTGCCCCGGAGCCCCCCGCCCCCGCCGTCCCGTCACCCCTGCCACCCGCCGCACAGCACCGCCGCCGCCCCACCACCCTCCCTGCCCCGGATCCTCCCGCACCCGTCGCCCCTGCCGTCCGACGCCCCAGCCCCAGCCGGCCCGTCGCCCACGCCGCCCCGTCACCCCCGATCCCCATCGCCCCCGCCCCCGCCGCCCGGGAGCCGCCACCGCGCGATGCCACCCGCCCCCATCCTCCCTGCCCCGGAGCCCCGGAGGCCCTGCCCCCGTCACCCTAGGCCGCCCCCGCCCCCGTCGACCCAGGCCGCCCCGCCCCGCCCTCCTCCTCCACCGCCGCTCGGTCGCCACGGCCGCCCCGGCCCCCTCCTCCACCGCCGCCCGTCACCACCGCTGCCCTCTCTCTGGTGAGCCCCACCGCTGCCCTAGATCTCTCCTTTTTTCCTTCTTTTTTATGTTTTTTAGATTTACATTAGTTTAGGCTTAGTTTAGATTAATTTTAGTTTGGTTGACGGCAAAAACAATAATGCTATGTTACTCATCTTTCGATTTCAATGTGCAGTTGCTTCATCGTTGCGAGGGTCTGGTGTTCGACGAGCTCTGCCCATGCGTTCGTGGATGAGCACAAATGACATCTCCTCCTCTCCCCTTAATTATTTGCTCTGTTCCGGCCTTCGTGCCGATGACACTAGCTAGGTAACTACAGTCGCGTAACCAGTATGTGTATCCCGTCCGAAAGGGTTGCATCGATAAATATGCATTCAGTTGCATATTTATCACCGTAACTCATTCGGATTGTCCAGCGATTTTCACGGACAGCCCGAGTATGTGTAGATTGAGTACGTTCTCCATGCTCTACCCCATTCCGAGACAAAATTTCGTCAGCGCCCCCCTGTTGTTCTCCGGATGCAAATTCTCCCGGCTTTTTGCCAAGACGTGTATAAGGAGAACAGCGGGGAGGTGCTGCCGAAATTTTGTCTCGGAATGGGATAGAGCATGGAGAACGTACTCAATCTACACATACTCGGGTGGGATTAGGACCTATCTTTACCTATTAGAGTGTAGGTTGCATGGACGTAATAAAATTGACAAACTAGATGAACTGATGAATATACATGCTGAATTATATATATTTTATTGTCTGTCTAGTAGCTAAGCAAGATGAGTGATCGTGCGTGGATGTATACCGGTCGCACTAGTCAGAAAGAGATTACCAATGAATGGTTAACAAAAACCAAGGGATTTGTGAAAGCCGCATTTGTAAATGGCCAGAGGAAAAACTGGTGCCCCTGTGTCCGGTGCAAGAACAGGGAAAAGAGGAGACAGGATGAAATGGGCAAACACCTGCAGAAGAGTAGTTTTACGCCCGGTTATATGATGTGGGCATTTCATGGTGAGTCTGCCCAACGTGCCAGAGCTGAGGTGGTTCATTGTCGCACCGACCAGCATGGTACCGGGATGGGAGATATGGTGCAAAACTTTGATGATGCTCGGGATTCGGACGAAGAGATGGAGGAATCTGCAAAGGCCTTCAATGACATGTTGGAGTCTTCAAAATGTCCGCTTCACGAGCACACTGAGCTTTGTCAGCTAGATGCCATCTAACAAATAATGGCTCTGAAGGCTCAATTCAACTTGGGCAGAGAATGCTATGACGCGATGATGACAGTATTTGGACGCTTTCTACCCAAAGGCCATGTACTGCCTGCAAACCTATACCAGTCAGACAAAATCCTCCGTGCTCTTAAGACGCAGACCAAAATCCCAGTTAATGTTCTTCGGTATATGCCAATCGTACCAAGACTTCAACGTCTTTTCATGGTCGAAGAGACGACCAGACAGATGACATGGCATAAAGAGGGCAAAAGAACTGAACTAGATGCAGATGGGAATCTGATGATGGTACACACATCGGATGGTGAAGCGTGGAAGCACTTCGATGCATTATATTCGGAAAAAAGGCAGATCCAAGGCATCCTCGAGTCGGCATCAGCACGGATGAGTTCAGTGTGTTTGGTCTGACGGCAACCCAATACAGTTGTTGGCCCGTATTTGTCTTCCAAATAATCCCCCCCCCCCGCGGACAGATTATGCAAAGAAAGAACATTTTTCTGACGTTGATAATTCCAGGGCCGAACTATCCGGGGAAGAATATGAATGTGTACATGCAGTCGCTTAAGGACGAATTGCAAGAAGCTTGGGATAATGGGTTCAAGACATACGACGCCTTTAACAAATAGAAATTCATGATGCGTGTCTGGTACATGTACTCAACGCATGACTTGCCGGCGTATGCGCTATTCGTTGGATGGTGTGTGCATGGAAGGTTCCCGTGCCCCACATGCAAGGCAGCTCTTGAGTTTCGTTGGCTGCAGGCGGGTCGCAAGTTTTCTTCCTTCTACTTGCATAGACAGTTCCTAGATCCTCGCCATAAGTTCAGGAAAGACAAGAAGAACTTCATGAAAGGTAGAGTTGTCAAAAACTCTGCACCACCTTCGTTTGCATGCAAAGAGACCCTGGATCAGTTAGACGCTCTCGAGCCAGATCCAGAGCGTCCAGGGTATTTCAAGGGGTATAATTCGAAACACGCCTGGACTCACAAGACATGCTTGTGGGATCTGCCTTATTTCAAAGACCTCCTTTGCCCACACAACATCGATGTGATGCACACTGAAAAGAATATCCCCGAGGCACTTTTTGGTACATTGTTCGGCATAGACGGGAAGTCAAAGGATAATACTAAGGCTAGAGTAGATCAGGAGGCGCTATGTGATAGACCGTTACAAAACATGCAAGAACCGAAAGGAAAGCAAAATTGGACAAAGCCAAAGGCTTGGTTCAATCTTGGAAGGCCAGCTATGAGGGAAATTATCTTGTGGGTGAAAATGCAGTTGATGTTCCCCGATGGTTATGCAGCGAATCTAAAGAGGGGAGCGAGTCTTGACAAATTGAAAATATTTGGTCTCAAGAGTCATGATTGGCACATATGGATTGAGCGGGTAATGCTGGTGATGTTGTGTGGCTTCATCCCTGAGGATGAATGGCTAGTACTGACAGAGCTGAGCTATTTCTTCCGTGTTCTTTGTGCGAAAGATCTATCGCCTGCCGTGCTAAAAGAAATGGAAGAGTTGGCGCCAGAGTTGATCTGCAAGTTAGAGAAGATCTTTCCACCGGGCTTCTTTAATCCAATGCAACACTTGATTTTGCATCTCCCGACCGAGGCAAGATTGGGGAGCCCGTGCAAAATCGTTGGTGCTACGCAACTGAGAGGATGCAGAAGACGCTCCGAGCAAAATGTAAAAATAAACGTCGAATTGAAGCATCGATGGCCGAGGCATTCATTACTGAGGAGGCGGCAAACTTCGTGACAGCACACTACGAAGCCAAAAATCGTCATTTGCATAATCCGAAGCCTCGGTACAATGCTGGCGACCATAAATCCAACCTCAGCCTATTCAAAGGGAATCTCGCACCAGCCGGTGCTTCGAAACCAATATCGTTAGATGTCGAAGAATGGCGGACCATTTCGTTGTATATCTTCACCAACCTAACAGAAGTGCGGCCATACATTGAGTAAGTTCTCGCGTACATTGTTTCACAACTTCTAATTCCTTTGAACTGTTCTTATTCCCGGATATTTTTTGATACAGTCGATACATCACCTGTTTCTCAGATGGACCGGTGATCCAAAAGGAATCCATCGAAGAGTATGAGCTTCTGGCAAAGCAAGGAGCCGGCTTTCCCGGTTTCATCTCTTGGTTCAAACAAATGGTAATTTCCATTAGACCGTTCTCTTTTCTTCGTCTAATTTGCGGCTAATGAAACAATCCTTTCGTATTAAACTTGTGGGCTAATTCAGAGTCTATGGACGCCGAATTGAGACAAGTCGCTAATGGTTTTGACTTTAAGGTCCGTTCATTTGAAAAATACGACATCAATGGGTATCGCTTTCGTACCTACGGCAAAGAGCTATCTATGGCCGACCGAAAGTCTACAAATTGTTGTGTCTCTGCTATCAACGATGGAGGTATCGAGTATTATGGGAGAGTTGAAGCAATTTATGAACTTCTATTCTATGGTCAAAATGCACCGAATGTTGTAGTCTTCAAATGTTACTGGTTCCAGCCGAAGGAGACTAGAAGGACTCACGAACATATAGGGCTAGTCGAAATAAAACAAAGCACCCATTTAGATGTTCCCGATGTCTATATTACGGCTCAACAGGCGACCCAAGTTTTCTATCTACCGTGGGCCTGCCAAACTGATCCAAATCTGAATGGTTGGGATGTTATTTATGAAGCGCCGCCACGTGTTATACCACCTCCCCCCAATGAAGAGGATTATGAACCTCACATTAACCCAGACACATATGAAGGTGAATTCTTCCAAGAAACACGTCTTTCCAAAAAATGCTTCAAGAAACGCTCTACTTCACACCAGAACATTGAAGTAGACAGCGACAGTGAACCCGACTTAACCCCTGAGCCGGAACAAGAAGAGCCTGAACAAGAAGAGGTTACTGCTGCAGATGACTTGTCAATGCTTGACCGATTACGTAAAGGTGTCCTTCCACATGTTGATGCTGCTGAACCCGATGAGCACTTCATTCATGATAGTGATGATGATGATGCATTTATTGATCCCAGAGCATATATTGAACCCGACGATCCAGATTATTATTAGATATTCATTTTTTTATGTTGTACTTGATTTATATAATTACTTGTATGATTGTATGATTTATATAGTTACTTGTATAATTTTCTTACTTTGTATGATTGTTTGTTATACATAGTGCCATGGACTTGATATCCGTCCCCGTCGGCCCTCACCCGCTTTATGATTCAGATGTGGTAAATTCTCTTTTATAACTATTTGTTGCATTTCGCATTTATGACAATTATGGCCATCAAGTTGACATAGAGATATTTTTATCTAGGAGGTATGTGAACCGGAAATTGCAACCGACCCTCTTGTCGAGAAGTTGAATTTAGTTGAAAAACAAAATGAGTATTTGATAGAAAATATTAAAAGAATTGAAGAAGAGAAGATGAAATTGGAGTTGTATGTTGCCGATGTCGTCCATGATCACAAGATGAAGATGAATGCAATGCGCTTGAAGATGGATGCAATGCACTTGAAGATTAAGAAGATTAGAAAATATGCCATTGATAATGAGGCTTGGTATCATTATGCCGTTACATCAATTGTTACCTTACTTGCGATCTTCATTGCATTTGTTGTGATGAGGGTAAGTTTTCTCTAGTGTTTTGCTTAACAAATGCATACTTACCTTATTTTCCTCCTAAATGGCATAATTACCTAAGTTAGATAAACAATGAGCTATACTTACGTAAGTTGGCTCAAAAATGGCATCATCACCTAGGTTAGCACAAAAATGACCAATACTTACCTTATTTTTCTCCAAATTGACATAATAAGCTTAGTTGGCCAAAAATGGCATAATTACCTATGTTAGCTCTAAAATGACACAAATAAGGAATATCAAGAAGAAAAACAAGAAAGAGAAGAAAAAGAAAGAATAGAAGAAGAAAGAGAAGAAAAAGAAAGAATAAGAGAAGAAGAATGAGAATGAGGAGGAAAGGGATAAAAAGATAGAAGAGAAGAAAGAAGAGAAAAGAAGAAGAAGAAGAAGATTCTAGTCTTCTTCTTCTTCTTCTTCTTCTTCTAACTTTCTTACTCCCATTTTTGCAGGTTTGATTCACTTCATGGAAGCGGCATTGATGGACTACTAGTGTTTAGTTCTTGTTTTCATTTGTATTGATGAACAATGTGAAACTATGTATGTATATATATGGATGAACTCCGTGAAACTATGAATGTATTGGATCTTTTAATACCCTATGTGTTCTGTTGCATTGATGGACTGCTAGATGTTTGATACATGGGCTAGTTTGATGTTGAAACTATATATATCGTATATATCTTTTGAAAATGCAGGGATATAACAGAAAACAGAAAAAACAGCAACAATACAGGCAGTTAGCCGTCCGCCGCCGACGGCAAAGGGCTCTTTGCTGTCCGCCATGGACGACAAAGAGGCCACGTGGCAGCAAACTATGCAACCTGGGAGCAACCCATTTGGTCATTTTGCCGTCGGTGGCCGACGGCAAAGAGCTGGGTCTGCTGACGCATCTGCTGACGTTAGGGCTGGACAGTTTTCCGTCCGCGGGCTGATGGCAAAGGCTGCCATTACCACCTAACGTGACTGACGCATGTATTTGCCGTCCATGTTCTTTGCTGTCAGCCGCCGACGGCAAAGGTCCTTTGCCGTTCGCTTTCGGGAAACAAACGACAAAGAACATGTTTACCGTCGCTTTCTTTGCCGGGCAGGTTTGCCGTCGGTGCCGGACGGCAAAGAGCTTTACCGTCCGCTTTTGGTGCCTTTGCCGACGGAAAATAAGCTGATTCCTGTAGTGATGCTTTGGTCCGGTTCTCTATTAAAAGGAGGCCTTAATATCCCTTAGTTTCCATTAGGACCCCGCTGCCACGGAAGGGTAGGACAAAAGATGTCATGCAAGTTCTTTTCCATAAGCATGTATGACTATATTCGGAATACATGCATACATTATATTGATGAATTGGAGCTAGTTCTGTGTCACCCTAGGTTATAACCGTTGCATGATGAATGCCATCTGACATAATTATACATCATTGATCCATAGCCTACGAGCTTTTCACATATTGATCTTTGCTATGTTACTTTTCCGTTGCCACTGTTACAATTGCTACAAAACTACTACTGTTACTTTTGCCACTGTTATCGTTACTTCAATACTACTTTGCTACTAAATACTTTGCTGCAGATATTAAGTCTTTCAGGTGTGGTTGAATTAACAACTCAGCTGCTAATACTTGAGAATATTCTTTGGCTCCCCTTGTGTCGAATCAATAAATTTGGGTTGAATACTCTACCCTCGAAAATTGTTGCGATCCCCTATACTTGTGGGTTATCATCGAGCACCTTCTTAATTAGCTAGTAGCTCTAGAAATAGCTCTAACTAGCTGGGGAGAGAGAGAGAGCTAGGGAGAGAGAGGGAGGAGAGGGAGGGCATTAATGGAAGGGGGTGGTGGAGGGCAAATAAGAGGGGAGGGAGGGCATTAATGGAGGTGGTGGTGGACGGGCAAAGAAGAGGGGGAGGAGGGGCAAAGAAGAGGGGGTGGAGGAGGGGCAAAGAAAGAAAGAGGGAGAAGGGAGTGCATTAACGAGGGGGTGGTGGAGGGGCAAAGAAGAGGGGGAGGAGGGGGAGCATTGAAAGGAATAAGCAAGTGCAAGGAGAGGGGGAGAAAGGAAGGGGGAGGAAGAAGAGGGGAGGAAGAAGGGGGGGAAAGGTGGTAGGTATTTTGGCTGGCGACCATAGCAGTAGCGCTGGTCACCAATGCGCGCTACTGCTATGGTCGCCAGCCAAAAATATCTACTGCTAAGTTCTACTAGCTATAGCGCGGGGTGGAAAAACACACTACTGGTAAAAGTATACACATAGAAGAAATAGCAGTAGCGCATTTCGTACAACAGGCGCTATAGATCCTGAAGTAATAGTAGTATGGGTGTGACGACCCCGGCTTAATCGTGCACTAACCATACACGCAAATGTACATGATCAAGCCTAAGGACTCACTTGAAGATATCACAACACAACTCTAAAACATAAATAAAGTCATACAAGCTTTATATTACAAGCCAGGGCCTCGAAGGATCGAATACATACCTCGATGGCACACAAGCGTCAACAGAAGCATAAGATATCTAAGTACAGATATATTACAGAAACATAGATAGGCCTTTAAGAAGGTGGGGCAAATCAAAAGCTACGATCGAAAGGCGCAGGCCTCCTGCCCGGGACCCTCTGAACCTACTCCTGGTCGTCGGTCGGCTCCTCGTAGTAGTACTCGCCGGGAGGGTAGTAGTAGTAGCCGTCAGCGGGGGCAGTGGTCTTAGGGGCTGGACGTATCAAAAGGAATATGGGGAGAAACAGAAATCAAAGCAAACGTGAGTACTCATCCGAAGTACTCAGCAAGCAAGGATCTACACTACATATGCAACATTATCAAAGGGAGGCTGTATATGTGGACTGGGCTGCAGAAATGCGAGAATAGAGGGGAAAGCCTAGTCCTATCGAAGACTAGCATCTTCAACATCTTCAGCGGTCTTGCAGCATTAGAAGAGTGCAGATTAGCATAATGTAAAGTAGTAGTAGTATCATCAACCTCACCCAGGGATCCTTCCTCGACTCCCTGCGAGAAAGCAATCCTAGAGCCATACTATCCAGTTATCATCTCAAGTATCAGTTCTAGTTGTACTGATCGGGATACAACTCCGAGTGTCCGTTACCGTAGGATAGGCTATCGATAGATGTTTTCTTCCCTGCAGGGGTGCACCAACTTACCCACCACGCTCGCTTAACTCCGGCCGGACACACTTTTCTGGGTCATGCCCAGCCTCGGTCAAACGATACGCCACAATCCGACCTAGGCTTAACAGAGAGGTCAACACGCCGGACTAAACCTATGCCCCCAGGGGTCTTGGGCCATCGCCCCGGGAACTCCTGCATGTTACGTTCACGGCCGAGAGCAGACCTAGCCCCCCTTATACAAGCGCAGGGCGTTACCAGTCCAACTCGGCGCGCGCCGCTCCTCGCTGACGTCTATTAAGCTTCGGTTGATGTATACGACGCAGAACGCCCATACTATTCCCACGTGATGGTTAGTGCTATCAGGCCATAGGCCCCTCGGATCAAATATCCAAACCATTAGTGGATTAGGAGCGCGCGGAAACGAGCAGAGACTCATGATCGATGTGACCCCGTCACCCCGTCTCGAGGACTTGCGGCAAGGGCTAAGAATGCCCGGCCACACCTCGTATTCATCTCTCGGGCACCCTCTAGGTCCACCCGACTTCACATCTCTCGCAATTACGCACGCGCGGGTACCCCTCAGGTCCGACCCGTATTTAGTAACATGGTTCAGTGTAAAATCATAGTAACAATAGTAACCATGTGTCTAACACCAAGGGGGAACCCTGAGGAATCACCCTCAATGGAATTCCACCTGATGTTATCGTCAAGGTGAACGAAGGAGGAATCACCCTCGTGGTCCACTCTTTGAGGAGTTGCACGACAGTGTCGTTACCGGGAGTGGAGAAGGTGGAATCACCCTCGATGACCACAACCGATTAACTAACCTACAAGGTTAACATCAAAAGTGCTGACGAGGTATCACCCTCGGCACTCGATAGTAACCCAGTAGTGTCGAGCTACTATGGGGGAAGTGATGTGCAGTGCCGGGGCCTGGTCTTCGATCCCGTTGATCGGGTCTTCTGATAATCCAGCGGGGCAGTCGGGACAAAGTGGGGGTCTCTGATGTGTCTCTACCCAGCCTATACTAAACAGTTTAGGATAAACAGGTAGGTAACAACAGCAGGTTACAATAAACAGGCTATTCAGCAGAAATAGGATAACAGTAACAACAGCAACTTCTAATGCAAGCATAAGAGAGAAGAGAATAGGCAATATCGGAATGCTCAAAAGGGGGTTGCTTGCCTGGTTGCTTTGCAAACACCAACGGGTCTTCGACGAGGTAGACGATCATCGGGTCATCATCGGTCTCGGGGTCTGTTGAGAGAGAAGAGGGGGAAGAAACAATAAATTACAAATCAATCTAAGCATCACAAAACGTAACAAGGCAGATACGCGGTGCAAGGGGAGACCTAACAAAGGGCTACATGTTGCAGACGGAGCGAGGAAACATCCGGAGATATTTTACCAGCTCCAGGCAATTTTTGGTCAGATGAACCGGAGGGGAAAGTTCCATGTTCGTCATGCTAGAGGCATGTGACAGGTATGAGGAGTGCATATTCGGATTTCTCTCATTTTTCTGATCGTTTTTCATATATAATTTATTTTCATCCGAGCTACGGTTATTTTTCTATGAATTTCCAAAGTTTTAATCATTTTCAGGAATTCTCTGGAATATTATTAAATCCGATAATAATGGGGTAAAATGCTAAGTGCACCCACTGAAACATACACAGCAGTGTGTTGTGTGTCTAACAGTGGGGCCCGGTCAAAGCTGACGCAGCAGCCGGCTTGACCGCGCTGACTGGTCAAAATGGGGCCCACTGGACCCACCTGCCAGTGACTGGGCTTGCCCAGTCAGCAGGTTGACTGGGTCAACGGGTCCAGTGGGACCCGCGTGTTGGTGACTCCATTTCTTTTAACCGCTTTATTAGTTCTAACTTAATCCGGCTACTAATTAGGTGGGGCCACATGTCAGTGGGGTTAATACTTTGGTTATTGGTTAACCTAATGCCTAACCTAATTGCTACAGTAACCGGGCCCATTTGTGAGTGGGATTAGTGCCAGAGGCTGACACGTGGCATCCCAGAGTTCAAAACTCCGGCGCGCGCGCCGGCGCTGCTCCGGCGAGCGGCAGAGAGGGCGCCGCCGCTCGGATCTGTCGCATACACGACCAAAACGCATGCCGCGGCCTCCAAAATGATCAGCGCGTCGGGCCGCATCCGACAGAGCAACGATCGCAAGCCGGGGAGGCCGTATGAGGCGCCGGCGATGAGGTACAGCGGCGGCGGAGCTTGGGCAATGGCGGAACGGGCGAAGCAGCGTGCTTTAGGGCGCAACAAAGTGGCAGACCGCAACTTCACAGCGCACTGAGCTCGGAGACGAGATCAGATGATCCTAACGGCGACGGCAATGGCGGCAATGGGCGATGCGGCGGAGCTCTGTCCAAGCGTTCATGGCGGCAGCAGCAGCGGTCACTGAAACTCGCTAGGAGGAGGGGAAGGACGACCGTAGGCTCACCGAGGGGCTCATGGTGGCCGACGAACGGATTAGTAGTTGCAGACAGCGATGAGGCGTGGCAGCGGAGCGGCGGGGAGCCGAGGTGATCGGCGGCTCGATCCGGGCGTTGTGGAGCTCGGCGGCTCCCGTGGGTTGATGGAGAGGAAGGAGCAGCCAGCGGCGGTCCTCATGGCCATGTCCAAGTGACGAGGCGACGGCGGTGGCCACGTCTACGGCCGCGGCGCGCTCGCTGTGGTGGCCGGCCGAGGTGCGAGCGAGAGAGGGAAAACAGGGGAGGAGAGGGAAATGGCAGGAGGAGCCAGGGGAGACGGCTCGGGGTCGTCCTTCTCCCCAGCCACCCGCTGCGTCGCGGTGTCGAGCCGTGGCCGGAGCGCGCGCGTACGACCACGGTGGTGTCGACACGGCGAAGGAGAGAGAGGGAGGAGGGAGAAAGCCGGCTGGGCTGGTTGGGCCTCACCAGGTAAGTAGGTAAGGCCCAACTCCCCTTTTTCCTTTTCTGTTTTTCAATTTATTTATTTACAGAGAAGGAAAAGAATTATTTGAGACATCCAAAAGATTTTGGGAAATAATGGAACTTAGTCCATTAGACGTGTGACACCCTGATTTTTGCCAATTTTTTTTCTTTTCAAAATTTGACTTGACTTTATTTGAATTTGAATGGATTTCAAATTCTTTCACATGGACTTGGTCATTTTTGAATCATTGCCAAGTGGTTCCTAGCCTCATCATCTTGCAAATGTTCTGCCAGGAACATCAAGTACTCAAATTTCCATTCAAATCATTTTCAAAAGCTTTTTTCTCTTAATTGGGAAATTAGGGCATTGGCATAGGTTGTGAAGCAAACCTATAGTTTTGATGCTCCTAAACTTCTCAATTAATTCCTAAAAATCCCTTGGACCATATCTCCACCAAATCTTCAAAAACATTCCTTGGTCATGTTCAAATATTTTGCTTAAAAATCCATTTTCCTCTCTATCCAGAACTAGCCATTGTGAAGGAAGTGCATTTTTGGTTTGTCCAATTGCTACCAAATTTTTACAGCAATGAGACAGCACAAAATGAGCACTCTCCACAAATTTTCAGCTCTCCAAGAATTATCTTTTGATCAGTACTTCCATTTGCAAATTCAGGCCAGTTTTGTGCATTTCACATGAGCTACCCTCAAACTTCAACCAAATGAGCTCAAACTTGGTCAGCTTGTCGTTCATTCAATCAAAATCACACCAGACAAGCTCATTGGCTCCCCCTCATCTTCTCCGAAGCTCCAGAAGCCCCTCCATGTTTCTGTCAGAAACTGTAGTTGATGAAACCTCTCAGCACAGACCACTTCAAGCCAAACCAGAGCCTCAGGTGATGTGAATGGACCATGGTCGACACGCCAGACAAGGTCGCCAGGGCAACGTGGCCGTGGAGCGCAAGATGGCGTGGTGAGCACGGGCCTGGCATGGCTGTCGCCGCGCGCTGCGCAGCACCCGTGCCCGAGCCATCGCGTCCCTCTCCTCCCTCGCCACTATGGCTTGTCCACGCGTGCCGACTAGGTCCCTGGCTGCCGCGTAGCCCCTCAGGCCACCTCACCTGTGCCGAAGAGGCCCTCGCCGACCGCCGCGTCACCGCCGCCATGTTCGGCCCGTGACCACACTGTACGTGCGGCGCGTCCTCTTCTCCCCGCCTCGTCCTCTCCGCATTGAATGCTCCCTCTGCCCTCTCCGGTCTCGTCGCCGCTCGCGTCCAACCAGCGAGGCGTACGAGCGCCGTCGCCATGGCCCGCATCGCCATTGTTCGGGAGAGATCGCCGCTCGGCTCCCCCGCCTATAAAAGCCCCTCCCCGGCCTCCCAGAGTTCCTCACCCCTCTCCTCCTCCACCCAAGCTCCTCCTGGTAGCCCCAATCGAAGCATAGAGGCCCATGGCCTCGAGCTCGACCGGAGCTCCGCCGCCCGCCCTCTCTTCCTCCTACCCTCTCTGATCCACCTCCGCCTCCACCATGACCACCAGTGAGCTCAGTGAGGTCCCGTGGAGCTCCCCGACCCATCGCCGTGGCCAATCCTCGCCGGAATAGACGAGTTCACTGACGCCCGAAAGTGCCGGCGCCGGAGAAGAAGGGGGCGATGCCGTCGCTGCATCCCCGGCCACGCCACGGGTACGAGGCGAACCACCTCTCCGAGCCCCCTCCATCCCGCCCATCGCCAGCCCCTCCCACCGACCAGATCGCCGGCGCTACTCGCCGGAGTGCCGCCTCCCGCTCGGCCTCCTCTTCCTCCTCTATTTCGTTTGAAACGAAGGGGTAAGTGGCCCTGGGCCAGTGCATTGTCAACGTGGGCCGGCCCAGTTACTCCGTTTGTTTTATTTGATTTTTAAACAAAACTGATTTAACAGAGACCTTTGACTGTTAATAACTTTTAACAGAAAGGTCCAATTCAAATGATTCTTTTTGCATTGGGTCCACACCTCAATGCTCTATTTTTCCACCAAGTTTCACATTTTTATTTTACTCACAGAATTTGTGGAACATTAAACAGTGTTGCTTGATATTTTTCTTTGCTGTTTTTGATTATTTTTAGAAGGTGAAAACCTTGGAGTTGAAGAACCAGAGTTTTTGAACAACTCAGCAGACCAAGGCAAGCCAGGATAACCATGTTTTGAAGCATGTCATAGCATTGCATTTTCATATGCATTTTGCATATTAAATTTAACCCCAAATAATTCCAAGTAAATTAATAGATGGCTAAGATGACCAACTAAGTTCACATGAGTTGATAACCTGCTGAATGTTTAATGAAACTTAGTTGGCTGATCGAGAGTCACCTGTCCGGGTTAAAACGTGCAGCCACATTTGCCGGTATGGGACGGCCTTGACTTGGGCTGGCTGCGTGCTCTTTCACCGGTACCTCCAAAGAGGGAGGGTTATGTGTGCGTGCTACCCTGATCAGGTAGACGACGATAACTCTGTGAGCCCAGTTGAGTTATTTGCCGGCGTCCCCGTTTGGGACAGTTAGTTTGGCCATGACGGTGGCAGGTGTCTTGAGGACACGGGGCCACCCAGGGCTTGACTCCAAGAGGGAGTGTGATGGCTGGTGGTACGATGGAAGAGTCACGGGCCAAACAGGTTTCGTCGGAACGTCGTTGGTCCACCCGAATGGGAGTACGAGGCCATGAGTTCCGTGGTGTGGGTAAAGTGTACAACCTCTGCAGAGTGTTAAATCTATTCCAATAGCCGTGTCCACGGAATTGGACAGCCCATCCAGACGTCTGTAGGAGATCAACCGTAATAATGATACTGATGAAAGAACTTGTCTTATGTGCGGAAGTACTCAGTGAGGTGGAGTACTCCGTGGGTTGTGAAGCAACCCGGATATGAGTAAGTTGATGACCGTGATCTCAGCATTTAAGACTCAACATGTTTATTGCCATGCTATTACTTGCTGCATTATTTGGTTGTCATGTGCTTGCGAGTACATTCAAAGTACTCACTTGGCGTATCATGCCAGATGCAGGAGAAGAGTAAGACGCAGGTCTTGGAGGTTCGTGTTATAATGCCTAGGATGTGTCCACAACAGTGTCCCTGTGGATGGAGTTGCTGCCATATTCCGCTACGCTTTAGCTTTCCGCTGTAGTATCGCTAAGTTATGCCGAGGCCCATCATGTTTGATAAATAATGTACATACTGTATAGCACTTGTTGTGCTCTGGCCTCGAGGGTCTTGTAAGCTTGTACTCTTTATTATCAATAAAAGTCAGCTGTGTTTCTGTTGCCAAGATGTTGAGTGTTTCCAGAAACAATGATCTCTGGGCTGGGAACACTGGCATTCCGGTTCTTTGATCCAGGGTGCCACAGTGCTTGGTATCAGAGCCGTGCTGACTGTAGGACACCCTAGGTAACACGCGCTAGAACTGCGAGTAGTATAGGACCTTGAGTGTGCATATTGCTTGTTGCATTTGTTTGCACATATCATGCATCGTGCATCCTTATATTACTAACTCTTTTCATGGTGAGTGTAGATGGCACCGGTTCCATTCCATTTCACCTATGAGCCAGAGCCCCACTCTTTCTCAGCTCTGCTTCGCTGTGTCTGGCTTCGGCTGTATCCCTACGGAGAAGACCCGGTGTACCAGGTGTATCGGGATCAGCTGGCGGAGTCAGTGGATGAGTACCATGCAGTGGCCTACTTGACCGCGACCTCGGATATTGGAAGCTCTTCTCGCTCTGCTAAGGGTGGAGTAGCTTCTACTCCGGAGTTGGCGATCCAGTTTGCTGCCATGGAGGCCGTCACCGACTTGCGCTATCACGAGGTCCAGATGCAGACACACCCAGGTTTCTTCCATTACCCCACCCTGTCCCCTACGACAGGGCGAGTCATTTTCTCACCCACCGATCCGGAGGTTGATCGTGCCGCTGGTGTGTTATCCCAGTATATTCATGCCAGTTACCGCATGATCATATCCTTGGCTGTGGAGCTTAATCGTGTGCAGGAGGCACTTGCTGCAGTGACTCCCGCACCCCATCCTGTAGTTCCACCAGTGTATTCGCCACCAGTTCCACCCCCACATATGTTTAGTGTGCCTTCTAGTTCCTCTGGGCCATCAGGCATATCGTCTGATAGCCGACGTGAGACCCCAGCTGAGTGGGCCTCGCTCCTCGCCACTCCTGCTCCGCCGATGCTGAGGCAACGCGCTTCCTTTTCTGCGGAAGGGGAGACGTCTCGTCAGCGTCGTCGTGTTTCCTTTGACCCAGTAACCCACATCATCAGTTCTGACTCAGACTCAGACTCAGGGTCTGATGATGACTCTTCAGAAGAGCAGTGTTCGTGCCATCGACGCCACTAGACTAGAGTTGGAGTAATTATGCATGCATCGTTGCATTTGTCAACTGCCGTTTGAGCAGTTTATCATGTTATCCACTACTAGCTTGCCACGTATTATGTTGGGATGTCTTGTATAATTATGTGGTTATTCGCCGTTGCTTAATGATTTCTTTTGGCTGTCACATAATTATATTTTACCCTTATGGATCTTGCTCATCGATTTGGTATTTGCTTTGGGAACAAAATTTAGATGAAGAGAGGCAGTGGCAGTCAAGGCAGTGATGGAACCCCAGTCCGTCGCTCAGCCAGACAGGCAGGGCAAGAGCCCGAAGACTTACCGCCTCCACCACCACAAGCACCTACAACTGAACAAATCATGAGGATGTTTGAAGAGAAGAGGAACCAGGACTTTATGGAGTTCCTTAGAACTATGCAGACAGTGGTTGGTCGAAACAATGGTAACGGGGTGCACTCTAAGCTGACAGATTTTCAGCGGACCAAACCGCCTAGCTTTGGCCATGCCGTTGATCCTATTGAGGCAGATGACTGGCTTAGAACAATGGAGAAGAAACTGGAAATTGCCCGCTGTGATGAAGCGGACAAGGTTCCATTTGTTACCCACTATCTTGAAGGTCCCGCTGCAATCTGGTGGGATAATACTAAGCTAACGTGGCCAACCGGAGAAGAAATCACTTGGGAGCGATTCAAGGAATTGTTCCGCAAATACCATATCCCCACGGGAATTATGAAGATCAAGCAGAAGGAATTTCTGTCCCTCACGCAAGGGAGTATGACTGTGGCAGAATACTTGAACAAGTCCAATAACTTGGCTCGATACTCACCTCACAATGTGGATACGGAGGAAAGGAAGATAGACCGCTTCCTCGGGGGACTGAATCATGCCCTCCGGTGCCAGTTATGTATGTTGGATTTTGCTGATTTCCAGACACTTGTGAACAAGGCCTACATCGCCGAACGTGAACACAAGCTTGTAAACAATGAGCATAAAAGAAAATTCAAGCCAAAGAAGGATAATAAGGAACCATATGCTCAGAAGTTGCGCAGTTGGCAACCTGTCCCAAGAGAGAGCAAGCCTGCGTGGAACAACAACGGTAGCAACAACAAGCTCGGCACCCAGACTAAAGCCCTCGGCAAGCAGCCTGTTGCGGAAGACTGTCGCCGCAACAATACTTGCTTCACCTGCGGACAGAGCGGGCACTATGCTAAGCAGTGTCCTGCCAATGCTAAAAAGCAGCCAACAGACCCCAAGTCGCAGGTTAACCACCTTGGACGCCGCAATGTCCATCACGGATGCGTCCATCACATCTCGGCCGAGGAAGTATGCGAAGCCCCCGACATCGTACTTGGTATGTTTACTATTAATGACATACCTGCACTTATTTTGTTTGATTCCAGGGCTTCCCATTCGTTCATTTCTCGGAGTTTTGCTGACTCGCATAATCTTTCCCCATTGGTTTTGGACAAAATCATGGTGATACAATCCCCCGGTTCCATGCTCAGAACCAATATTGTATATAGGGGCCTAGAAATCTCCATTCATGGAGTACAATTTCCAGCCACCTTGGTTGCTATGGATTCCCCAGGATTGGATATAATTCTGGGAATGGATTGGTTAACCCCGCACCAGGTGTGCATTAACTGTGCCACCAGAACGGTAACGTTGGTAAACCCCGCTGAACAGATGATCCAATTCCTAGCCAGTCGAATGATAACTAGAAAAGGCTCAGCATATCACACCACTGCCACTGATATGAACTTGATTCCGGTGGTATGTGAATTTCCGGAGGAATTACCAGGAATGCCGCCAGATAGAGAACTGGAGTTTGCCATTGAAATAGTTCCTGGCACAGCCCCCATATACAAGAAGTATTATCGAATGCCAGGTCCGGAGCTGGCCGAGTTGAAAAAGCAGCTGGACGAGTTGCTTCAGAAGGGATACATTCGTCCCAGCATTTCACCATGGGGATCACCAGTACTGTTTGTGAAGAAGAAAGATGGGAGTCTACGGATGTGCGTAGACTATCGACAGCTCAATGAGGTAACTATCAAGAATAAGTACCCGCTGCCGCGAATTGATGATCTATTTGATCAATTAAGTGGAGCCCGGGTATTTTCAAAGATTGATCTTCGGACGGGATATCACCAATTGAAGATCCGCGAAAGAAGATATCCCCAAAACAGCATTTACTACTCGCTATGGACTGTATGAATTCACAGTCATGGCGTTCGGGCTGACAAATGCTCCCGCATACTTTATGAACATGATGAACAAAGTTTTCATGGACTTCCTGGATAAGTTCATGGTAGTGTTCATCGACGATATACTCATATACTCTAAGGATGAAGAGGAGTATAAGCAACACCTTCGAGCTGTTCTGGAAAGATTGAGAATCCATCAATTATACGCCAAATTCAGCAAGTGCGAATTTTGGCTCAAGGAGGTGGGATTTCTTGGGCACATCTTGTCGGAAAATGGTATAGCCGTTGACCCTGGCAAGGTTACGGCTGTCTTAAATTGGAAGACACCAGCTACGGTGACAGAAATCCGTAGTTTCCTTGGATTGGCAGGATACTACCGCCGCTTCATTGAAGGCTTCTAAAAAATAGCCAAGCCTATGACAGAGCTATTAAAGAAGAACCAGAAGTTTATCTGGCCCACTGAGTGTGAGGACAGCTTCAAGGAATTGAAGACAAGGCTGACAACAGCCCCTGTTCTAGTCCTCCCTGATATTTATAAGAGTTTTGACATTTACTGCGATGCGTCCAGACGTGGGATTGGATGTGTACTTATGCAAGAAGGAAAGGTTGTGGCTTATGCATCACGACAGCTATGACCTCATGAGGAAAATTATCCCACTCATGACCTGGAGCTAGCCGCAGTAGTGCATGCCTTGAAAATCTGGAGACAGTATTGGATTGGTCAAAGGTGTGAGGTATATATAGACCACAAGAGTCTTAAGTATATCTTGACGCAACCCGACCTGAACCTCAGGCAACGCAGATGGCTTGAGCTTGTCAAAGATTATGATGTTGGTATCAACTATCATCCAGGCAAGGCGAACGTAGTTGCAGACACCTTGAGCAGGAAGCAAGCTGTCGTAAATGCTCTAGTGGAGGGTATGAACCAAAGTTTACGCGAAGAGTTTGCTAAACTTAACTTGATACTACGTGGTCCTATGACTCCAAACACGTTGGAGATTAAGCCAACCTTGATGGAGGAAATCCAAGAAGCCCAAAAGACGGATGAAGGAATCTGCAAAATTAAAGGATTGATTCAGAAAGGGAAGGACAAGTCCTTCCGGGAGGATGAACAAGGAACCGTATGGTTCAAGAATCGAATTTGTGTGCCCGACCGAAATAACTTGAGGCAGCAGATACTTAAGGAAGCACATGAATCTGCCTACTCAATTCATCCAGTTGGTACTAAGATGTACCAAGACTTAAAGGAGACATTTTGGTGGCCTGGAATGAAGAACGACATTGCATATTATGTCACATGTTGCGATGTTTGCAACAAAGTAAAGGCCGAACACCAAAAACTAGCCGGACTGCTGCAACCGTTACCAGTACCCCAATGGAAATGGGATGATATCTGCATGGATTTTATCGTGGGACTACCTAAGTCCACAAAAGGTAATGACGCAATCTGGGTCATAGTGGACACACTTACAAAAGTGGCTCACTTCATCCCCGTGAAGACCACTTACACGGCCAATCAGCTGGCACAGCTATATATGTCCCGGATCGTAAGTCTGCATGGGGTACCTAAGACTATCACTTCAGATAGAGGTTCCCTCTTTACCTCAGCATTCTGGTATCGGCTACATCAAGCTTTGGGCGCTGTGCTGAAGCACAGCACAGCGTATCATCCTCAAACAGATGGACAGACCGAGCGAGTAAATCAAATATTGGAAGATATGCTTCGGTCATGTGCACTTTCTCATGGACCCAAGTGGGAGGATAGTCTGCCATACGCAGAATTCTCCTACAACAACAGCTACCAAGCCAGTCTCAGGATGTTGCCTTTCGAGGCTTTGTACGGACGGAAGTGCCGCACACCACTGAACTGGTCTCAGAAAAGAGACAGGCATATCTTTGGGACAGACTTGATGCTTGAAGCAGAAAGACAGGTCAAGGACATAAAAGAGCGCTTGCGAGCAGCCAAATCACGCCAAAAGAGCTATTACGACCGGAAGCATCGGGAAGTAACCTTTTGAACCAGGAGATTATGCTTATCTAAGGGTGACTCCTATGAAGGGAGTAAAAAGGTTTGGAACCCGAGGGAAGTTAGCCCCAAGATATATTGGTCCTTTCCTAGTGACTGCTAGGAAAGGGAGAGTTGCTTACCAGCTAGAGCTGCCACCAGCACTGTCGGATGTGCATGATGTGTTTCACATCTCACAGCTAAGAAAATGCATTGCACCCCCAGCTAAACAAGCAGACATGAGTGAATTGGAATTGGCAAAGGACCTGACATACGAGGAAAAGCCAATTAAGATCTTGGATGTGAAGGAGAGAATCACGAGAAGCAAGACAATAAGGTTCTATAAGGTGCTGTGGGAACACCACACGGAAGAAGAGGCTACTTGGGAGAGAGAAGACTTCCTAAGATCTGCCTATTCCTATTTGTTCCCTGAGCAACCGAATCTCGAGGACGAGATTCATTCTAAGGGGGGTAGGTTTGTGACACCCTGATTTTTGCCAAATTTTTTTCTTTTCAAAGTTTGACTTGACTTTATTTGAATTTGAATGGATTTCAAATTCTTTCACATGGACTTGGTCATTTTTGAATCTTTTCCAAGTGGTTCCTAGCCTCATCATCTTGCAAATGTTCTGCCAGGAACCTCAAGTACTCAAATTTCCATTCAAATCATTTTCAAAAGCTTTTTTTCTTTTAATTGGGAAATTAGGGCATTGGCATAGGTTGTGAAGCAACCTATAGTTTTGATGCTCCTAAACTTCTCAATTAATTCCTAAAAATCCCTTGGACCATATCTCCACCAAATCTTCAAAAACATTCCTTGGTCATGTTCAAATATTTTGCTTAAAAATCCATTTTCCTCTCTGTCCAGAACCAGCCATTGTGAAGGAAGTGCATTTTTGGTTTGTCCAATTGCTACCAAATTTTTACAGCAATGAGACAACACCAAATGAGCACTCTCCACAAATTTTCAGCTCTCCAAGAATTATCTTTTAATCAGTACTTCCATTTGCAGATTCAGGCCAGTTTTGTGCATTTCACATGAGCTACCCTCAAACTTCAACCAAATGAGCTCAAACTTGGTCAGCTTGTCGTTCATTCAACCAGAATCACACCAGACAAGCTCATTGGCTCCCACTCATCTTCTCCTAAGCTCCAGAAGCCCCTCCATGTTTCTCTCAGAAACTGTTCTTGATGAAACCTCTCAGCACAGACCACTTCAAGCCAAACCAGAGCCTCAGGTGATGTGAACGGACAATGGTCGACACGCCAGACAAGGTCGCCAGGGCAACGTGGCCGTGGAGCGCAAGATGGCGTGGTGAGCACGGGCCTGGCATGGCTGTCGCCGCGCGCTGTGCAGCACCCGTGCCTGAGCCATCGCGTCCCTCTGCTCCCTCGCCACTATGGCTTGTCCACGCGTGCCGACTAGGTCCCTGGCTGCCGCGTAGCCCCCCAGGTCACCTCACCTGCGCCGAAGAGGCCCTCGCCGACCGCCGCGTCACCGCCGCCATGTTCGGCCCGTGACCACACTGTACGTGCGGCGCGTCCTCTTCTCCCTGCCTCATCCTCTCCAGATTGAATGCTCCCTCTGCCCTCTCTGGTCTCGTCGCCGCTCGCGTCCAGCCAGCGAGGCGTACGAGCGCCGTCGCCATGGCCCGCATCGCCATTGTTCGGGAGAGATCGCCGCTCGGCTCCCACGCCTATAAAAGCCCCTCCCCGGCCTCCCAGAGTTCCTCACCCCTCTCCTCCTCCGCCCAAGCTCCTCCTGGCAGCCCCAATCGAAGCATAGAGGCCCCTGGCCTCGAGCTCGACCGGAGCTCCGTCGCCCGCCCTCTCTTCCTCCTACCCTCTCTGATCCACCTCCGCCTCCACCACGACCACCAGTGAGCTCAGTGAGGTCCCGTGGAGCTCCCCGACCCATCGCCGTGGCCAATCCTCGCCAGAATAGACGAGTTCGCTGACGCCCGAAAGTGCCGGCCGCCGGAGAAGAAGGGGGCGACGCCGTCGCTGCATCCCAGGCCACACCACGGGTACGAGGCGAACTGCCTCTCCGAGCCCCCTCCATCCCGCCCATCGCCAGCCCCTCCCGCCGACCAGATCGCCGGCGCTGCTCGCCGGAGTGCCGCCTCCCCCTCGGCCTCCTCTTCCTCCTCTGTTTCGTTTGAAACGAAGGGGTAAGTGGCCCTGGGCCAGTGCATTGTCAACGTGGGCCGGCCCAGTTACTCCGTTTGTTTTATTTGATTTTTAAACAAAACTGATTTAACAGAGACCTTTGACTGTTAATAACTTTTAACAGAAAGGTCCAATTCAAATGATTCTTTTTGAATTGGGTCCACACCTCAATGCTCTATTTTTCCACCAAGTTTCACATTTTTATTTTACTCACAGAATTTCTTGAACATTAAACAGTGTTGCTTGATATTTTTCTTTGCTGTTTTTGATTATTTTCAGAAGGTGAAAACCTTGGAGTTGAAGAACCAGAGTTTTTGAACAACTCAGCAGACCAAGGCAAGCCAGGATAACCATGTTTTGAAGCATGTCATAGCATTGCATTTTCATATCCATTTTGCATATTAAATTTAACCCCAAATAATTCCAAGGAAATTAATAGATGGCTAAGATGACCAACTAAGTTCACATGAGTTGATAACCTGCTGTATGTTTAACGGAACTTAGTTGGTTGATCGAGAGTCACATGTCCGGGTTAAAACGTGCAGCCACATTTGCCGGTATGGGACGGCCTTGACTTGGGCTGGCTGCGTGCTCTTTCACCGGTACCTCCAAAGAGGGAGGGTTATGCGTGCGTGCTACCCTGATCAGGTAGACGACGATAACTCTGTGAGCCCAGTTGAGTTATTTGCCGGCGTCCCCGTTTGGGACAGTTAGTTTGGCCACGACGGTGGCAGGTGTCTTGAGGACACGGGGCCACCCAGGGCTTGACTCCAAGAGGGAGTGTGATGGCTGGTGGTATGATGGAAGAGTCTCGGGCCAGACAGGTTTCGTCGGAACATCGTTGGTCCACCTGAATGGGAGTACGAGGCCATGAGTTCCGTGGTGTGGGTAAAGTGTACAACCTCTGCAGAGTGTTAAATCTATTCGAATAGCCGTGTCCACGGAATTGGACAGCCCGTCCAGACCTCTATAGGAGATCAACCGTAATAATGATACTGATGAAAGAATTTGTCTTATGTGCGGAAGTACTCAGTGAGGTGGAGTACTCCGTGGGTTGTGAAGCAACCCGGATATGAGTAAGTTGATGACCGTGATCTCAGCATTTAAGACTCAACATTTTTATTGCCATGCTATTACTTGCTGCATTATTTGGTTGTCATGTGCTTGCGAGTACATTCAAAGTACTCACCTGGCGTATCATGCCAGATGCAGGAGAAGAGTAAGACGCAGGTCTTGGAGGTTCGTGTTATAATGCCTAGGATGTGTCCACAACAGTGTCCCTGTGGATGGAGTTGCTGCCATATTCCGTTACGCTTTAGCTTTCCGCTGTAGTATCGCTAAGTTATGCCGAAGCCCATCATGTTTGATAAATAATGTACATACTGTATAGCACTTGTTGTGCTCTGGCCTCGAGGGTCTTGTAAGCTTGTACTCTTTATTATCAATAAAAGTCAGCTATGTTTCTGTTGCCAAGATGTTGAGTGTTTCCAGAAGACAATGATCTCTGGGCTGGGAACACTGGCATTCCGGTTCTATGAGCCAGGGTGCCACAAGACCCAGGGCATTTTTATGCACTGCCAAAAATACTTTGGGAGCAAGATGAATCCAAGTGGTATTTTTAATAAATAGAATAGCATTTAAAAATGCAGAATTGGCACTGTATTAATTGCTACTATTCATATTTGCATAGGTGTAATGTTGTTTTAATTAACAACAAGTTGTTTTCGAATATTTGCTAGATGATGAACATTTTTGCAGCAACTTTGGTGCAACTTCAAAATTCACTTGCGATTTAAATTTGATTTTTGAGATGGAGTTTGAAATGAGATTTAAACTAATGATGATCAAGCACTGTAAATCAAGATGACTTGGCATGATTAAGAAATGGTCACAGTGGTGTGAGGCTGGGGATGTTACAGACTCCTCCACTACAAGAAATCTCGGCCCGAGATTTAAGTGGGGAAATAAAGGTAAGTTTGGGAGAACTGACCTTTATAGGGTCGATTATCTGGTAGACAATTCAGGGAATGCGGTAGAGGTATCTCTTGAGTTGTAGCTTAGGAAAACATTGAGAGCAAAGTATGAAGGTACAATAAGAAGCTTCAAGCAAGCGGACGTCCGATCGATACCTGAACAGATTTTGAGAAGGAGGTTCAGAGCATCGGGAATAGATCATCTCTCGGAGGGTGATTTGTGATAAGACACAAAGCCAAGAGCAAAGGATACTTCGGGATCAAGGATGCACAGGAGGGTCAGGTTCCAATCCTATGGAATGGTGGTGAGGGTCGATCGAGAGTAGCGAGGACGGTGACATCTTGTACGATCTCGATAGCAAGGCATGTCAGATGATGGTCTGTCAGTTATGTCAGCAAACACGTCGGTACCAAGGGCGAGGGACGAAGAGAACCATTTTCCTGCTCGTTGAATGAGGCGGACCAATAGGCATAGTTCTCGTCCATCGGTGGTTACCGGAATGTCATCAATAATAGTAACAGGGTCTCACTGACAGGGTTGTATACCGAGATGTTTTCATAGGCAGAGAATTAATACTGCCTAGGTCATGTAGATCACAAGAAAAGTTAAACAAACCCATGGAAAGGAAAATGTGATTATCAGAATTAAACGGACCACTAGAAAGGAAAATGTGTTTTCTCACAAGAACTAGAAGCATATCCTTTCCAAGGAAAGGCGAAGCATGATATACATGATAGGCCAGCAAGATCAAAAGCATTTAGATAAAAGGGCGAGGGAAGAATCATGATATTACCCATACAACAGTGTTTGGATAATAGATCAAGAAACATTTAGCGTTGCGCTTCCAATGTTCTTTTTGATATTCAGGATGCCACAATCATGCCTTGAGGTAGCGATGATATGGTGTTTCAAGAAAAGGTTGGCTCTGAAGGTCACAAGAATACACAGGGAATAACTTCGGTAATAGCAAAGAAAACAAGGTATGAACAAAACATATCCAAGTCTGTGTTGGCAGGAATACAAGGAGGTTATCGATGATATCACAAATCATCGAGGGGTAGAGATGGTATTTCTAGCCATGTCGGGGGTATCGTGCGACATATGCCAGGGGATGGCTTATCGTGGATGGGGACAAAAGTACGTCGCCGGGCTCTAGAAGTGGGAGTGAGCGAGACCGAGTACGCTTGCGAATCTTACCCAGGTTCGGGGCTCTCCTAGGAGATAACACCCCTAGTCCTGCTCTGCGGGGTCTCCGCATGATCACTATCTCAACAGGTGGCTACAAGCTTGCTCCTTGAGCCTCCTGGCTGGAAGAGGAAGAAGAGCAAGGCTAGCCCTTACTCCACTCTCTCTGCGTGTGTGGGTGTGTGTCGTGAGTGCTCGACGAGGCCTCTGCCAAGGAGCCAACTGCCCACCCCCTGCATGGGGTGACCTGGGGGGTTTATATAGGTCTACCCCCCAGGGATACAATGGTAATCTGGCCGGGCGTAGGACCCGGCCGTCAGTATCTCTGGTCGCCGGCTTCTCCGCCAACTGCAGGGGCCCGCCGCCTGGTGGGTCCCCCCGGCGGTCTTGTCCTCGGCCGACAAGCTGGGCCCGCCGCTTGCGGGTCCTATCGGCTGTGTAGCACTGTAGCCGTGCCACTGATGACGCATGCTTGGTCAGGGAGATCGTGGATACACTCCCGCCGCCTGGCGGGAACTCGCTGTAGCCATACCCCGTCGTATCTGGTTAATGGCGCATGGACTTCGAGGGAGGAGGAGGGCCGCCTGCTGGGAGCCGGCCTCCCACTAAGCCGACTGGTCAGGGCTTGCCGCCTTCTGGCTGGTCACGGATAGGTAGGGCCCGCCGCCTGCGTGCCGTACTGGCCGCCTGTCACGGGAGCATGGCTCCCTCTGCCATGGGTGTCGTCATGAGTGGCATGGCAACAGTCCTGCGTCGGGCGCAGGATTCCTACCCGGTACGCAGTACCGTGGCCACGCCCCGCCCGGGATTCGGGGGTGGCAGGCCTATACTGTAGCCATACCCTGTCTCATCATGTTTATGTTGGTGTTGACTTTGAGGGCGCGAGGGGCCACCTGCTAGGACTCGGCATCCCAGGAGGCCGCCTGCCAGGAGTCGGCTTGCTTCATTCACCGTCTTGTGGACTCCGCCGCCTCCCGGCAACCGGCTGCTTGGACCAGCCGGCCTCAAGAAGGCGGCAATTGTCCTTGATGTTTGAGGGGCGCAACCGGCCCTGATGTCTTGAAATACCAAAGGGAGCTGATGGGGCTACCCATGGTCATTTACTCCGACAGTAGTCCCCGAAGCTGATGAGGCGCTGCGGCTGAAGGGGCGAGAAGCCTCAGCAGCTTCATACTTTGAATCGTCTTCCGAAGAGCCGACTGGTTGGTGTCGGCCATGACCAGGCGGGCCGCCTGGTGGTTTTGAAACGTCATGGCGGGGACCGGGTGGCGCGCTAGCCAGGCGTCAGGCTTGCCGCCCGCACATGTCGGCCATGTGGCGTCATCAGGTCAAGCCGGCCTGCCAGCCCACGCGCGTGACGGGACGACGCCGCAGGCCGAGGCCCACCACTATAGTGCCTCGGCGCACGCGCGGATCCGCTGCGGCCGAGGCGGTCGGTTGGTATTCTGGGGCAGTTAATGCACGCCTTTACTGGCGCCAGAATCGCGGGAATCGTGGGGGAGTGGGCGCAGTTAATCCCCACGGCCCCCCACGTCCCCGCCCCCTCGGCTTCGCCGCCTGGGCTATAAGAAGGGGGAGGAGGGGGGCGGCAGACGCACGCGCACCCTCCTCTCCCTTCGCCGTTCTTCATTCTTCCTGCCGCCACAGTGCTCCTTCCGCCCGCTGAAGCGCTGCCGCAGCTCGCCGTCTCTGTGCATCCTCTCGCAGCGGCCTCCTTGCTCCGCTGCAGCCTCGTCCGCTCGTCACCGCGCCGCGCCGGCGACGAGCTCCGTCGCCCATGGCGCGTTCACGAGCCGGTGACTGGGACGGCTCCAACGTCCACGAAGACCACCTCTCCTTCCTCCGCCAAACGCATCGGCTGCCCCGAGAGGCGAATGTGCAGGTGCGCGTCCCTCCCGAGGCAGAAATCTCGCCGACGCCGAAGGGCGACGAACGCGTCGTCTTCCGGTCTCATTTCCTTCGCGGCTTCGGCCTTCCAGCAAGCAACTTCCTCCGCTCTTTCTTTGATTTCTACCTCGTCCAGCCGCACCACCTCACGGCAAACACGGTGGTGCTGCCGGCTGCCTTTGTCGCCATGTGCGAAGGACATCTCGGCACTCTCCCCACCCTCAAACTCTAGGGGGAGTGCTTCTACCTCAAACTCGGCACCGCCGCCAAGGGCCAGGCGGCTCAGTGTGGAGCCTGCGTGGCGGTGCGGCGCCCGGGCACCGGGAACCGCTTCCCTTCCATCACTCTGCTGCAGTCCGGCAAGGTATGGCAGAAATCTTATTTCTATGTCAGAAACATCCATCCGACTAGCGATTACGTCAACTTGCCGGCTTACGCAGCCGGCCCGCCGGCCGAGCCGCATGCCAACTGGCGTTTCAAGCCGAGCTCTCTATTGGCCGCCTCCTCCGCCGCCCTTGCCCGACTTAATGTGATGACGGAGTCGGAGGGCTTGAAGGGCTCGGACTTGCTGGCCGCCTTCGTGACGCGCCGAGTTCTCCCCCTCCAAGCCCGGCCTCACATCATTAGTTGCATGAGCAGGCACCGGGACCCGTGTCGGATGTGCACGCGGGAGCTGCCGGACGTGGAGGTGGTCCGGCTGGTCAAATACATCTCCGACTATAAGCTGTTGGAGACAGACTGGCGGTTCGGCAAGCGGCCGTACGACCGCGCGCATCCGCCGCCTGTGGTAAGTCTTTGTAATTCTTTTTCTCTTTTGCTGGTTTGAGTTCTTGTTTCGCCATCTGATCAGTCGGCCATGGTGCAGGTCCTCCCGGCCCAGTCGGCCGCCGGCGCTCTGGATCCAGGTCAGGAGTACATGCCGGACCGGACGAGGAGCGACGTGGAAGACCCCGACTTGGGGGCGGCCGCCATGGAGGAGGACGACGCCACAGGTGGCGGCGGTGGAGCAGGCGGCTCCGGGGGAGGAGGCGGCCTTGAGGACTGGCCGGACGACGATGAGGAGGAGGACGAGCCGCGCCGCCCGCACGGCACCGACAGGGCAGGCGCGAGCTCCTCAGCCGCGCCGACCGCACCAGGCGGCCCGAAAAATCGCCGGGCCGGCTCGTTGCTGTTCGGCAGCCGGCCGAAGAAGTCCAAGAATGCGGCGGCCACGACCAGGCGGCAAGAGGCCGCCGCCAGAGCGGCCCAGTTCCAGAGGGCCCCGAAGCAAACTTTTTCTGAGTTTTTCTCTTGTCTTGCTTGAATCAGGGCCTCACTCACTCTTGAGCGGTCTGCCGCCGCCTCCGTGATCGGGGAGGCGGAAGGCTCCACCAATAACCGCCATGTGGACCCGCTCGCCGACCTCTGGGCGGCGACGGAGAGGAACGCACGGGAGGCGCGCGAGGAGCGGGAGGAGGCGGAGAGGAAGGAGGCAGAGGCGGCCAAGGCAGCGCGGGAAGACACCGCCGCCAAGGCTCGGGCGGACATGGCTGCTAGGGCGCAGGCGGAAGAAACCGCGCGCGGCCAGGCCCCGCAACTTGTCATTCCGTTGCGCGCGGCGCCGCTAGCGCCAGAGATCCCGGAGCCGACTGGAGGAGCCGGCGATGACCAGCCGGCCATGGAGAGGGGAGGGGGCGACGCCATCGTCTTGGAGGTGGAGGTGCCCCCGCAAGCGCCAACTGCTGAGGCCCGAGGCAATCGGCCTGACGTGCCACCGGCTTCGCCGATCGGTGTCAAGTTTGTGGTGGGGGCGACTCCCGTGGTCCGCCCTTCGGTGCGCCGGCGTGTGGCGAAGGCGGCCTCGGCGCCGCGGGCGCAGGAGGCCGGGGCCGCGAGCTCGTCGGCCCTGGACGCAGAGGCCACCAGCGCCCCCCCACCGGAATGGACGCCTGGGGGCGGGACGGGCGTGCTGAACAAGGCCGCGCAGGACGTGCAGGCCCAGCTCCAGGCCCAAGGCGCCGCCCTCTAGCAGTGTACGAAGGCGCTCTTGGCGACGCGGACAGCCGTTCGGGTATGCTTCTTTGATTTGTTTTTTGATTCTTGCAGTCTTCCGTGGGGGCGCGCCAGCGCACCCACTGGGTGTAGCCCCCGAGTTTCGGGCCGGCTACTGAGCAGGCGGCTCGGAACTTTAAGGTAAATTCCAAGTGCTAACTTGTTTCCTCTTCTTTTGTCTTCGTTGCAGGACTACCACAACATCCGCGCAGCCGCCTTCAACTCCCAAGTCCAGGAGTTGGCTAAGCGGACCGCCGACCTCACCGAAAGCCGGCGTAAGCATTCTGTCTTCTTCCTCGCGGGGGCGCGTCAGCGCACCCGCTGGGTGTAGCCCCCGAGATTCGGGCCGACTGCTGAGCAGTCGGGCCAGATCTTCCGGCAACCACCTTCTTTTTTAGTCATCTTTATTGATTGTCCTCTCTTTCTCATTTTTGCAGGAGCCAACGCCACACTGCAGCGGTATCTGGGCGAAGTTCAGACCGAGCTGCGCGTCAAGGAGGAGGAGCGCCGTAAGGCGGCCCTGGAGCGCGACCTTCTGGCCAAGAAGTTGGCGGACCAGGCGGACCTGCACAAGGCGGAGCTCCAGAAGCTCAAGGAGACAGAAAGCGCCCTTCAGGCCGAGTTTGAGGTCGAACGCTCAAAGTGGGCCGAGAAGGAGGCGATCCTCGCCGCTGGCTACGGCGAGATTGAGGACATGATCGACGGTAGGCTTCTTTCTTTGGAATAGCTGCTGACTGCATCGGGAGTTGGCTTCTGATCTCTGTCTTTCTTTTGCGTAGACTTCTTTCCTGGCCACGCTGTCGCCGTCAGCCAGGCCATCGAGGCGCGGCGTGACCGGCGTAGGCGGGAAGGAGTGGACATCCCGCCCGACGCGCCTCGGAACATGAACGAGCAGCTCCTGGCCGTCAGGACGCGTTTACAGCCGGTTCACCATCTGCTCCTCCGCCTTCAGCGTGCCGGGTCTCAGCTGGTTTCCGCCCTCTGGCCAGGCGGCCAGGCTCCACGCACCCCCAGTCGGACCGCCGACTGGTTGGAGGCGGCAATCGGCCGCCTCGAGGCTTGGAGGGGCTCCTCCGCTCGGGCAGGCGCCCGAAGAGCCTTGGAGTTTGTCAAGGCGTGGTATCCTGGGCTGGACCTATCCCAGTTGGCCACGTTCCGACAGGAGGCCATGGAGGTGTTGGTGGCAGCGGGGCCCGCACTCACCCATCGCGCGGTGGCGATCGCCGAGTACACCGACACCGGCGTCTTCTTCCCCGAGCTAGACGAGGAAGGTGTCGAGGTGCCGATGGACTGGTTCGGGCTGAACCTGGATGACGGCGAGGACTCGGCGGAAGAAATCGCCTCAAGCGACGAAGGCGAGGACGAGGAAGATGAGGATGGTGAAGGCGACACACCGGAAGGCGGAGTGGACGCCCAGCTTCAGCTCGATCGGGCCTCGAGCAACGAGCCGCGTGCGAGTGCACCGACTGCTGCTGAAGGCGACCAAGCCGAGACTCGCCAGACGGCCACTCCACCAACTGCCGCCGCCGACTCCACCAACCTGCCGGATCCGCCTGTTGCTCGTTTGGCCTAGGCTGCCAACTTATCTTATCTTTTCCTGCCTTGGTAATCTTTAGAACAAACTTTGTTAAATTCGCGCAGTTCCACCCGCTGGGGGTGTATTCAAACTTTGTTGAATGCTGGCCGAGGGCCTCTTGCTATGTAATTTAATTCTCGCACAAGATGTGCCTCGCCGAGCTCTGACTTGTCTTGCTTTCTGCTCTTCTTGGCTTTTTCCTTTGCCGCTTTCCCTTGGCTGCCGCCTTGCCAGTCAGACAACCATTCTCGGTCTGCTGGCCGGGTCAAGTACTTGGCCATTTTGGGAAAACAAGTACTTTGGCCGCTTAGAACGTAGCAATTTAAGTGAGAAGCCGGCCGGCCGGCTGCTCAGCAACCGGACGGCTAGGCGATGAGCCGGCTTGGCCTATGTGGGTGCTTTCGTCCTTAGCCATTTTTCATGTGAGCACCATTTCTTGCCTTTGACCCTTGCCGGCCGGACAGTCGCTCTGCGAGCTACGGCTTATGGCAAGGGTGGGCTTAGATGCCGGCACACTACTTGTCCGACTGCAGGTAGAGCCAACATAGTACAAGGCAGCAAGCCCCCGGGCCGACTGGTCGGACCCAGTGCCAGGCATAGGAATGAAATAACATACTCACAGGCATGAAACTTATCATACAGACAAGAACGGTAGCCCCCGAGTGCTCCTCGAGGGACCCGGTGCCTTTGCCCTTAGTACAAAAGGTAGCGTGGTACATACTGTTTTTAACTGTAAAATCTTCGGAGAAGATTTGCGTTCCATGGGCGCTCTGCTTCCTTGCCAGAATCGTCCCTTTTGCACGCCCTGGTCTTCTGCACGTCGATGAGGTAATAGGAGTCGTTGCCCAAGGTTCTGCTGATGATGAAGGGGCCTTCCCAAGGGGCCGAGAGTTTGTGCTGGCTGGCTGTTCGCTGGATCAGCCAGAGCACAAGGTCTCCCTCTTGGAAGGATCGTGGCTTGACCTTCCGACTGTAGTAGCGGCGTAGGCTCTGCTGGTAGATGGTGGACCGGCTGAGTGCTAACAGCCGGCCTTCTTCCAGCAGATCGATGCCGTCTTCTCGTGCTTCCTTCGCCTCCGCCTCCGTGTACATGGTGACGCGAGGCGAGTCGAATTCGATGTCAGTTGGGATGACGGCCTCGGCCCCGTATACGAGGAAGAAAGGGGTAAACCCGGTTGATCTGTTCGGAGTCGTGCGGAGACTCCAGAGGACGGACGGCAGCTCGTCGATCCAGCAGCCGACCGAGCGCTCCAGCGGCTCGACCAGTCGGGGTTTGATGCCGGATAAAATGAGGCCGTTTGCTCACTCTACCTGGCCGTTTGATTGCGGATGGGCGACGGACGCTAAGTCCAGTCGGATGCCCTGCGTCGAGCAGAAACGGGCCAAGGCGCCTTTAGCAAAGTTAGTGCCATTGTCGGTGATGATGCTGTGTGGCACACCGTACCGGATGGTGAGATCCGCGATGAAGGTCGCAGCAGTCGGACCATTTAGTTTCTTGATTGGTTTGGCTTCAATCCACTTGGTGAATTTGTCCACGGCGACCAGCAGATGGGTTATGCCACCGCATGCTGTCTTGAATGGGCCCACCATGTCCAGCCCCCAGACGGCAAAGGGCCAGGTATGGGGGATGGTCTTGAATGCAGAAGCTGGCAGATGTTGCTTGGAGCTGAATTTTTGGCACCCCTTGCATTTCTTGACCAGATCCTTGGAGTCCTCCAAAGCAGTCGGCCAGAAGAAACCATGGTGGAAAGCTTTGGCGACAAGGGATCTGGATGTCGCGTGGTGGCCGCACTCGCCTTGGTGTATGTCTCTGAGGATTGCCTTGCCTTTCTCTGGTTCGACGCAGCGTTGGAACACGTCGGTCACGCTACGCCTGACAAGCTCTCTGTTTACTATCGTGTAAGCTCCTGCCTGGCGTTGCACCTGCCAGGCCGAGATCTCATCGACTGGCAGCTCTCCGCCTTCCAGAAAGTTGAGGATGGGCTGCGCCCATGACGGTGCTTTGACTTCATCTACCGTCATTACGGTTACTGAAACCAGGGCGGTTGGGTCTGGAGGTGGTGGCGCGGAGTCGGCCGCGTCTTGCCGCGTTGTTGAAGTCTCCGGGATGGCCGCTGCAGCCCCCGGGCCGGGCTGTAGAGTCCCCGGGCCTGGTGCCACTGCCGCAATCCCCGAGCCGCTTGCCGAAGTCCCCGGGCCGGTTGCCGCAGCCCCCGGGCCGGGTCGCGAAGTCCCTGGGCCGGGTGCGACTGCTGCAGTCCCTGTGCCGCTTGCCGAAGTCCCCGGGCCGGCTGCCGCAGCCCCCGGGCCGGGTCGCAAAGTCCCCGGGCTGGGTGTGACAGCTGTAGTCCCCGTGCCGCTTGCCAAAGTCCCTGGGCCGGGTGCTGCAGCCCCCGGGCCGGGTTCGACTGCCTCGGGAGCAGCCGGTACGAAGATGGATTCTGATTTCAGGGAAGGCTTGATGGACGGCTTGCGGAGGCGTTGAAGGGACACACCGGCTGGTATGGCTTGCCGGGTGGAGCCGATCCGCGCCAGGGCATCTGCTTGCTCGTTGTCGGCCCGTGGCACGTGAAGGAACTCGCACCCATCAAAGTATCCGCTGATCTGCTGGACGAGGAAGCGGTAGCTCGCCATGTTTGCATCCTTAGCATCCCAGTCGCTGGACGACTGTTGGACCACCAAGTCCAAATCGCCGTAGCATAGAATCCGGCGGATGCCAATCCCCTTGGCCAGCCGGAGTCAGTGTACTAGCGCCTCGTACTCGGCCACGTTGTTTGAGGCGGCAAAGTGGATTTGCAGTGCGTATCTGAGCTTGTCGCCTTTGGGAGAGGTGAGGACGACGCCGGCTCCCAAACCGGTGCGCATCTTCGAGCCATCAAAGTGCACCCGCCAATGAGTGGAGTCTGGAGCTGGCGGCAGGTACTGGGTCTCGGCCCAGTCGACGAGGAAGTCGGCCAGTGCTTGGGACTTGATGGCGGCGCGAGGCTGGTAGAAGATGGTGTAGGGGGCCAGCTCGATGGCCCACTTGGCCACTCGGCCCGATGCGTCTCTGCTGCCTATGATCTCCGCAAGCGGGGCGGTGCAGACGACTGTGATGGGATGCTCTTGAAAGTATGGCTTGAGCTTCTTGGCGGCAAAATGCACGCCATAGCACAACTTTTGGTAGTGAGGGTAGTTCTGCTTGGAAGCTGACAGCACCTCACTCAAGTAGTAGATGGGCCTCTGGACCGGCAGTGCCTTGCCGTCCTCTTGGCGCTCTACCACCATAACTGTACTGACCACCCGGCTGTTGGCGGCGATGTAGAGAAGCATAAGCTCCTTGGCAGCCGGAGCAGCCAGGACGGGCGGCGTGGTTAACATCTTCTTGAGCTGGAGGAACGCCTCGTCCGCCTTGTCGTCCCACTCGAAATGAGTGGTCCTCTTCATCAGCTGGTACAGGGGAAGAGCCTTCTCGCCCAGCCGACTGATGAAGCGGCTGATGGATGCCAAGCAGCCGGTGAACTTCTGAACGTCTCGCAGTCGGGTGGGCCTCTCCATCCTCTCGATGGCCTTGATCTTGACAGGGTTGCACTCTATGCCACGCTCTGAGACAAGGAAACCGTGGAGCTGGCCGGCTGGCACTCCAAAGACACACTTCTCTGAATTGAGCTTGATTTGAAAACGGCGCAGATTATCAAAAGTTTCCTTGAGATCTTCTAGGAGGGTACCGCGCTTCTCCGTCTTCACCACAACATCATCTACATAAACGTGGGCATTTCTGCCGAGTTGTTTGAGGAGGCACTTCTGCAAGCAACGCTGGAACGTGGCATCGGCATTTCTCAAGCCGAATGTCATGGTCAGGTAGCAGAAGGCTCCGAATGGTGTGATCAAGGCGGTCGGCCGGGCTTAACTTGATCTGGTGGTACCCCGAATAGGCATCCAGGAAACTCAACAGCTCGCATCCGGCTGTGGAGTCTATCACTTGGTCAATCCGAGGCAAGGCAAACGGATCCTTCGGGGAAGCTTTGTTGAGGCTGGTGTAGTCAATGCACATGCGCCATTTGTTATTCTTCTTTAGTACAAGGACTGGGTTGGCTAGCCACTCTGGGAAGAATACTTCCATAATGAAGCTGGCTGCTAGAAGCCGGGCTACCTCTTCACCAACAACTCCTTTCTTCTCCTCCGACGGGCAGCGGAGGGGTTGTCTGACTGGTTTTGCATCTGCTCTGACATGTAGCTTGTGCTCGGCGAAATCCGTCGGAACAGCCGGCATGTCCTTTGGAGACCACGCAAAGATGTCCCGATTCTCACAGAGGAAATCGACGAGCTTGCCTTCCTATTTGCTGTCAAGGTGAGCTCCTATGACAGCGAACTTCTCCGGGTGCTCTGGGTCCAAGGGTATCTTCTTGGTTTCTTTGGCCGGCTGGAAAGAGCCCTGAGCTTCTGACTCCTTGGGATCTGGCGATAGGTCCGGCTGCTTGCCGGCCATGGCCACAACCCGGTCAAGGAGCCGCTTCTCGGCAGCAATCACAAGGGACTCGGCCAGCCGACTGCTGGCTGCAGCACACTCGGCAGACTTCTGGTAGTCGCCGGCTATGGTGATAATGCCCTTGGTGCCCGGCATCTTCTTCTTGAGGTAGGCGTAGTGGGGGACCGCCATGAACTTGGCCAGAGCAGGCCGGCCGAGCAACGCGTGGTAGGGGCTCTCAAGGTTAACCACCTCGAACCAGATTGGCTCTCGGAGGAAGTGACTCTTGTCTCCAAAGAGGACATCTACCTTGATCTTGCCGATTGGTGAGCAGGATAGGCCAGGCACAATGCCATGGAAAACAGTCCGGCTGGGCTGGAGCTGTTTCTCTTTGATGCATAACTTCTCCATGGTGTCGCGGTAGAGGATGTTGATGCTGCTACCGCCGTCTATCAGAATTTGGGAGAAACGAGCAGCTTGACTCTCTGTTGCGAAAGTGGCATCCAACACTAGGGCATAGGAACCCGGAGAAGGCATCACCTCCGGGTGGTCAGCTCGGCTCCAACTGATCGGCTTCTCCGACCAGTGCATGAACTCTGGGGCTTCAGAGGTGATAGTATTCACTTCTCAGCACTGTTGGCGCCGGCTGTGCCTGTCGTCAGTCACGCTGGTGAAGACGACGTAAGCTCCATGCTCTTCAGGAAACTCGTCTTGGATCGCGCCGACCGGTCGGGCAGCCGGCTGCTGGGGAGGCGGAGGCGGCGGGCCAGCAGGCGGCGGAGGCAGCCCTTCGCCCCTGGCGATGCGGGTGAGCCAGTGGCACTTCCGGGTGGTGTGGTTGGATGGCTTCGTGCCGCTGTGGAACTTGCAGGGAGCGTCGAGGGTTTGCTCAAACGAGAAGGCGGGCAACCAGGCAGGCTTGCCGCCCCTTTGGCGTTTGGGGCCGGGGTGCTCTTCTGGCTGCTGGTCTTCGACTATCGCCACCTGCCGGCTGGTGGTAGCCGGCTGCGGGGCCTTGCGCTTATTGTCGTTTGACTGTTGGCGCCGACTGGAATCACCAGCCGGTGTCTGAGGAGCCGGAGGGAGCATCTTTCCTGACGCATCCACCTGGAGTTCTGACTTCATAGATGAGTCGGCAGTGGCGTACTTGTCCGCTGTGATCAACAGCTCGTCGAGCGTGGCCGGCTCATCGCAGGGGAGCCGGTGCTTGAGTAGGGTGCCCTCCCGGCACCCGGCAGTGAAGTATTCAATGGCTTGCACCTCATGAACCCCTTCGCAGGAGTTGCGCAGCTTGGCCCACCGCGTCAAGTATTCGCGGGTGGACCCGATTAGGCCTTGGACGCACAGGGAGAGCTTGCGGGGCTTGGGCGGCCGCTTGTAGGTGCTGGTGAAGTTGCGGATGAAAACTTCGGTGAAGTCTAGCCAGCTGTTGACGCTGTAGGGCTTGAGGTTGTTAAGCCATGTCCGGGCCGTACCCGGGAGCATGAGCGGAACATACTTCACGGCGACACGCTTGTTGCCATTCGCTATGTTGACGGCAGTGGAGTAGTCGACCAGCCAATCTTCCTGCTTCACAGAGCCGTTGTACTTAGGAGTGTCCCAAGGGAGTGAGAACCCTTTGGTGAAGGGCTCATCGCGAATGCGGGGGCTGAAACAAGGCGGGCCGATTGCATCTTCTTCTTCCTAGGCCAGGGACCGAGCCAAGCGGTCGATCCGGTTGCGGTCGTCGTTCTCTCCGACTCCTTCGCGGGGGCCCAGCCGGCCTCCGAGAGTCGGATGATCGACAGGCGGCGGGGAGGCGCGCCTCTCCCTGCGCGGGAGAGGCGGATGACCGTCGCACCATTCCACTGCCCGTGGGCGGCCGCCTTGGTCGCGCTCGATGGAGATGCGGGTGCAGGTGCGGCTGGCAACCGGCTCCGGGTCTCCTCGGTCGCGGGCGCCGGCTGTCGGCGTCCGGGAGGTCGCGCCGTGCTCTCGGCGAGGGGGAAGGTTCCCAGCCTGTAGGCCGGGTTCCACCACACGACGGCCGGCTTCTTGCTACGCGGCGGCCGCGTCGATTAGCTGCTTGACGCGCTCCATCATGCAGCGACGTTCGTCGCCCTCCAGGCGGTCCAACTCGTCTGCCGCTGCCTGGGCGGCGCGCAAGTTCTCCATGGGCGTGGCGTAGACCGGGCGGTCGGCCCCCAACATGCTGGCGATGGCGGCGCCGCGCTGCCGGACCGTGCCCACGCGGCTGGGCTCGTCAGCAGCCGGCGTGCCACAAACGGCTCGGTCGATCTCGCGGTACTAAGCCTCGGTGAGGCATCTCATGGGCGCCAACTTGTTTGCGCTATCGAGAAGTGCGATACGGCACGCCTCCTGCGTTTCACCGCTCGCACCGGGCGCTACGGGAGCGGACAGGTCCCGCATTGCTGCCTGCAACGGATCCCGGCCGGCCTGGTTAGAGGTTCCGTCGTGGATGATGACCAGCACCTCGGTGACGGTGCTGGTGCCAGCGCCGCTGCCTGCAGCGGGAAGTGGATCGTCGAAGATCACCACATCACCGGGGAAGGCATAAGGAAGCGCGACGTCGGCGTCGACGACCATGTCGACGAGCAGGTCGGCGGAGCCAATGGACTCCGGGTTGGAGACCGACTCGTCGGTGATGTGAAGCTTGCCGAGGAGATCGACGAGGCAGCCCTCGGAGCTAGCTGAGCCCGCGTCGAGTGCAGGCTCGTCGAAGAGGCGGATCCCGCCGATGACATCAGCGAGGTTGCTTGTGGCACAAACAACTTCCACGCCGCACAGCGTGTCGGCGCAAATGCCGTCGGGCGTGCCGGGCTGGCTGCGATCGCCAGGGAGGAAGAGGGTTCCCGTCCAGAACGTGTTTCCGGACGGCGGTGCACCTAGCCCCACGGTGGGCGCCAAATGTTGGGGGTATCGTGCGACATATGCCATGGGATGGCTTATCGTGGATGGGGACAAAAGTACGTCGCCGGGCTCTAGAAGCGGGAGTGAGCGAGACCGCGTACGCTTGCGAATCTTACCCAGGTTCGGGGCTCTCCTAGGAGATAACACCCCTAGTCCTGCTCTGCGGGGTCTCCGCTTGATCACTATCTCAACAGGTGGCTACAAGCTTGCTCCTTGAGCCTCCTAGCTGGAAGAGGAAGAAGGGCAAGGCTAGCCCTTACTCCACTCTCCCTGCGTGTGTGGGTGTGTGTCGTGAGTGCTCGACGAGGCCTCTGCCAAGGAGCCAACTGCCCACCCCCTGCATGGGGTGACCTGGGGGGTTTATATATGTCTACCCCCCAGGGATACAATGGTAATCTGGCCGGGCGTAGAACCCGGCCGTCAGTATCTCTGGTCGTCGGCTTCTCCGCCGACTGCAGGGGCCCGCCGCCTGGTGGGTCCCCTCGGCGGTCTTGTCCTCGGCCGACAAGCTGGGCCCGCCGCTTGCGGGTCCTGTCGTCTGTGTAGCACTGTAGC
>CM022300.1:606027991-606041504 GCA_011799875.1 Thinopyrum elongatum | reverse complement strand
TTTCCATTAGGACCCCGCTGCCACGGGAGGGTAGGACAAAAGATGTCATGCAAGTTCTTTTCCATAAGCACGTATGACTATATTCGGAATACATGCCTACATTACATTGATGAATTGGAGCTAGTTCTGTGTCACCCTATGTTATGACTGTTACATGATGAACCGCATCCGGCATAATTCTCCATCACCGATCCAATGCCTACGAGCTTTTCACATATTGTTCTTCGCTTATTTACTTTTCCGTTGCTATTGTTACAATCACTACAAAACCCAAAAATATTACTTTTGCTATCGTTACCGTTACTTCCATATTACTTTGCTACTAAATACTTTGCTGCAGATACTAAGTTATCCAGGTGTGGTTGAATTGACAACTCAACTGCTAATACTTGAGAATATTCTTTGGCTCCCCTTGTGTCGAATCAATAAATTTGGGTTGAATACTCTACCCTCGAAAAATGTTGCGATCCCCTATACTTGTGGGTTATCAGAGGACGAGGCGCCCTAGGGTTTCCCTAGTGGAGGGGCGGCGGCCACAGGGGAAACCCTAGATGGGTTTGGGCGCCCCCACCCCTAGGAAACTTGCACCCCAAGCCGGGAGGGGCGGCTGCCCTAGGGGAGGCGCCCCCACCTCTCCAGGTTACGTGAGATGGGGTGGGAGGGGCGCACAGCCCCTTAGTGGGCTGGTGTGCCCCCCTCCCCTTGGCCCATAAGGCCCCCCAACGCTTGCCGGGGCCTCCGAAACTCCTTTCGGTCACGCTGGTCGTCACCCGGTACTCCCAGAACAATTCCGGACTCCAATACCCTTCGTCCAATATATCGATCTTCACCTCCGGACCATTCTGAAGTTCCTCGTCACATCCGGGATCTCATTCGGGACTCCGAACAACCTTCGGAAACCACATACTATTCCCATTACAACTCTAGCATCACCGAACCTTAAGTGTGTAGACCCTACGGGTTCGGGAACCATGCAGACATGACCGAGACACCTCTCCGATCAATAACCAATAGCGGGATCCGGATACCCATATTGGCTCCCACATGTTCCACGATGATCTCATCGGATGAACCACGATGTCGGGGATTCAATCAATCCCGTATACAATTCCCTTTGTCCATCGGTATGTTACTTGCCCGAGATTCGATCGTCGGTATCCCTATACCTTGTTCAATCTCGTTACCGGCAAGTCTCTTTACTCGTTCCGTAATGCATGATCCCGAGACTAACTCCTTAGTCACACTGAGCTCATTATGATGATGCATTACCGAGTGGGCCCAGAGATACCTCTCCATCATACGGAGTGACAAATCCCAGTCTCGATTCGTGCCAACCCAACAGACACTTTCGGAGATACCTGTAGTGCACCTTTATAGCCACCCAGTTACGTTGTGACGTTTGATACACCCAAAGCATTCCTACGGTATCCGGGAGTTGCACAATCTCATGGTCTAAGGAAATGATACTTGACATTAGAAAAGCTCTAGCAAACGAACTACACGATCTTGTGCTATGCTCAGGATTGGGTCTTGTCCATCACATCATTCTCCTAATGATGTGATCCCGTTATCAATGACATCCAATGTCCATGGTCAGGAAACCATAACCATCTATTGATCAACGAGCTAGTCAACTAGAGGCTTACTAGGGACATGTTGTGGTCTATGTATTCACACATGTATTACGGTTTCCGGTTAATACAATTATAGCATGAACAATAGACAATTATCATGAACAAGGAAATATAATAATAACCATTTTATTATTGCCTCTAGGGCATATTTCCAACAGTTTGATTAGCTTCACTTTTGTTGCTAATCTAAATGGACAATATATATACTTATCGTCCTAAGCACGTATAAATGGCTGATGAAGTGTTGACATCGTCCTTTCTCTTTCTTCTGCCGTGGTCGAGCTTTAAGTCTTAACTTCACACCTTACAACTCAGGCAAGAACTCCTTCTTTGACTGATCCATTTTGAACTCCTTCAAAGTCACGTCAAGGTATGTGCTCTATGAAAGTCTTATCAGGCGTCTTGATCTATCTCTATAGATCTTGATACCCAACATGTAAGCAGTTTTACCCAGGTCTTACTTTGAAAAACTTCATTCAAACAACCCTTTATGCTTTTCAGAAATTCTACATCATTTCCGATCAACAATATGTCATCCACATATACTTATCAAAAATGTTGTAGTGCTCCCACTCACTTTCTTGCAAATACAAGTTTCTTACAAACTTTGTATAAACCCAAAAGCTTTGATCACCTCATCAAAGCATATGTTCCAACTCTGAGATGCTTGCTCCAGTCCATAGAAGGATCGCTGGAGTTTGCATACCTTTTAGTATCCTTAGGATCGACAAAACCTTCTTGTTGTATCACATACAACCTTTCCTCATGGAAACCGTCAAGGAAACTTTGTTTTGACATCCATCTGCCAGATTTCATAAATGAAAATCCAGTAACTACTAACATAACTCTAATAGACTTTAGCCTCGCTATGATTGAGAAAGTCTCATCACAGTCAACTCCTTGAACTTGTCGGAAACTTCTTTGAGACAAGTCGAGCTTTATAAATGGTGACATTACCATCATGTGTTTGTGTTCTTCTTAAAGATCCATTTATTCTCAATGGCTTGCCGATCATCGGCAAGTCCACCAAAGTCCATACTTTGTTCTCATACATGGATCCTATCTCGGACTTCATGGCTCCTAGCCATTTGTTTGAATCCGGGCCCACCATTGCTTCTCCATAGCTCGTAGGTTCAGTGTTGTCCAACAACATGACCTTTAAGACAGGGTTACCACTCAGAAGTTGTATACACCCTTGTCGACCTACGAGGTTTGATAGTAACTTGATCTGAAGCTTCATGATCATCATCATTAGCTTTCTCTTCTACTGACGTAGGTGCCACAGAAACATCTTTCTGTGTTGCGCTACTCTCTGGTTGAAGTAAAGGTTCAACAACCTCATCAATTTCTATCTTCCTCCCACTCAATTCTTTCGAGAGAAACTCTTTCTCGAGAAAGGACCTGTTCTTAGCGACAAACACTTTGCCCTCAGATCTGAGATAGAAGGTATACCCAATCGTCTTCTTTGGGTATTCTATGAAGACACAATTGTCCGCTTTGGGTTCGAGCTTTTCTGGCTGAAGCCTTTTGACATAAGCATCATAGCACCAAACCTTAAGAAACGACAACTTAGGTTTCTTTCCATACAGTGTCGTCTCCACGGACTTAGATGGTGCCCTATTTAAAGTGAATGTAGTTGTCTCTAATGCATAACCCCAAAACTATAGCGGTAGATCGGTAAGAGACATCATAGATCGCACCATATCCAATAGAGTGTGATTACGATGTTCGGACACACCATTACGCTATGGCATTCCAGGTGGCGTCAACTGTGAAACAATTCCACCTTGTCTTAAATGATTGCCAAACTCATAACTCAGATACTCTCCCCTTGATTATATCGTAGGAACTTGATCTTCTTGTTACGATGATTCTCAACTTCACCCTGAAATTGCTTGAACTTTTCAAACGTTTCAGACTTATGCTTCATTAAGTAAACATACTCATATCTACTCAATTCATCGGTGAAGGTGAAAAAATAATGATATCCACCGCACGCGTCAACACTCATCGGACCGCATACATCAGCATGTATGATTTCCAACAAGTCACTTGCCGTTCCATTATTCCAAAACGGGGTTTTAGTCATCTTGCCAATGAGGCATGGTTCGCATGTGTCAAGTGATTCAAAATCAAGTGACTTCAAAAGTCCATCGGCATGGAGGTTCTTCATGCGCTTTACACCAATATGACCTAAGCGGCAGTGCCATAAGAAAGTGGTACTATCATTATCAACTCTACATCTTTTGGCATCATTGTTATGAACATGTGTAGCACTACGACCGAGATTCAATAAACCACTCACATTGGGTGCATGACCATAGACGGTATTATTCATGTAAACAGAATAACCATTATTCTCTGACTTAAATGAATAACCGCATTGCAATAAACATGATCTAATCATGTTCATGCTCAACGCAGACACCAATGCAAACAACATTTATCTAGGTTAAACACTAATCCCGAAGGTAGAGGGAGCGTGCGATGGTGATCACATCAACCTTGGAAACACTTCCAACATACATCGTCACCTCGCCCTTAGCTAGTCTCCGTTTATTCTGTAGCTTTTGTTTCGAGTTACCAATCTTAGCAACTGAACCGGTATCTAATACCCAGATGCTACTAGGAGTACTAGTAAGGTACACATCAATAACACATATATCAAATATACTTCTGTTGAAGTTGCCAGCCTTCTTATCTACCAAGTATTTGAGGCAGTTCCGCTACCAGTGACCGTTCCCCTAATAGAAGCACTTCGTCTCGGGTTTGGTTTTTTTTGGGTTTCCTCACTGGAGCGGTAACTGGCTTGCCATTCATGAAGTTTCCATTCTTTCCCTTTCCCTTCTTGAAACCAGTGGTCTTGTTAACCATCAACTCTTGATGCTCCTTCTTGATTTCTACCTTCACGTCTTTAAGCACGACGAACAGCTCCGGGATCATCTTCCCTTGCATGTTATAGTTCATCACAAAGCTCTAGCAGCTTGGTGATAGTGACTGGAGAACTCTGTCAATCACTCTCTTATCGGGAAGATTAACTCCACTTGATTCAAGTGATTGAAGCACCCAGACATTCTGAGCACATGCTCACTGGCTGAGCTATTCTCCTCCATCTTGTAGGCAAAGATCTTGTCAGAGGTCTCAAACCTCTCAACACGAGCATGAGCCTGAAATACCAATTTCAGCTCTTGGAACATCTCATATGTTCCATGGTGTTCAAAACACCTTTGGAGCCCCGATTCTAAGCCGTAAAGCATGGCGCACTAAACTATCAAGTAGTCATCAGAACGTGTCTACCAGATGTTCACAACATCCACAGACGACGCTAGAGGGGTTGGCACACCGAGCGGTGCATCAAGGACAGAAGCCTTCTGTGTAGTAGTGAGGACAATCCTCAGACTACGACCCTACTCCGCACAATTGCTCACAATATCTTTCAACTTAGTCTTTCTCTAGGAACGTATTAAAGCAGGGAGCTAAAGCGCGAGCTATTGATCTACAACATAATTTGCAAAGATAATTTAGACTAAATTCATGATAATTAAGTTCATCTAATCAAATTATTTAATGAACTCCCACTCAGATAGACATCCCTCTAGTCATCTAAGTGATACATGATCCGAATCGACTAGGCCGTGTCCGATCATCACGTGAGACAGACTAGTCATCAACGGTGAACATCTCCATGTTGATCGCATCTACTATACGACTCATGTTCGACCTTTCGGTCTCTCATTTTCCGAGGCCATGTCTGTACATGCTAGGCTCGTCAAGTCAACCTAAGTGTTCCGCGTGTGTAAATCTGGCTTACACCTGTTGTATGCGGACGTTAGAATCTATCACACCCGATCATCACGTGGTGCTTCGAAACAACGAACCTTCGCAACGGTGCACAGTTAGGGGGAACACTTTTCTTGAAATTTTAGTGAGGGATCATCTTATTTAAGCTACCGTCGTTCTAAGCAAATAAGATGTAAACATGACAAACATCACATGCAAATCATAAAGTGACATGATATGGCCAATATCATCTTGCGCCTTTGATCTCCATCTTCGAGGCGTGGCATGGTCACCTTCGTCACCGGCAGGACACCATGATCTCCATCATCGTGTCTTCATGAAGTTGTCTCGCCAACTATTACTTCTACTACTATGGCTAACGGTTAGCAATAAAGTAAAGTAATTACATGGTGTTTTCATTGACACGCATGTCATACAATTAATTAAGACAACTCCTATGGTTCCTGCCGGTTGTCATACTCGTCGACATGCAAGTCGTGATTCCTATTACAAGAACATGATCAATCTCATACATCACATATATCATTCATCACATCCTTTTGGCCATATCACATCACATAGCATACCCTGCAAAAATAAGTTAGACGTCCTCTAATTGTTGTTGCATGTTTTACGTGACTGCTATGGGTTTCTAGCAAGAACGTTTCTTACCTACGCAAAAGCCACAACGGTGATATGCCAATTGCTATTTACCCTTCATAAGGACCCTCTTCATCGAATCCGATCCGACTAAAGTGGGAGAGACACACACCCGCTAGCCACCTTATGCATCAAGTGCATGTCAGTCGGTGGAACCAGTCTCACATAAGCGTACGTGTAAGGTCGGTCCGGGCCGCTTCATCCCACAATGCCGCCGAATTAAGACAAGACTAGTAACGGTAAGCAAATTGACCAAATCATCGCCCACAACTACTTTGTGTTCTACTCGTGCAAAGAATCTACGCATAGACCTAGCTCATGATGCCACTGGGAATGTAGTAATAATTCAAAATTTTCCTATGTGTCACCAAGATCAATCTAGAAGATACTAGCAACGAGAGAAAGGGAGTGCATCTTCATACCCTTGAAGATCGCCAAGCGGAAGCGTTACAAGAACGCGGTTGATGGAGTCGTACTCGCGGCGATTCAAATCGCGGAAGATCCGATCCAAGCGCCGAATGGACGGCGCCTCCGCGTTCAACACACGTACAGCCCGGGGACGTCTCCTCCTTCTTGATCCAACAAGGGGAGAGGAGAAATTGAGGGAGAACTCCAGCAGCACGACGGCGTGGTGGTCGAGCTTGCGGTTCTCCTGCAGGGCTTCGCCAAGCACTACGGAGGAGGAGGAGGTGTTGGAGGAGGGAGGGGCTGTGCCAGGGAAGGGGGTGAGGCTTCCCTCTCTCTCCCTCACTATATATAGGGGGAAGGGGGAGGACGAGGCGCCCTAGGGTTTCCCTAGGGGAGGGGCGGCGGCCACAGGGGAAACCCTAGATAGGTTTGGGCGCCCCCACCCCTAGGAAACTTGCCCCCCAAGCCGGGAGGGGCGGCTGCCCTAGGGGAGGCGCCCCCACCTCTCCAGGTTACGTGAGATGGGGTGGGAGGGGCGCACAGCCCCTTAGTGGGCTGGTGTGCCCCCTCATCTTGGCCCATAAGGCCCCCAACGCTTGTCGGGCCCCCGAAACTCCTTTCAGTCACGCTAGTCATCACCTGGTACTCCCAGAACAATTCCGGACTCCAATACCCTTCGTCCAATATATCGATCTTCACCTCCGGACCATTCCGGAGTTCCTCGTCACGTCCGGATCTCATCCGGGACTCCGAACAACCTTCGGTAACCACATACTATTCCCATTACAACTCTAGCGTCACCGAACCTTAAGTTGTAGACCCTACGGGTTCGGGAACCATGCAGACATGACTGAGACACCTCTCCGGTCAATAACCAATAGCGGGATCTGGATACCCATATTGGCTCCCACATGTTCCACGATGATCTCATCGGATGAACCACGATGTCGGGGATTCAATCAATCCCGTATACAATTCCCTTTGTCCATCGGTATGTTACTTGCCCGAGATTCGATCGTCGGTATCCCTATACCTTGTTCAATCTCATTACCGGCAAGTCTCTTTACTCGTTCCGTAATGCATGATCCCGAGACTAACTCCTTAGTCACACTGAGCTCATTATGATGATGCATTACCGAGTGGGCCCAGAGACACCTCTCCGTCATACGGAGTGACAAATCCCAGTCTCGATTCGTGCCAACCCAACAGACACTTTCGGAGATACCTGTAGTGCACCTTTATAGCCACCCAGTTACGTTGTGACGCTTGATACACCCAAAGCATTCCTACGGTATCCGGGAGTTGCACAATCTCATGGTCTAAGGAAATGATACTTGACATTAGAAAAGCTCTAGCAAACGAACTACACGATCTTGTGCTATGCTCAGGATTGGGTCTTGTCCATCACATCATTCTCCTAATGATGTGATCCCGTTATCAATGACATCCAATATCCATGGTCAGGAAACCATAACCATCTATTGATCAACGAGCTAGTCAACTAGAGGCTTACTAGGGACATGTTATGGTCTATGTATTCACACATGTATTACGGTTTCCGGTTAATACAATTATAGCATGAACAATAGACAATTATCATGAACAAGGAAATATAATAATAACCATTTATTATTGCCTCTAGGGCATATTTCCAACAGTTTGATTAGCTTCACTTTTGTTGCTAATCTAAATGGACGATATATATACTTATCGTCCTAAGCACGTATAAATGGCCGATGAAGTGTTGACATCGTCCTTAGAAAGAGCATTGTGCAAGTTATTTTTCGGCACGCAAGCTTTGCCGAAAAACAGGGGGGCATGTGTTGACACCAGATTTTGGTATGGTCGAAAACATAATTAAGAATGCCTTAAATGGAAAATTGCTCAAAGTGAGAAAGTTCCGTATCGTTGGAAAGAGAAACTTTGATATTTGGGCCATAGCCATCCGGTCTCATCTCTAAGGCCGAAGTTGTATTCGAAGTACTGAGATTTTGTATCCAGAACACTATTCGGCTGATTACTCCCCCAAGATGGCCTCATATGAGAAAACTTTTTACACGAATTGTCTTCGTCTCATCGAAACGGTCGATTCTGATATAAAAATCGTTCCAATTTGAGTTCGTATGAAAAAGTTACAGCCATCCGAATACAGCCCTATCACGAGCCAAAAGTGGCGCGCCCCACCAGACACCCTGTCTGATGGGTAGCGCGAATAATAGCCTGTTTTGCGCGAGCGAATTGACCCTCAAGATGACCTCTAATCGAAAAACGTTCAACATGAAAGTGGTTCGCCTCGTCGAAACGGTCAAGATTTCTTTTGGGCTCGTTTCCATGTGAGGTCGTTTACCACCTAAAAAATTACCCGCAAGGTCCAGCCAGTTTAAACCGAACTGTTTTGGAAAGTTCGGACAAAACCAATCCGAATTTGACTAGGGTTTTGGACGTGAATCCAAGCCTTTTCCTTGCACGGGAAGTCCAGCCGCCTCTTATATACCTAAGGGGTGACGGCCGATTGAACAACACACAATCGATCAAATCATCTACCACTTTTTATCTTTTATCTTTTCTCCTTAACCCTAGTTCTTCTTCTTCCTCGTTCTTCGTTCGTTCTTCTTCTTGCAAGGCGGCGAACCTCGAGGCCCTAGGGGCGATCAGGTCGACCTAGGGCAGCCCATAGCCGCCGCACGTCCAGACGTGGTCCCTCCCGGGCGTGTGGGGTTTCGGGTCCTCAAAAGCACCCGCCGGATTGCCTGCGTACCGCGCTTCCGGACGGGTCTCCTTCCACCTGAGCTACGGTGCATCACCCCCGGCGTTGAGGGTACACGGTGACGTGTTCGTGTGTGAACAACGACGTCCACCACCACGACGCGGTTGCGGCGCCCGCACTGGTGCAACCTATGGGGTGCCAGAGAGTGTGACTCCGCCTCTCCAACGTCCACCACCGCGAGGGCCTCCACTACCTCATGTGCATGCTGCCTCGCCCGGCGGGCATGCCACGCCATGACATCGTCCGAGGAGGGCCATGTGCTCCGTGCTCGGCACGCCAATGGAGGGGTTCAGGCACCAAACGGACAGCACCGCCTCCGGTGAGGCAGCGACGCCGGATCCAAGAACCGGTTGTGTGGACGCAATGGATTCCCGGCGTTGCGAGTCCGAGCGCTGCCGTCGTGCAGCCGCCTCCCGGGAGTGGCGGAGCGGAACCCGGACGGCCATCTCCTCCTCGGGACCGCGTGGGATGAGCTCATGGTCGACGGATCTGGAGGTGAAGGACTCAGATCCGCTGCCCGCCATGTCGGAGAAGGCCGGAGATCGCCGGAGGTGATCTTCGGTGGCAGATGGGAGTGGCTCTAGGGTTTGGTCCGGCGAGCGGATGGGGGAACATTTTTTGAGTTTTGAACAAATTTTGAGTTTTGAACAAATTTTGGAAAAGGAAGATAATTTAAAGTTCTAAGCTTTTCTTACAATACTTGAACAAACTTTTCGAATCCTGGACATTGTTTGACGAATTAGACAAGACTTTGTGCCCTGAAGCACGCCCTTCTAAGATGAAAGACCATTGTTGGAGTTGACCCAACGTCACTGTTATCTCCCTGATGATACTTGCATATGTTCTTCTAGTGCACTGCTTCATGGCGTTTACCACTCCTTGGCAATCATAGGCGATTTCCACATATGATAGCAATAGATCAAGTGCGAGGGCAACAGCTTCACGGCATGCTGAGAATAACAGCAAAAGAAAAAGGGAAAACTGAGAATAACAAACCAAAAACCAGTGAAAGCAGATTCATTTTTTAGAAAAAGAGGATATACCCCCGGCCACTGCATCTGGACGATGCATGCAGCCATTTTATTAATTATTCACAAGGACCATACAAGGTAATACATCAGACAACTTGAAGCCGCCATCTAGGCAACATCTGTTGCTTCTCCTATCCCCTTGATGAAGGTGTGCCGAATATCTGAGCCTAATACCAAACAGACGTCGCACCAAACCCTAACATCTATAGCCGGATGGCCCAACCCAGCCACATACCGGGTCTGGGTCTCACACCGGTCCAACGCAGTCTCGCTGTCGCCACCATCTTCCTCTGGTCCATCTTTAGAGCTGGAACTGACGAATCGACCTTGCCTGGCCTGCCGTCAACGCCACCACGACGCCAGACAACGCCACCATCCTGCATGTGTCCATCTAAACGCGTCCGTCGCCGAAACTCCGCAGCGCCATGCCGTCGTGATCCGCCGTCGGCCCTGCGGTAGATGCAACACCGCTCCACCTCTTGTCCCCTCCAGCCATCACTTGCTCCAAAACGATGCCCCCAGGAAGAAAGCCATCACTTGCTCCAAAACGATCCGCCGTCGGCCTTGCGGTAGATCTAGGGTTTCCCCCGGAGCATCCCGAGCCTGATGACGCAAACTGCAACGGCGTTAGCCTTCTTTGAGGTCCCTTACTCCACTTCCTCCATCACGATCGCCGTCAAGCTCGCATACTTGGAAGGGTCCCTTGCATGGAGATCCTGTAACCTCTGCAAAGCAAAGTGAAGATGGATAACTTTTTTTTTCGAGTCGTAAATACAAAAAATTCGAGTCGTAAGATGGATGACTTGAATCGCTTCAATGCAGCTAACACGCGGAGAGTCGATATGCTCAGCTGCCTAGTCATGTGAACAAATGCAATGCAGAATGCAGGGTAACAACATGGGAATAACACGATTTCGGTACAAAGAGCAATTACCTGAACATTTTGCTGAATGTCTTGCCTGAGGACTAGCAGTGTTGGCCCAATCTCATCTTTGAAGGCAAAAAAAAAAGGCTTTTTGTTAGCTCAACCTTGAATCTGCAGATATATTTGTAGTGAAAGAAGAGCAGAGGTTTAAAACAGAGTAGCTCTGAAGAAATCGAATTCCAGTTGTGGCAGTTTCAGTTTCATGTAAATGTAAGTAACTGAGCAAGGACATGGAGAAGCTGGATGGAGACGCAGAGGAGAGGAGATCCATGGTGGAGGACTCAGTTTGATGCTGCCGCTCTCCTGAGCTGAGGAAGCAGAGGTCCTCCATGGCCATCCTCAGCTCAGACTTGCCCCTCTCCATCCATCTTTCCCTCTTTCTTCAGAGCTACTCCCTCCGGTTAATACTTGAGCTTAATTGAGATGCGGCTCAATTAATCCATGCCCTGGTAATGTAGACACACATAGAGACAAATTGAAGCTCATTTGCTGCCATTTCTTGGAGCAAATGAAATGATGCCATCTTATAATGTAATATACTGTACTGTACTAAACAGTTATGTGTGTTGGAGCTGTTGTCCAGAACCCTCTATCTACGTGAAGGAAGTCAGACAGAAGCAGCCTCCTGAGGAGTGAGTGAGTGACATAGGAGATGCCCTCGCAAAGTACTAGAGATGAATAAAATGGCATACATACATACTTTATAAAAGGGACCAAATTTGCTTTATCAAAGGGACCCAATTTGCTATAATGTCATCATCTAGTCTAGGTCTAGTTGGAGAAGAAAATCCTCATGTCATCATCCCCACAAACAACCCAACCCAACCCAGCTGATAGATAGTAAGTTGCTAATCATACTGTATAATACGTATATGGTTGGTCTGAATCATCGAACCATATGCTAGTTTTGTTCCGGCAATCTCATCACTAGCTACTAGAGCCAGCGTGTGATAGTACAAAGCTTTCTTCAGGAGCCGCTGCAAACTTGAATGGTCACCATGTAGCCGTGTCAGGTACAAGATTAGTAGTAGTTCTTAGATGTGACATCCTTAGAAAACATCTAGATGTGAATTAGACAAACTGTTCGTAGTAACCTAGGTTAGCTACTATATGTACGTAATCTTTTACCAAAACTCAGATCGCAAAGTAATAAAGATCAACAGGTCCGATACGGCCCTGTAGCCATCAACTCGCGTGTACCCTTCTCGCCGAGATACAAACTAGCTAGTGCAAGCTAGCTAGCTACCGTGGCTGGCTAGAATCGATCCAGCTACCTGCCTGGCTGCTTAGGATCGAACGTGTAACCAGCCAGTACGTGCGTCTTCTCCAGGGGAAACCGATCGGCCGGCTAGCACGGCAGCGTACGTACATGCTCCGACGGAAAGTACACATCTGAGCGACGTCCGACGCGGGCCTGTGGCCAGCATTCTTGTCAAACCGAGGAACTCTTTGCCCCCAATTTTTAACTACAGCAACATGCTTAACACGACCTCCACACACGCGCATACCTCAGCCCAAATGAACATCTAAGACACACGCAAAGACGACGAAGGGCTAAAGCTGACGACAACGAACAACAGCTCAAAATGAAGTTACTACTTGCTCTAGACGCCAGCAACAGAATCACCCCATTATTCCAATCCTGCTTGTCCTCTGATCCCATCCTCTACTTCTTGCGAAGAACACATCGCATTGGAATCGTGCACATAACTGAAGAATAACAAAGTAGAAATAATTAGAAGAAACACAAGAATCATGCACCGTACCGTACCCTACCTCCCTAGCTATGTTGTTAGCTGTTGCCATCACCGGTACACTCGTCCTCGCCAACTAAACAACAGAAAGCAGCAAGGACGCTGCCATTGATCACATGCTGTTGGGATTTTCAGCCTGCCATTTTGTTGGGAGTCAGTTTTTAATTACTAGACCGCCAGACCGGCCAGTCAGTTGAATTGCGAATGGTTAGTACGCATGCAATCTCAAGTCAGGCAGTACCACCAATGCATTCCTGGACGTACCTGTAGCCGTAGTAGGAGCTGTACATGCAGCCCAGGCATGCAGGTGCAGGGGCGTCCTCGGTTGCTGCTTCGGGTCCCAAGATTGCAACAGCTCTAATTAACAACTAGATGTTTCTAAGGATGTCACATAAGAAACTACACTACATCTTGTGATACCTGACACGGCCTACATGGTGACCATTGGCAAGGTCTTACCAGCGGCTCCTGAAGAAAGCTTTAGTGACGATCACACGCTCGTGGCTCTAGTAGCCTATGATGGATGGCCGGACAAAACTAGCATATGGTTCGAT